>JARBDR010000851.1:0-25175 GCA_029721355.1 Tegillarca granosa | reverse complement strand
ATCAACACTTGTAACATGTTAATAGCATGCATACGATACCGACATCCAGACAAAATAATCTACATGGCCACAACAACAACAAAAAAAATAATAATAATAATAATAATAATAATAATAATATAATAATAATAATAATCTTACCTTGTCCCTAAGAATTAATTTTGGAAGTGAAATTTCTAACGGCAAGAAATTAAATTGTTTAAACCAGCAACATCCGATTCCTCGGTCATGTGATTTTTTGCAAATATCGGTATTACGTATGACAACTGATTTTCTGAAAATACTATATCTCAGGAGGCCAAAAAATTATCAGAAATAAATAAAAGAATTTTTCTGGGTTATTACCACACTAATTTTTAAATAAAAGGACATGTTGTATGTTATAAGTATTTATACAAGTATTTTAATAATGGCAATATTGATTATATATTTATGCTCGGGTATATATATATATATATATATATATATATATATATATAATATATATATATATATATATATATATTAATAAACCGACTGGAAATATAAGAATGAGATGTTATCATACAAAACAAAAATTACCAATACTGAAAATTAAACGAAGCAAATATATCCCTTCACAAAATACCGGCCTTTTATGAATTAATAATTATCGATATTTCAAAGTTGAATGTAAATCGGTACTCCAAATCGATCAGTATTGATTTCTTTTATTTAAATTTGTTTAAATTTACTCCAACTGAGCTAAAATGAAATATAAAATATATAATATCTTACTTCTGTTATTACGTGTTTTAATGATGTTGTTAAGCAAACAGGTTATATAGTAAAGTTGAATAAAAGTTAAAAAAAATTTGTAAACAAAAGAGATCGTTGGTCGCTTTACATGTGCGAGGGCGAATTAAAAGATTTAAATGTAATGTTTAAAGCTCCAATAAGCATCAAATTGGCCCTGTTATCATATCTCTATAAAGTGCACGGAATCATTAAATATCTCATTCATTTTTTATGTTTTAAAGCCTTATTAAGCAATGAGAGCGAACTGCTGATAATAATTATTATTTGTTATATGAGTGCATCAGAACTTTGATTTAAGTCTTTAAAACACTTTCCAAAATGCATGGCTGACAACTTTTACGTGTAAGCACACATGCATCACAACACAAGCAAGCATGCCACTCCTATTATCTTCACACCGTGTTCAAGTGGCACAGTGGTTAGCGCTTCCGCCTATTACCAATACGACCGGGGTTCTATTCCCATGTGATAAGGTATTAGGTCACCTGCTTGAGACGTGGTTTTTCTCCGGTTTCTCCGGTTTTCCTCCCACAATAAGAGTTCACGCGCGCTACATTCGGGCTAACGAGCTAGATTAATATAAATTGCACAACTTGTCTCTACGTGTTCAGTAACTCACTGAAGATAAACGGTTTGGGTATGTTTGTATTTAAATCACAAAATTAAGAGTTTTATGTTCAGGTTTTTCAACATATGCTTTATTATTGGTAGTTGTAATTTTATTTTTTAATTGATCAGCATTTGATTGTTAAGGTTCGTTTAAACTTCGTTAAAATGGCTTTTTTTTCTTTTTTTTTGTGAATGTTGAATAAATAAATTACTTATTTATTGATTTATTCATTTATGCAAATGCTAATACGTATTATTCTATCGGAAATGTTATGCAGTTTATTATACGGAAAAGTTCCGAGAAAAGGTTCAGGATATAACAATTATTTTATCGCTAACGCAATTCTTTTCAGTTTATAGGAACTTCGGTGGCCAAGTGGTCTAAAGCTCGCGACTGCTATGTCTTTTTATTACCCAGGCAGATCTTAGTGTGAGAAGGTTTGTGACGGTATATATTGTCGCCCCTGTACATATTGTCGCCCCGACGACAATATGTACCTTCACTGACTGTACATATTGTCGCCCCTGTGTTTTCTTCATAATTTTGGAATTGACCGCCTCGATATTATATGTGAAAAAGTATTGTTGTAAAATGCCATTGTTCCACTTCACTCTCTTTTTAACTTACGGGGAACTCTGTGGCTGAGTTTGTATACAGCTCGCTTTGTAAGTGGGAGGTCGATGTTTCAAACCCCGGCCGGGTCTGACTAAGCCTAGAAAATTGGTAGTGACTGTCTTTTTGCCAAGCACTCGGCATTTAGAAATGAAAGTCACGGGGTCCTTCGGATGAAACCTTACAAACCGATGCCATGTGTCACAGCAGGCGTGACACGTTAGCCTAATAAGCGCACTGCAAAGGTAAAAATTTCTGCCACTTAACATATAGCTGTTGACGTCCGATATAAGTGAAATATTCTTGACTGGGAGGTAAAATCCCATTATATCAATCAATCAATCTGTGATTGAGTGGTCTTAAGTTCTTACATTTAACTACTACCTTTATAACCAGCCAGGCAGATTTTAGTATGCGAAAGTTCGCAAGTCCCCTTGCCGAATTTCTGTGGTTTTCTCACGGCATTTTTGTTTTCTTTATCATTCCAGAACCGACCGCCTCAATAAAGTAAAAGAATATTTACTAGGCGTAAAATGTCATTACTCCACATTTCTATGTTTAATTATGCGAGAACTTCGGCGGCCGACTGGTCTAATACGCGCAACTACTATGCTTCTCACCGCCTAGACAGACCCTCTGTTTGTCAGTCCTCTCGATGAAGGTCGGTGGTTTTCTCCGAGCATTTCGCTTTCTCAACCATCGCAAAACTGATCACCTCGATAAAAGTCGATAAAAGTGAAAGAATATTGACTTGGACGTAAAACAAAATCACTTCACTCTCTTTCTAACTTGCGAGAAATTCTGCGGCCGAAAGGTCTAAAGCGGGCAACTGCAGTCTCCCTCCACCAAGGCAGATCCTAGTGCGAAAAAAGTTGTTATTCTTCTCGCTCAAGTTCGCTGGTTTTCTCAATCACTTTGGTTTTCTACACCATCCCCGAGAGCACTTTCGTTTTCTCCACCATACCAGAATCTGCCGCATCAATAAAACTGAAAGAATATCGACTCGGCGTAAACATCATTACTCCACTGCACTCTTTTTAACTTACAAAGGTATTCGAGCTTCTAATTATTAAGTATGAAATCCAAATACGTGCATTGAAAATTTCTTAAAAAAGCGTCCAATAAAATTACAAGTTTACAGAATCTTTGGTATATATCACTTGTGGTTCAGATCTATCAAGCAAAATTTTAAAATCCTATTTAAATAAAAACACTTTCAATTTAAAGTATCAAATTTGTAGCTAAATGATTATGTGGATAACATGAATGTACAAAGAATTTTTTGAGTGGATCGATGGGGACCGGATAAAAACCTTTACGTAAAATCAGCATGTATATCTACTGTTTTACTTTGAACTTTGAACTCGAGAGTCTCTGAACATATATGTACATGTATATTATAACTTTATGATTATGAGGAAATTCTTGTTGCTGACCCCTCACTGATAAAATAAGATATTTGTTTTTCGATAAATCTTGTTTATTTCCATTGGTAATAATGTGCACTTTGAATTTTACTTTGAAAAGAAGACAAAAGCACAAAACATACAATTTTTATCCCAACTTATCCTGGATATCTTTGACGTCTCAGAGTTCCATGTTCCTTTTATTTTGAAACTGATTTGGCACGTGACGAGTGTAACTAGCTAGATAGGAAGTGCTAAATCTTACGGAGCAACCGGCCTCACTTCCCTTGTGGAAGTTCACATGTTAATTTAAATAAACCAGATTTTACGTGTTGAAAAACAAAGCACATGGTGGATCTTTTTGCGCATACGACGTAAAGCGTCTCCAAAAACATCACTTCCGGTGTAAACATCACCATTATCCCCGCAGTAGCAGTTTCCTTTATACAGGAATATTTTATGGTAACCGCGAATGCAAATAGCGATTTTCAGTTAAGACTAGACCCAAACCAGCAAAAAAAAAATACCCAACGTTATTTAAGTTCTTTCGTTTTATTTATTCAATTATACTATATTTAAATGACAAATTTCAACTTTCAAATTTACAATAAATCTATACAAAACTTAACAATATATACAATTTATAAAGAAAAAAAACATGGTAGAGTTAGATGAAAAGTACAGTTTTCACAGAGTTTTCTCTTTTTTGTTATAATTTCAAGAGAAACCAAGTATGTCTATATTTTTCCATATGGTTAGAAACAGCAGCATAAAAAGAGAAAATTTTTGACAAATTTAATTTATTCTTTTTCAGTTTATTTCTTTTTATCAAAATGGCATTTCATTTTGTATTCATCAATTTTAAAAGCAATGAAAGAAATAACATTATTAGGGTAAAGCGTTTAAAATACGTTTTGTCCATGGTAGACAACAAGAACAATAATCTTCCATGATAAACTAAATTTTGGGATTTCCGTAACTTTTGTCCAAAGTGTATTAACATTCGTGCGTAGAATAAGAAAATGTTTGAAATATTTGTTACCATGACAGGTTCTTCAATTGCCGGAAACATTTCAACCACACAAGTTGTTGAATTTCATTATAAACTAATTAACAAACTTCTTTGCAACTGGTATATACGGTGGCACAGAGGTGACATGAAATGTATTTTTTCATATTACGTGCGCACGTATTACCTATTACGTGCGAACGTAGTAACAATACGTGCGCACGTATTACCCTATTGTAATACGTGCGCACGTATAGGTTACTACATGCGCACGTAAAGGATTACGTGTGCACGTAAAAGGTAATACGTGAGCAAGTAATAGGTTAATACGTGCGCACGTATTGGCTACTATGTGCGCACGTAATATGAAAAATATTTTTGTCATCTCTGTGCAACAGTATATACCAGTTGCAAAGAGTTTGTTAATTAGTTTATAATGAAATGTACAACTTGTGTGTCTTTCATTGTGAATTTGTACAGTGATAAATATCTTCCTTTGAAGTGTTGTACCCAAGCGAAAAACAAATAAATAAGTATATAAATAAATAAATAAAACATTTCTTTATAAAAGATGTTGAAATTTTCTTTGTAAGAAGAGGGAGCTTTTTTGTCTAAATGTGATATATAATTTCAATAAAAACCAGGGAAAACATGTTTTTGGTACCTTTTGCACAGTCGTAACTGATACATAGTTTTGAAAATAAATTGCTAATTATTTTGTATTAATACAACCAAATAGACTTTTGTCCAATCTTTTCAAGTGGATCCATTATTGTTAAATAAATCTTTAGATACAAAATATCACTTGAGTGAACAAGGGAAGTAACTCATTCATTTGCATAATTCACTGTCGCTAACAAATTTACTTTTGACACAGTAGTAGTTAATATTACTTGTATTCTATTATCATGACGGATCTACTTCCCTTGTTCACTACCCAAGATTTAAAACAAAGAGATTTACCCTTATGCATAAATAGTCTGTTATTCCCTATATATTGTGATATACAAATGACATTGCATAAAAATTTATAAATTTACTAAAATTCCAAGAACATTTAACAAATAATCGTGATATCCAAAAAAAAAAAAAATAAAATAAAGTAAATAAATGAAAGCTTTACTTTTTTCAAGTTAGTTAATTGGATTTTGCATAATTCATTGTCGCTAATAAAGTGACTTTAAAAAAAGTAGTAAATTTTACATGTATTCTATTATCATGACTGAGTTACTTCCCTTGTTCACTACCCATAGTCCTACCCAATGAGTCAATAGAAAGACCAAACGGCTCGCTACATCCGTTTTTGTCGGATATTAGAAACTCGAGAAAGACCCCATCTTTATCCAACAGATGGACCACAGAATTTTCATAGTCACTGATAAAGATTTGACCAAGTTTGTCTGTTGCAATAAAACGGGGATGAAATGGTTTCGTCAGATTTTCATTCTTAGCATCATACGTAGCCTTCTTGTGCCCACCTTGATCAACGACTACTACTGTCTTCGTGTAATCGTCCACAACTACAATATCACCATTAATGTTAGTACTGAGAGAATATGGATAGTCAAAGAGTTTTGTATTGTCTATAGAGTCGTATTTCATTGTTCTCATTTCTGTCCCCTCTGTTGTCATTTCGACAAGTTTCTCGTCGACCAAGGATGACAGTCCAACAATAACATTTCCGGTATCGGTTTCCGTCATGCCGAATGTCTAATAACCCGTTGTAGAATAAATATCGGTAAAGTTTCCATCTTTTGTAAGTATCTTTACCTTACTCCTCAATAACACGATTCTGTCACCAAAAGCTCTCCATTTCTCGTAACGAGTACATCAAATACTTTAAAATCAGTTTTTATATCTGACACTAGCTGGCCATCTAATTTTACTAATGACAAATTTCTGCTTGACCGCTTCCAAATCCACGACTGACCGTGTTCGGCTGCTGTTACACGGGTATTATTCTTGGCGGGAAATGTACTTCTAACAACAGCATTAATTTTTGGAGTTAGTACAGATCTCGTTTGGTCCCTGTCTTGTTCCTGTAACGGCAATAGCTGACAGTCTTGATGTCGATTTTACAAGAGATCCAAACAAAGTTTTTAGTTCTTCCTCTACATTCTCTGTCCTGAATTCTGGTGGGTTTTTTCTATCTGGCGGCTCCGTTGGTGTATATTCACATAATTCCATCTTCATTACTGATACAAAATTGCACACGTTTATGCTTCTTCGTGCCTGTTCTTCCCCACACTTTTGTATCAGTTGTTTCAGGTCTGCTAATTCTATTAGTAACTGACGTTTTAACTTTTCGTTATCTTCACGATCCTGTTTTTCCAGTTGTTGTAATTGTTGTACTATATCATTTGTTATCTTGTCCAGATTTTTTAGTTCAGTATTTCTAGTTTTGACATCCTGTATCGTTTGTGAAATCTTATCAGAAAACACTTGGTGCTTATAAACAACACTTTCAACTATTTGTTCGTATTTGCTCAACTTTTCTTTCGATTTCATTGATATATCCAAGAGTTCTCGTTTCTTAATATCTATCATTTTCTTCCATGAATTCAAATGAATGGGAATCATGTGATTGACTAGTGATGCATCTCCGACATACAAGAACATCACATGACTTGCAGAACATCTGTAAATTTTCTGATGCATGATCTGTACATTTACTTATCTCTTTGCTGAGTTGAACATTTGCCCCGTCAAATCAACAACTTTATCATCTCTGGACACGTTACTTCTCAGATGTGCAATTAACAAACATACCAGTCCTTGTCCATATCACAATCCCAAAAACAAAGTAAAAACTTTGCAAACTGGCAAAATATGTGATACACGTGAACTTCCATCAAGGAAGTGAGGCCGGGTGCTCCGGAAGGGTAAGCACCTCCTGTTTAGCTAGCTACACCCGTCACGTGCAAGTCAATTTGAGAATGAAAGGAACAAAGAACTATGGTAAGTCAAATATATCCAGTATAAGTTGGGATACAGTGACTACATACTTATCAACAATATTGTGTTGACGGCCATAAAACTTTTTAAGGGGCCCTGATTAGCCTAGGCTTGCAATATCCTTGTGTCAACAATTTAATTGTAAGTAATTTGCTTTGTTGCAGAAAGTTCCCATAGTGGGAACAAGCTCTACCGTACCGTATTAACTGTGAAACATATACACCATACGCAGGAGAAGCAGGGATATTATTGCAAAGAAACGGAAAGTTGACAATAGAAAAATTGAAGTCATCACGTTTGTCGTATAGCTTTAGATGTAACCTTTCATGGGTGTCATAATTGAGGTATAAGTCCAAATATGAAGCAGAACATGGAGAATCTGTCGTGTCTTTTATTTCAAGCTCACTTGGATAGATGACATTCACATGTTCTCCCAAATTTGTGATTATTTAGAGAAAGAACGTCATCTATATATCTGTATGTGTAGTTGAATGATTTAGCGACAGTCTTTTTTCCAGATTTGACAAGGTTCTGTAAAAATTCTGATTCATATGAATAAGAAACAAATCAGCAAACAAAGGTGCACAGTTTGTGCCCATTGGTATACCGATTGTTTGTTGAAAGATAATATTGCCAAACACAACAAATATGTTGTCTATCAAAAACTCTAACATTTTGTTGATAGTACCTTCAGTATATTTTTGTTTGCAGTCTGTATGGTGTTTTACAAAATAAGAATCCCTGTTGAGCACTAGATATTTATATCTTGGTTTACCGTTTTTGTAAAAGAATGAAAAGTGAATGATTTGTTTTAGACGTTCTTTCAATTTAGCATGAGGGATAGTGGTGTAAAGGGTAGAAAAATCAAAAGTTTTTATACTTTTTACCGAAGATAGAGTATTAGAGACAAAATGGTCAAGTAGTTCTTTAGAATTATTGAGAATCAACATTTGGTTGATGCCAGATGTAGAATAGACTTTATCTGAATAAGTCTGAAGGCCATCTTTGACGACGGTCAAAATTTGTGTTGGAATTACTGATAATGATTTAGTAGTACATTTAGAGGAACCTGCTATATATCTTTCCTTGTATGGATTTTTGTGAAGTTTTGGAATCCAATACAAGTAAGGCAGGTCAAGTCTTCCTGTTTTAAATTGATACCGAAAGACTCAAGGACTCCCCTATGATTGGAAAGAACTTCATCTTTTGTAAAATTAGTTTTGGTATAAGTAGGATTCTCCGATATACTATCTAAACCAAGCTCCTTAACAAGACATTCAACATAGAATTTCTTACAAACGAAAATAATGTTATTAGAAGCTTTATCAGCAGGGACAACAACATACCTGTTATGTATATAAGTAAGGACTGCAGAAACCTCAGGGTCCCTGAGCACTAAAGAAGGTTTAGTACCCATAGACCCATTAAGTTTTGCAATCCTTGACTTGACAAAATTTCTAATTGTCCTTATCCAGTCGGATAAAGTATCAAGCTCTACGTCTTCTAATTTAGCCCAACCTCTAGCATACTCTTCAACACAATCCATAATAATTTTGAAATTCTGTCCCCAAGTAAAAGGTTGAGCCTCCCTGTATTTAGGGCCTTTTGAAAGAAGACATTTTAATTTAGTATTCTCATAATATTGAGATCACCTGTTACTACCTGCCCAGCTGGTTTATAATTATATGGGATGTTTAACAATGATCGCACATTAACTTTTTAGTTTAGGCATTTCCACTGAATATCGTTTTTATCGCAAATATCGCAATGACTGGAAATTGACCAATGGGTCTCGCTTCTGCCATGTTTAGTATACTCTATAAAAACAAACAAAAAGTATGGTTTCATTTGTAGTACTAGTATTCATCAAGAATATTACCTTATCCCAAGAGTAATCGCCTAGCGCTCTGTATTAGGTGGGCAGAATATCTACTTCACCTAGTGTGCAATGACAAAGTGACCGGGGGATTAGTATGCTTGTCTGCGGCATACTGACTAGGCGAGCTAGTCTCTCATCAACAAAGTCGCCCCGAGTGAGCGTTAGTACAAAATGTACAATGTAGACGTAACAAACAGTTGCAGATCTCATGCATACACAAACTTGTTCATGAATTGATCCTTAGAGATAAATAACTTTGCTTTCGCAAATAGCTAAAAAAATGCTGAGGTGACGTTAAAAACACTACAGCTAACACACCCAGAGTAATCTACAAATTGTTTTGAATAGCGTTGATATTGTAGATAAACATGTGACTACTACAAGAGAAAAGACAGGATTGCCTCCCTTTATAAGGAAACTGTTTCATCCTGTTTTATACATCAGTTGATAAACACATATAAAGATCTCTGATAATAAAACTGTAAAGTCAAGAAGGACGCGGGATAATCATAGCAAGTTATTAAACACACACACACACACACACACACACACACACACACACTGCAATGTTTTGTAATCGTTACTCTTAATATAAGTATATATTAAAACCGTGTTTTTTTTAAATTTCAATTATTAATTCAAGCCGGCGTTTAAGCTTGCTGTTATGTTTTAAACTATTGCCAAGTGATTTTCATCAGTCGAAAACTCAAACGAGTTCCGACAAAGCAAAGTCAAGCTCGTAGATTCCAGTTCAGACAGGTTCCAGTTCCACAATCATTCAGTTTTTAAGTTTTTTTTCTTAATATTAATCTGGTAAATTTGAAATCTGTAAAAGATTTCAAAATTTTATTAATTGTAAGAATATTCCGAGTCATTTTGAAAATCACCTCATAGTTATAACACTTGTATTAAATTTATTTTAATGTCTTGAAAAGTTTGCCAAATATTTGCTAGATAACAGTGTAGGAAAAATCTTCGTTAAGAACATATTGTGAAACTGAAGCCAGGTTTCTAATTTCAGGATGATCAATACAGAAAACACTTGATGTTACATACTTCGACAACGCCCTTAACAACTGAAGTGCGAGAAAGATTACAAGTTCAATGTCCTAACTTAACTTTCTTTAAGCAAGGACTGTGGATTCGCTCTAATTCCTTCTATAACCAAACGTTACCTAGTCATTATATATTTTTAAGGTTTTTACCAGTTGCAGTCGGGGCTGTCATAGTAATCGGAGAGGATGGGCGCGAACACAACTGTATCCCTACCTATCTACAAATTAATATTTCTTCCTATTCTCATAAACATCCTCTTTGTATAAAATGTATGTAGAAAAATAAATAATAGTCAGGACGGTAGTTCCCGTTGCCGGTTTTAGACTTACATTGTTTAAAATTTAATATTTAAACAAGAACAATACATATCTTATCATTCATTACTTTTTTGTTTTACTTACCAAAACACTTTTCACTGTTACACTAATTTAAAATTAATTTATACAATGGAGTATATCGTTTGTCGGAATTCATTCATTTTTAATCCACCCAGTAATCCACGTGATTTAAGCAACGTTGCACTTCAGGAGGGGCAACTCCTTAAACTATAGCTTTTTCAGACTTATCAAAAGTGATGGCAATTGCTGTCATATCTTAAATGTACTGGACATCATTTTTAACAGAAATATTATATATGTGTATTAAATAATAATGACATCTTAAAGTCTCCATATTACACTAGGATCCATTGCTTTAAAAAAACAGTTGTTGCTAGCACGTGCTCTTCTTGTATATTTGATTATAAACCTAGCATGGGTTTCAAATAAAAGTGGTTTTGGAAGGTCGAAGGAGTTTGCCACATTTTGCTTCATGCTTCCTTCTACAAGAAGCGTTTTGTTAATCCATCGGCATCTGTGAACCCTCCTTTTCTTAATTGTAATATTATACGGCTTCATCTGATTGAAGCTGATAATGCCCAGGCAGTTGGAATGGTGCAATCTGGAGAAAGACAAACGACAGTTGAACAACATTTTAATGTGTCACAAATTGTTATGTCACGGTCTATGTAATCGATTCCAGAACACTTGCAGTTTCACCGAAATGCCTCGTTTAGGTCGACCAAGAACTACTACAACCCGAGAAGACCGTTCTTTTGGTAACTTGGCTCGACGAAACACGTTTGAATCTGCTGTACAGTTAAACAATCAATACAGACAAGCTATCAAAAGGCGGATTTATTGTCCGTGAGAAACAGACATCATTGTTCTAATCTATATGCTTAAAGACCAGCTGCAGATTGTCCTGTTCTAACACTATAATATTGATAAGCCAGACGATTATGTGAAAATAATCACCGAAACTGGCAACTGCGTGAGTGAAATCCTATTCTTTTCACGGATGAATCTTAATTGTGTCGACTTTTACGACAGGACAAGGTATGTATGGCGTTTGGTAAATGAACTCTATGCTAATTGTTTACTGTTCAGCGTAACCGTTTGGCCGCGATTCGGTGATGGTATGAAGTGAGATATGTATTGAAGTACGTAACGAGCCACACGTGTTTGATCTAGGGTCTCTTACAAGTGTGTATTATAGAGATGAAATTCTTCATCCTATTGTAAGATCTCTCGCGGTGCTATCGGACCAATCTTCACTGATGGACGATGTCAGACCTCAAAAAAGCGCAATATCTGTGAGATGAGACTATTCAACGCATGGGTTGGCCTGGTCGATATCCTGACTTGAACCCAATAGAGCACGTTTGGGACATCCTGCAACAATTCATTTCAAAACGTCCGTAATTTCCGTCTAACAGACAGGAGCTAATATTGCGTTACTTGAGGAATGGCCTAGAATCGTACAATCCATTCAATCCATCCTAAGATAATGTGATGTTGTTATCCAAGCTAACGGAGGACATACTCGCTATTGATGACATTATTCTTCTGATAAGAATATTTCCAATTTTTTGGTCCATATTGAATTGCATTTTGTTTCCAGGGGTTGTCATACTTTGTTTATCCTCAGATTATAATCACCTGTGAATGAATTCATGCTTTAATCTTATGAAATTTTTCATCAATATCTAGAGTTTTACCATTATTAAATACTATTGAAACTTTAGAAATGAATTTATGATAAAATTTGATTTCAAGTATCGGAATAAAATCATATATAACTTAATATGTAGCTTTAGAGCAAAAACTGTTTAAAGTACATACTTAAACACTCCACAATTGACAATATCTTTGTTCTCTTTCATTTCCGATTTTCCAAAAACTCTCATAACAACCTACACATTTTGAAATCGCCAAAGTTTCAATTTACTTTTGATAGCATTCAACAATTCAAATGTCTCGGGTTTCAAGCATGTCAAACTATCTAGCTAGTTACTATACACTGTTATTTAATGTATTTTGAATTCTTTTTTTAATTCAGTTAATATTTAACATTTTTCAAAAAATCTGAAGAGAGCTTGCTATTTGTTTGTGACAAGAACCTTCTATATTCTCCCGGTTAACAATAGTTACTATTTCTAAAATGTTAAAATTTGAATACAACTGATCAGGAACAAAATGTTCAAAGATCCGTTAAGTTAACCAAAATGTAATCGAGATTCTAACTGAAATCTTATTTCGTTTTCGGCTAGCAAAAGTTATAGTTATAAACCATGTAGTAAGGAAAGACATAAAAAACACTCATTTTGATATTTTGGATTTTATTGACCTGATTCAAAATCATACAGTTAAACTGACTAATCTAATCTAATCTAATCTAATCTAATATACTCTAATCTAACCTAATCTAATCTAATCTAATCTATCTAATCTATCTAATCTAATCTAATATAATATATAATTAATATAATATAATAAATAATATAATATAATATAATAAATATAATATATAATATAATATAATAAATAGATATGATATGATATAATATAATATAATAGAAATAATATAATATAATATAATATAATATATAATATAATATGATAAAATATAATATATTATAAATATATGATAAATATATAATATAATATAATATAATATATATATATATAATATAATATATATAATATATAATATAAATATATAATATAATATATATACATAACAATAAATATAATATAATCGAATAATCATTTAATCTAATCTAATAATATATAATAATATAATATAATATAATATAATATAATATAATATAATATAATATAATAATATAATATATATATATAATATATTATAATATAATATAATATAATATAATATAATATATATAATATAATAATTAAATAAATATAATAATATAATAATATAATATAATGTATATAATATAATATAATATAATAAATATAATGTAATAAATATAATATAATATAATATAATATAATAATATATAAAGTAATAATATAATATCATAATATAATATAATATATTATAATATAAATAATATAATATAATATAATATAATATAATATAATATAATATAATATAATATAATATAATATAATATAACATAACATAATAAAATATAATATAATCGAATAATCATTTAATCTATCTAATAATATAATATAATATAATATAATATAATATAATATAATATAAATATAATATCAATATAATATAATATATTATAATATAATATAATATAATATAATATAATATAATATAATATAATATATATAATATAATATAATATATTATAATATAATATAATATAATATAATATAATATAATATAATCTAATATAATATAATTAATATAATATAATATAATATAATATAATATAAATAATATAATATAATATAATATAATATAATATAATATAATATAATATAATATAATATAATATATTATAATATAATATATATAAATATAATATAATATTATATAATCTAATCTAATCTAATCTAATAATATAATATAATGTAATGTAATGTAATGTAATGTAATGTAATGTAATATAATATAATAATATAATATAATATAATATAATATAATATAATATAATATAACATAACATAACATAATAATATAATGTAATGTAATGTAATGTAATGTAATGTAATGTAATGTAATATAATTAATATAATATAATATAATATAATAATATAATATATATAATATAATATAATATAATATAATATAATATAATATAATATAATATAATATATATAATATATATATATACCGTATGACTGGTAATTTACGCGGTTATTCAATTTTCGCGTATATTCGCGGTCACATCTCACCGCGAAAATTAGAATCGCGAAATCTACCCTAGTCACTAAAGTTATTTGATTACCGGCGGTTACTTGTTTTAATACGTAACTTCTTTACCTGTATCGGAGCACCTCTGGTTACGTATAATATTGTGAATTAAAAATAGTGAACACTTTTAATTCTTTCCTCTATAAGGGTGTTGATTTTAGTATAAAAAATAAATGCATGAATAAATATTTCAAGTTCAATAAACTTTTTGACATTTAAGGGGGTAAATTTTATGTATTATGTGTATTATAATCTATAGTAGATGGAATTAAAGGTCTAGATTTACGTTTTTCGATTTCATTTTCAAAACAACCGGAAGTTGAAATTACATTTCTTGATCTGAATGACCTGGGGGAACGAAAACGGTTAGATAGTTTTAATTTTTCTCAAACACCTTCAATCGCGAAAATAAAAATCGTGAAAAATTTTGATAGGACTTTTTACTAAAAAATCGCAAAAATTTCATACCGCGAAAAATTCCAGTTATAGCGTAATACAATACATACAATACAATACAATACAATACAAATACAATACAATACAATACAATACAATACAATACAATACAATACAATATAATATAATAATAATAATAGATTATTAACATTGCAGGGGCGTAGATGAGAACCAATAGTAATCGAAGTAAAATAGAAGTACCAAAAGCGCATCAAATCTAGGGCTGTCCTTGGGCGACACGTTCTCGGATCAAGAACATTGTTTTTGTGTCAGAATTTCGCCATAACATCAAGAACATGTATCAAGAACATTGTTCGCGGAACAAAATCTCACACTACCTATCTAGCAGGAGCGTTTAAGAACAAAGATGGCGGCAAAGTGACAAAGTCATACTAACGTAAAAAAACCCATTGCGTATTTGATTGTGAGCATTTTAATAAAGTTTTAAAATAAATGTTACAAACCGCATGTGTAGTCAAAACTTTATATTCGCACCTGAAATTATACTTTACTGAGCTAATCGTATATACAATAATGTCAAAGTTGGAGGATATGCGATCTGTCACGTTCTCTAGAAAACTCTGAATCTTTGTCCTGCTTTTATCTCATACACGGGACTGGCAGAATATAGTATCAAGTCATTTTCATCAAATGATAGGATTAGACAGTGTTTGCCTCCATGTTGTTTACTTATAAAAAATGTTCTCAGTGTGTATGGCGAGTTTTACACGAGAACAACTTTTTCGCCGCGACTCTAGAGTTGGAAAATATATCTCGCCCAAAGACATCCTAGGGGTCCGAGGACTAGCTTCCCAGGAGAAAAAAATCTAAGAACGAAGTTAAATGATGCTTTCTGGCAACACCCTGAACCCTGAATGTATATTAACTAAGACCTAAATAATCAAGTCAGTGCAACCGAGAACAAAACACAATTTTATATTTTCTCACTATAAATTATTTTCTATCGAAATTATAAAAAATCTATATTTTTAAATCGATCTGATTTTTTTCCAGCCAGTTGCCTTGGTTGCTTGTCTTCATAGCAGCTACGACCCTGCACTGAAATCATAAGCTTTAACGTTTTTTCTGCATTTGTGAATGCTGTCAAAAACATGTCCCATACCTCCAAACGTCTGTATTGGAGAAAAACTAATACGGTACTCACAATTGACATCTTGTTCCTTTTATTTTTATTTATTTTTTTGTTAGAAACATTCAATGTCATTAGGAACAGAATTTTTATTTTTATTCTTTTTATAATAACATAATCTGCACCTAAAACAATTACAGGTATGCGGTATAATATAAAAAGTTCCCATATCTTACATCAGCAAAATACACGAACCTACAAAACAATGATTATATAGTACTTCGTGTTGTTCTGTTAAATATCAATTTTGAATTGGCCATTCCTCTTGCATGCAAATGTACTTTTTAAAACAATTATGCATAACTGCACGACAAGACTTAAAGGAATACGACTCCCAAATTCATATATGTAAGACAAAGTATTATTTACTTGTTTACAACTAAAAAACATATGTTACATTTACTTTTAATATTAATGTAAAAGAAGCACGTTGTGTAAATAATTTGTTGTAAATAAAAATACATATGCTACATTTACTTAAATGTTTTATCAAATGTAAAAGCATGTGGTAAACAAACGGATTACATGTGAAATCATTTTGATAACATGTTAGGTAATTAAAATTGTACATCAAAAATGAATACCATTACTTAATGAATTTTCAAAATTACATGTATATTTATTTGTTTTATTTTTAATTTTTTAAATTTTTTTATTAATTTTTTTTGTTTTTTTGTTTCATTATAGTTATTTTTTGTTTATTATTTTGTTTTGGCAGTAACTAAAATATCAGAGGAAGCTCTTAGCATTTGTTGTTGATAACAAATTTTCACATTATAAACAGTATTAAAACAGATAAGAATGACTGAATAAAATATTTACTACAATATAAATTCATGCTTAGGAAATCACATGTTAAAGGAGTGCTTAAAAACTTCAGACAAAATCAAGACAAAGTAAAATAATAACATTAGTTGTACTTTGGTTGTAGTTACTATATTTTGATAATAATAAAAAGCTACATTTTTTTCAGTACCATATATTTAAAAGGTCTCAGCAGTAATGTTTCGTAATGAATAGATATTGTTTTACTGTTTTACATGTTTAAGCTAATATTCATAAACAACTAAAGTAACTGACATTTTCATATTATAGGCGCACAGAATAGTTCCTTATAATTACACCAAATCTTCAAATTAAGAATATTGTAATAACTTTGTTTCTGAATAATAAAATATTGTATACAATATCATTAACCTTTTAATTGTAAATCAAAAACTAATACCATGTGTATATACCACATGCGTTCTTTTTTTTCTTGAGCGATATTTGATTACATACTCCGGTAATATTGTGAATTATCAAATATGCAATATATCCTGGGTGAATTGGGATTGTCGACTGTTGAATCATACAACCGTCCCTTTGATGAAGCTGGATCTATTGGTGGAGGTCTTCGTAGGTCTGATTCTTCCGCTGTAAATTTTCCAGCTAAAACTTTAACTATAAACATCCATTTAAAGCCATCCTTGTCCTTCTGTGCGTATCCTGAATCTGGATATTTGGCATCCGCAGCAAAATATGATCCTTGCCCATATATCCCCAACTGCAGATCCATACAATCTCCAGTCAAAGTTGGTTCTCGAAATTGGGTCCACGTTTTCTGCACATGTTCCGAGGAATAGTTGCAATTCATTAACACCATCTGCTTTATTTTGTTTCTCCATCCTTAACTTTTTCCTATTTAAAACATCAATCCAAACAACTACTATTACAGTAGTAGTGATATGTCAAATAGAACATAGATACAAACAGAATATTTTGTATATTATTTTATAAGCACAAATCAATTAAAATATAAAAGAAGAAATGCAAAAGTGTATAAACCTTAACTGACGAATACTACTTCTAAACTGTGAATTTTAACATGAAAACGATATACATATAATACCAAACTTATATGCAAATTAAGTAACGTGGTAAAAGGACCATTATCACCTTTTCTATTTTACATGCAGTCCTAGCTGCTGCTGTGTATTCTTTTATTTCTATGCTGATTATGTACTTGGATTAAATCTATATCAATTGAATATAGTTATGAAAAAATGTCTATATCGAAACATTCATAACACCCATTACTAATTGTCTTCCTTAGTAAATATCTTAATTTGAAGAAAATATTAGTTATGTCCCTTTTATTGACATCTTTATTGTAATTTAAAACTATAAATTCCCCAATTTAGAATTGTTTTCCATTGATATAAAAACCATGGAGAAAACTTTGTGTAGTGTCATTATTTTCTTATTTCTGCCCACTCAAACTAAATATGCAATACTATGTTTTGTAAAAGGTTTAATGTTGTTGTATTTCTAAATTTGAAGGATATTAAAGACATTATTCCATCTTTGTGATACATTTAATGTGTGTGAGTTTATCAAATGATATCAAATGGCAATATTTGCCTGAAATCAATTACGTTTTAGGCAATTTTTGCAGTTTTGAATGTTGTTAATTTTCTATTGCATATTTTAAAAATTATGTATATATGACTATTATCAAATACTGAAATCAGAATGTTATATAGATTCCTCATTATTTTTCAATTGCTCATTAAATTCAGCATTTATCTTTGATAAACAATTTCGGATAATTACCATTCATAATTTTTCCAAAGGTAAGGATTCTGTATTCTTTCAATGCTTTCCACTACCACATCAGATCTACCGAGTGACGATACAAAAACTTTAAAAACATCCATGTACTCTTTTTCTGATCGTTGTATTAAAACCCGCTTCATTTCCTCTCTCCTCATCATTCATATTAACCCAATGGTTTGGTAAATCTCCAGACTGTTGTTGCAAAGAGGACTGCTTAATATCAACCTTTCTACATATTTTTCTTCTTTCTCTGTATATAAAAGTAGTATTATTCGTTCAGAAAAAATGAATTTGAACAATTATTGAAAAAAAACAGAATCAAATAGAAATGTGTGACTTTACTGTTCATGACAACAATGGAAATGCAACAACAAACGACAACAGAGATTTAAAAAGCTATATATAAACAAAAGTTATAATCCTCTACAGACAAATGTTATGCAATGATTTAACAACGCCCCTTTGTTCTACATATCTTTTAATCAATGTCCTAGAAAAAAGTTCAAAATAAAACATTGTACTGATCAAGAGTTTTGTCTTGATGTCTTTGATCCAAAGCAAAGAAGCAAATGGACCTTAAAACGAAGATTACCAAAATGGGTTATTAATGAAGAATTGTAACAACGTGACAATTCTTACAAATTATGCGTAAAACCGCTTCGCTACGCTCCGCAGTTTTACACAATTTGTAATAATTGTCACGTTGTAACACCCCGATAACAACGTAAAAAGTGAAATTCAATTCTTATAATTACAAACCCGAAATTAAACAGTTTTTTTTGCTGACCTACATTTCTGAACTGATAAGCTGATTGTCCGATAATCGATGTTACAACGTCGTGACGTAATAATACTTAAATGTCACCTTTAATGACGATAAAATGTCTTGTAAAAAACTAAAAAAAGGTTTCAAATTGATATCTTTTTATTTAATTTTTTGTTAATTTAAGTCAACATATAAATGATATTACAATTAAATCCTTATATTATGTCTCGTGACAACACATTTACCAACAACGACGTGCGGCTATGAAACGTTTGTAGGACACGCGTGTCAACTTCCAGGTTGACGTTTCCCATAACAAAAGAAAACTGAATGAACAGTGTGTTAAAAAATCCGTGGAACAAACTGATGAAATGGAATTAATGTTTTCTTGGTTGAAATCGATTTTTTTGCCAACTATGGGCTGGGAGTGAGACGAAGGAATTTCGTTTAATGATGACACCAGTAGTAACTGTAATGAATGATCATAGACATGTGGAGGTAAAACAAGCGGTAGGGGTGCATTAGACTGGACGTTACCAGAGAGGCTATCACTGATATGTTTCTTCTGTTGACAGAACGACCCTACTGTAGCTGTAAACTGAGGCCTCGTTTCTGTGGCCTGAATTAAGCATGATGTGGAGTAACTGAAATTCAGCATTACTCAGCATAGATATGACAGTGGCTCTCGGGCGATGCGCAGTGTATACCCGACTACAGTTATAATTTTTTGATATTTTTTGCATGAATTCGGAAAACACGCGTTAAGAAATTTGTTTAGGTGTGTAACAAAATTTTGACTTCAGATTTTTAGGGGTGTACAAGAGGGGTTCTCCGCGATTGGATTACAAAAAGATAAATTTCATAAATATGTATTTAATAGTCTTAAATATTCTGGTAAATTCTCAAGTTCAATTTTTTTCCAAAATTTAAATCTAAAAATCTAAAAATAGTCTTAAAAATTGAGGTATTTTAATGTTTCTAGGTGGAATATTTGCCGATCTCAAAGACATTCCAATTTGTTTACAATTTAAAAATAACTTCTATTAATGAAACTCAAAGATGGGTAATTCCCGGAACTGGTAGAAAGTAGTTCCGGTAGAAAACGTTGTTATTTGAAAATAACAAAGTCATATGACAGGAAAACGACCAATGAAATTGCTCTAAATCGTGTAACAACGTGAAGTTTGTAATTATAATAATATGTTTTGTTGGGTATGGATAAAAAATTCCTCATTTATAATGTGCATAAATTTCATTTATCAAAGTGTTCTTAATTTAATAATCTTTTTTATGGTCTGTCGTATCTACATAATGTGAGTATATATTGTGCAATTTTGAAAAAAAAATGTCAACAGCTTTTATAATAATAAAATTTTTTTAACCGAAAACCTATAAATTGAAAATATAGTATTTTACTTAGCCTCCCTTTCGACATCCTCCTTTGACCTATATTCGGGTCGCCTCCTTACATCACGCTCTTTCATACTTTCAAGATTGAGTTGCTTCATATTTTTGAAGTCAATATGGTACAGATATTCGCCAATGTTTATGATAATGGTGTTTTCTGGATTTTCAATATATTTTTCTTCAATCTCCCTCCCGATTTCACTCACAGTACTATCTCCTTGGCTTTCCTTTATTAAAAAAGTTCTTAAAATAGTTCTAAATACGTGTAACACTTTTCATAGAAAAATATTGTCTGTTTATTGGTATCTTCAAATCACGGATTGACAGAACTTGAAGCCAATTATTGTTTATAGAGGTTATTGTGAACTCTTGGTCTGACTGTGGGCTTTACTGACGGTTACTTTTATGGAGAAATGAATGCTGTTACAATTGCCCCATGTATTTATTTCATTAAGAAATAACAACACTTTACCTTGTAGAGTAAAACAACTGACTTATACTGACTAAAAAGACTGTAATATATATAGAATAATACATGGCAAAATCCATATCATATGCCATATCAGACCGAGACTTCAATATTTGTCGAGGTTTGATATGGCATATGATATCGATTTTGCCATGTTTTATTCTGTTTATCATATACTTAAAATTTCAACATGTAGAACAGATGCATGTATTACATACAGGATGTAAAAAATATTAACTTCCATAAAAGTGATGAAAAGTGCATTCCTAAAAATAATTTCAACTTAAGAAATTGTCTAAAGTGAGAAAGCTCTATTAAAATGGAACGTCTGTAGTTAATTAATTACATTTCTAGAAATCGTGTAAAAAAAGTTGTCAAGAGATTTGTTAATCAAAATATGACAAAGATACGTTGAGGCAGACCTTGTTAATGATTTTTGGCCCCTTTACAGCTTATAATCTAAACATCTTCTGCATTCCACGCTGACTGATGTCGCTGAGAAAACGTCTGCTATAAACAAACCGTCTGCTAGATATTCCTCCTCAGCTGGGCGAACCTTTGTAAGAACAAACGATGCCGTCCGAGGAGTTTCGAAAGAATAAATATACATATGGATAAGATCCGTTTGTTCCAAGTAGACCGGTGATACGGCTTTTTCGACCGGGCACGTGCGGTCGGTGATATAGATCACATGATTTTAGCCGTATCTAAGCATGCAGAAACTACATATTCAGTACTAAGTATATGATAAATTCAAGTATTATTATAACATATATTGGTTTATGTTTTATATTATTTTCAGTAAGAGAACAAATACTTTTTAATTGTTGTATCATAATCAATAAAACATAATAAGCATTCAACGTAAAATACTTACATTTGTGTATTTGGAACCCATCATTTTCATGTTTCCAATACCACGTCCAATTAGTAACTAACGTCTCACCAGGTGGTGCTTCACAAGCAGAACTCGTGGATAGTCGACGAAGAGTAAGTTCTCCATCTTTCACTTTTCCTTTCATCTGGTTAAAGTCCACCACACATCGATCACTAAATATGTATAATTATTTTGAAGCAAAATTAAAACCATCAATACCCCAAAACAAAAGTTTATGTTAGTATATAGTTTTTGAATGGTATTTAACGTGCTATTCTGCATAAACAGTTAGAAATTATTAGAAAGATTACAAAAATGGCTATAGGTTTATTAAAAAGGTAAAATTCATTATTTGTACACTGCACTCCTGAGTCCGTTTTTGTTTTACAAATAGATTTAAAATAAACGTGCATAAGTATGCAGAAAATCTTTGAGACTTCATGCTTAAGAACTTTTGTATAACAATATAGCCTAACTTGCAAGTTGAATTATTTAATACATAAACTCGTTGCCTTGAAGTATGAAATGATTTACCAGATGGACATCTCCAATAAAACCAGAGATAACGCATTTTCATGGTTATTGGTCGTTAAACTTATTCTGAATTTTTAAAATTTAAATATATTACTTTTGTGACTTACTTTCCCACAGATACAATAGCGTTGTCGATGTCTTTGTCACAAAAATTCATTTCCAACGTTTCATTCACAACAAGTGGAAAACTCTTCCATGGCTGAGTCGGTACTTTATATTGCCAGTGATATGGTAGATTACAGTGATGTCGATTACAATTTTCGCCATATTTACATCTTTCACGAATATTGTTGCGACATATATCTACATCCTCACTTTGAATGATACTGCCAGCATGTGAAGATTTGTTTCCATTTTGACCCTTTCTGCCTCTCTGTAAAACTTCATCACTTTCTTCTGTTCTTGTTCTCGTGTTGTCTCCTTTTTATCTCGACTTGCTGTTTTTCCTCTATGGTTTTTCTATATACAATGAAAAGCAACTATATAGTAAAAAGATTACTAGAATTGGAATCGTGCAAGAAGTTACCATTCCATCCTGCCACATATTTATTTATCCTGAGTAGCAGGCGAGGAACACATTAATCTCGGAAAGGATACTAGTGGTCGTATTACCTGCAAAACTTGTAAAATGTGCATCTCACCCTTCAAAGCGTGATTTTTTAGCCTTTTTAACACTGATTTCGTATTCTGTGCGACTTGCGTGTTTCTTTACCGTAACCAGACGACGAACAAATTCTCACAGTGCGATTTATTTACCTAATAATTCTTAACATTTCGTGCGTTTTTGTAATATGAATTATTATTTAATAATAATTGCATCAATCCTATTTTGGCATATTTTTTATGTTGAAATCAATGGGAGCGTATAACATGGCATATTACATGCATGTTAGTAAGAATGCGGAGCTTCCTATTGTGACGTGTTGAAATATGGGTGGAGTCACAACCATATATTTGATGTATAATTCACAATCGTTACTGCGTTTGAATTATAAGTATATTCGAGCGTTCAAGGAATGTCTGTTAATAACATAGATTGTAAACAAACTTTGTAGTTTGTAATTTGTTTACAAAATTTCAATTTAAACAAAGAAATTCATAGTAATAATAATAATAACATTGTTTCTTTCATGTTATATGCCAAAATATTTCCCAAGGTTAGATGACATAATGCACGACCCTATCGGGTCGTTCATTATGCCATCTTACCTTGGGAAATATTTTGGCATATAACATGGAAGAAACAATGTTATTATATAAATATGTACGAAAATAGTTTCGTTTACGAATTGCTATCATAAAAAAATTTTTAAGGGGTGACATAAGAATAGAAAATTTCATTGTTTTGATGGTTTCGGTAGGGTAAACACTGATGAACAACAAATGACAGGCCAAGATTTTCACATTACAATTTAAAAATCCTTTTTAAAATGTCATATCTATTAATAATAATAATATAATAATAATGATACAATATTTGTGATATATAATGGTGTTTACAGAATGCGTAAATTTAAAGTTAAATAAATAACGCAGTGATCAGCAAATTATTTTTAATAATTCCATATTTCTGAAATATTTTTGCTAAAGTAATTTAAATGTTAATTTTAAACTAGGCTTCTTTATGGTATACGAGATCTTACCCCAGCCTGTTGTAATCTGAATTTGTACCGCTCCAATATTGTTTCTGCATTTTGTGAAGTGATGAATCCATAATCTGAAAGCACAGACAGTGGTTGGTCAGCTTTAATGTTATGTGACAACGTACATCCGGTACAGGTTGAGTCAAGGAAACCTTCACATATGTGTAAGAATGTACAATTTGTTTTACTGCACCTCTTCTGATTATAAAATGTACATACAAATGGCACGTTAATTTCATAAGATCCGCTAGCCATTCTGAAAAGAAATGAATTATATTTAGCTTTTTGGAATTTTGAATTAAAAAACACAAGACGGATTAATAGTCAATTGTTTGCAATCTAAATGTTTATATACCATTGACATAGCTAATGAAATTCTTCTGGCACAAAAATTAATCATCCTTAGTGAACCTCTAAAATCCTTACTTTTATAGTGATGTGTTATGCTGATGATCCATAAAAATATATAACTTTAATAAAGCAGATTCTAAGTTGACAATAACAGACGCAAATTTAAATATTTCATTCAATGATGTGCTGTAAATGATTTAATTCTTCCTTCGACCCTTTGTAACTGTGTGACTGTGATTTGTTTTCGGCTTCTGAATGAATTTCTGTGTATTTCATTTTTCATTCCTTTTTGTGTTTTCACCTGCTTTTGCTTTCACCGTACTTTGTTGTCTGCTTCTTCTGACTACGATCTTGTCTTTCAGAGCTTCTATCATTTCCTGACGGCTGTTGACCCTGATA
>JARBDR010000850.1:0-30094 GCA_029721355.1 Tegillarca granosa | reverse complement strand
TATATTTTTCGTTAGTCTTTTTTGGTTCTAGTGCCCGTATGTAACAAAGATGGTCTCTATTAACGTACTGTTTACAACTTTGACATAAATGTTCGTCACAAAAATGATTTTTTGGGTCTCTTTCTTTCACTTTTACAACTTTTTACAAACAGTACATTTCCAATATTGATCACAAATAGATAAATAGTCATTGTTTTTTCTTTTCTTTTTTTCTAAATGTCTTTCAAAACACTCGATCGATCTACACGTTTGGTGACATTTTATACAGCTCACTTGACTAGTAACATGAACACCACAATTTTTTTGTTTGCATACCAAACACATATTTCACATGAATGATTTTCGCGATACGGTTTCAAACAGTTTTCACAGAATTTAGCGGAACCAAAAAATCCACAAATATTTACGATGGCATGAAAATGACAGTCATCGACTAAAATAACTAAAGGCGTTGTTTGGAACTGTCTTCAGGGGGAACTCTTAAAAATTTGTTTCCATCCTGGCTGACACTACTAAGACATCCACATCCAGTATGCGTTCAAAGAGGTGAATGTCGTTAATGCTTAGCCAACTATATGTGTTAGCATGAGCCATCTGACAAAACTTCATGGTGAGGTCGGTCTGACGGTATTGGCAGTCTTCTCTTAACAACTTTTTAAAATACCAGACGGGACATACTTTATATTTCAAAACTAAATCTTCTAGAGAAACATCCTTGTCATGTAATGTAAGGTTTCTCCATTCCTGTGTGGTGACTTGATGTGTTTTTAAGAATCCTAAAAGTATGGCTCTTGCTAGACAAGTTATCTTGGTTGCGTATTTCTATTAAAGAACGTTTTGTAGCAATATCACTGTTAGGGCCTATCAAGTTGTTGATTGACATGCGAGCACCTCCTTTTGGTAGTTCCATTGTCCCAACATCCAAATAAAAATTTTCATCAACAGCTAAATCTTGATGGCTTGTTAGGACGTTTTCGACATGGTCCATAATAGTTTTGCCATCCAATCGATCTAATGGTCGGAGCGGCACAAAAATTGGATTAATTAACTGGTCGTGATGAATAATGACACGACCAAGGTCGTTTCCTTGTAACTGTTCTTTAGCTTCACCAATAACATCATTAAACATGTTTTCTAATTCATCATGTATGTCGGCCAATTTCTGTCCTTGTAATCTTTGGTTTGGATTGAATTTTACTTTATAATGTCTATCAATGACTCGATTATTAAATGTTTTTTCTCCAATTTTTTTAAACTCGTAATCAAATCTGTTTTCATCATTTTCACCACGACCAGTTTGGAATTGATTAGTTTCATCGTCTATGTGACTAGGTCCTGGTTGGGGTGAAGCGTCTGTTCTCCTTCTTTTCTCGGGAGGGCCATCACAAGGGGACTCCTCGGATTGAACTACATTTCTGTGTTCTCTTTCATGGTGATGCAGACATTGCACGTCAGTAAAAGGTAAATGACACCATTTACATTCTTTGTGGAAAACGTCCTCTCCAGCTAAATAATCTAAATCCGCATGTATTTCTTCATGGGATTCCAGGTTTCCCAATGTGTAAATTCTGCATTGCACCATCTACACTTTCAGACATCTGAAATATAAAAAAAAAGAAATCAGTATAAATTGAAATGACTTTTACATTTGAATTCATTTCCCATGTTGATACCGTTGAGTGCAGTAATATACCACTTTTTTTAAATTTTTATAACTAGTACATAAGACACATCTACAATGCTGACTGCCGACGAAGAGAACTATCTGAGACGTATCTGGACCGATCCAAAACATGCGGGATCGTTCACAGGACCTGGAAAACTATATCAAATTGTGAAAAAAGAAGGAAAATATAAAATTGGTTTTTACCGCATCAAACAATTCCTAGCGGATCAAGACAGTTATTCCCTTCAAAAAAGGGTACAAAGAAAATTTAAACGAAACCATATTATAGTACAAGGCATTGACACGCAATGGGATGCGGATCTAATGGATATGCAAAGCTTGGCCAAATCAAACGATGGAATACAGTACATTCTAGTAGCCCAAGACGTATTTTCTAGATTTGTGTTTGCAGTACCCATGAAACAAAAAACAGCCACACAAACGATCAAAGCTTTGGAAACGCTGTTTTCAACAGGAAGAAAACCTAAATTATTGAGAACGGACAAAGGGAGCGAATTCAAAAATAGATATGTGAGAGCATTTCTTAAAAAAGAAGGAGTACACATATTCTACACAGAACGAAACTAAGAGTTCGTTTGCTGAACGCAGTATACAGAATTTAAAAAATAGACTCTATAGAATGTTTACCGAAAGACAATCTTACGAATATATTAAAGAGTTACCTGATATAGTTAAAGTATAAACGATACACCTTCACGCCCTTTAGGTAACGTTGCTCCTTCCAGTGTTCATAAAAATAATGAGGACGAAATCAGACTGAATGCCTATTTAGTACGAACTAAAACCAAATTACACCCCAAAATGAAAATTAAAACGCATAGTAAAAAAGCAGTGAAGAAAAAAAAACAAATATTTCGTTACAAGGTAAACGACAACGTCAGAATAACACATTTGAAACATCCATTCAGAAGAGAGTATCAACAAAAATGGACTGGCGAAGTTTTCAAGATTAGCCGCAGATTCAAGCGTAATGGCCTACCTATCTATAAATTAGTCGATTACGATAATGAACCAATAGAAGGCAGTTTCTATACCCAAGAACTGCAAAGGGTCAATAAGAACGATAATACGGTATGGAAAGTAGATAAAATTTTAAAAGAGAGAAAAGTAAAAGGGGAACAAGAAGTTTTTGTGTCATGGTTACACTGGCCTTCAAAGTTCAATTCTTGGATAAAGAAAAAAGATCTCCAACAACTATAAATAACCTGAAATCAATCTTCGATATTCATTTCTATACAAGATGTCTAGACGTATAGTTCTTAGATCCAAAGACAGCATTAATTTTTATCCCGACATTGAATGTTATTTCATTTAGGGTGCACCTGCCGAGACCATTACTTTTGGACGGAAATTGGAAGTCTATCGCTGTTGGAACTTACTTTTCAAGGACAACACCCAGCAGACCTGATTTTACGTACATTGCAACTTGTGTAGTGATACAATAGTTGGGGACCGCGAAGTGCCTCTATTAAGATATATGTTCATGGACACACCCGGTAATTATGTTTTTGGTTACCCTTACGAGGTACCTCTAAAAACTAATTTTGTTCAGGATATTTATATCTATATAAGCATGCACAACATCAATTGAGTTCAAACCTTCAAGGAGAGACGACAGTGACATTACAATTAAGAAAAGTACCTTTTTAGAAAACATTATGATAGGGTCTACCTATGTTTCAGATCCCCGTGTATGGAAATCTTTTTATAAAAACATGATGGATGGAAAAATTTAATCCTTACAGTTATAGAGGGAGGCAGACTGGTTCCGGAGTTGCCAACATGTATGCCAAAAAATCGTATATTATTCCCGTGACTTCCAACGCTAAAGAGGAAGAAGAAGTTGCTACTAATTAGTAACACCAATGGCTGCAGTCGAAGAAAGAGCTAAATCGGAAATGAAAGACGCCATTAAAAATGATGAACCGCACGTACCTATAAAACACAGAAAAGGAAGAGAAAGGCCAGTTTGAAACAAACTGTTGAGAGTACAACATCGAAACAGCGGAAAACCACTGGAAAACGGAAACCCGATAAACGTAAAAATAATACAGAAAGCTATAGTATATTTAATCAACTTCGAAAGTAATGGCATATCTGGACGATAAAAACAAAGACATTGCACAACCATTTGAATTATCCTTGTTTACCCTTCCGCCAAATCAAGTGGCCATAGAAAAAATTACTTCAACGAATGTAGATCTGTGTCATCCTTCAGTGCCGATGATGCTCCTATCGAAATTTCCGTACCGAGCCAAGGTAACGAATACCTAGATTTGCGCAGAAGCCGCCTGTATATGAAATGCAAAATTACCAAAGAAGACGGAACTGACTTGGTAGATCAAGAAAAAGTCGGACTGATTAATTTGCCATTACAAAGTATATGGAGTCAAATAGACACGTACATGAATGGCAAATTGGTCTCACTGAACACCAGTCATTACCCATGGAAAGCCTATTTGAAACAGATTTTATCTAATGGTACAGATGTATCGAAATCCCAGTTACAGTCACAGCTCTATTACCAAGATACGGCGGACATGGATGATGGAAATCCCGTCAGTGGTACTAACAATGGACTACAATATCGTTATGGTTTCACCAAGCTGAGTAGACCATTTGATTTGGAAGGACCTTTGTATGAAGACATTTTTCGCCTAGAGAAATATCTAATCAATGGTGTGAACTTGACACTGAAATTTTTCAGAAATAAAGCACCATTCATTTTCATGAGTGCCGAACAAAATGCAGATTACAAGTTACATATCTTGGACATTGCTTTCAAAGCTTGCATGATTAAAGTCGATAGTGGCGTGTTAATTAACCATGCTGAAATATTGAAGGACCACACGGCAAAATATCCCTTAACACGCACAGAAGTCAAAATGAATACGTGTCCAACGGGATCGGGATCGTTTATTTGGCAAAATGTATGGTCAAATAATTTACCAAACAAAGTATACTTTGCCTTTGTTTCACAGGACGGTATAAACGGTAGTTATACCAAGTACCCGTTCAAATTCCAGAATTTAGCCGAAGAAGTGGTATTGTTTGTCAATGGAGAAAGTACGCCTGTGAGGCCCATGAAAATAGATACGGGAGTCAATAGAAATTACGTCACGCCTTTTATCAATTTGTTCGAAGTCGCCGAAAAATGGAACAAAGATCTCGGTCTACAGATTACGAGAGAAAATTTTACTAGGGGTTACACTATTTATGCTTTTAGTTTAACTCCCAATGACCTCGGTGAAGAATATTTAAACCTGGTACGCCAAGGAAACCTCAGATTTGAAGTCAAGTTTGCTGCAGCCACAACAGAAACCCTGAATTGTATTGCTTATGCCGAATTTCCTGCACTGATCGAGATCGATCAGACCAGAGACATAAAATATACACAAGTATGAATACCGATCAACTACAATGTGCACTCGATGAAAACAATTGTTTATCATTAAATGTAAAAGGAATATTTTCTCGAGATACGCTTCCTTCAAAAGTAAATATGTATCCATCGGCTTATATTTGTAACACGGACCCATCACAATTACCGGGAAAACACTGGATAGTGTTCTGGTTTTACAGTTCCGACAGCGGCGAATTTTACGACAGTCTAGGAAAGTCACCGAGGTATTACGGACACGAATTTACGAATTTCATTGAGAATAACACTCGTGTTTGTATATACAATAACGTGAAAATACAAAACAGCAATACGACAACGTGTGGATATCATGTACTTTTTTATCTTTTAATGAAATGTCAGAATTACAGTATGTATTCTATAATCAATGTGTTAAAGCAATCTCATTTACCAGATCAATATGTCTATGATTATGTCAAACATTACTTTTCTTGTTTGTAAGTATTTCAAATAAATTTTATCCAGGTCAGATTGCGTACTTTATTTATTCTTAATGTATCAGAAAAGATAAACAACTAGGATTGTGAGGAAAATAGTAAGATCGGATGCCCAAGATTTGTAAATTTCTACCGACACTCTCGTTTCTCTACCTATACCTCTTGATATAAGTGTCAGAATCTCGACTACATTAAATACCATTCAATACCTAACTCTCAATATAAGTGTCATAATATTGATAGGTCGTAAAATACCATTCAAATATTAATCGTCTCGATTTAAGTGACATAACATTGATAGGTCGTAAAACACCATTCAATACTTAACGTTTCGATATAAGTGACATAATATTGATAAACCATAAAATACCATTAGGTCGCTATTGGACTGAAAAATGACAGTGTTTTTAAAAAAACAGTCATAAAACGCAGCGATTTAATGTACGATAAATATTTAGGGCACAGGTTCCATTCATTGGGTACATTACGTTGTAAAAAATAATGTGCCGGTTCGAATCTCGGGATATTTTTTTTTACAACAACAGTAGTTGTATTCATCATCAGATTATTAAGAATTGTAAAGCTTTTTTTCACAATGGTATCACCGCAAGTAGAATATTCTTCCATTAATCATAGAACTAAATGAATACTCATTAAATTATTTATTATACAGATCGGGAATAATTTTTGACACAATATCTCTGACACATAACTGATAAAAGAATCGTAATTCACAAATACGTACAACATAAATAATCCAGGCACAATATCTTTGGCGTATAATTAGAACTCTCTCTCTCTCTCTCTCTCTCTCTCTCTCTCTCTCTCTCTCTCTCTCACACACACACACACACACACACACACACACATTTGTGATCTCAGTCAAAATTAATCTCAAAATCATATAAAAAATACCGACAAAAATGACAGAAACAATAATTCAATCACTTAGTGAATTAAATTTCTCTCTCTCTCTCTCTCTCTCACACACACACACACACACACACACACACACACACACACACACATTTGTGATCTCAGTCAAAATTAATCTCAAAATCATATAAAAAAATACCGACAAAAATGGCAGAAACAATAATTCAATCACTTAGTGAATTAAATTACATGTAAATAATAAGAAAAAACTTATATTCGGCGGAAAACTTAGCAAGTCAACGAATCTGATGGCAGATCATTCAGTATACCGAGTGACGACTCGGACATGAACTGCTGTGGAGTGATGAGGGTGAGCGGGGGGTCCAATCGGACAGCAGGTGAGTCTGGTATGCGGTCAACATCGAAAGGAGGAATAGATAAACGCTGAGGTGTCAAAACTGGGGGGAACGAGTCGAATTCCAACCTGGTTGATCATCGCCTTGATGTGATAAAACTGGGGGGGTACGTGTAGAATTACTGTATGGTTCGTTACGTGTAGATGACATAGGACTGGCAGAGGAAGAGGAGGGAGGAGTAAACAGAGGGTTGCGAAATAAAACGGTGGATGGTCTCGAAGATGAAGTTATGGGAGAAATATCAGTTAAACCAGAAGGAAGGGAGCGAGATGATTGTCTGTTAGTGTTAGGAGTCAAAGAATTATGTGCTGAAGATGGTAAATCGGTGTCGGATGACGAATTGGTGATATGATGAGCTGTAAAACATTTTTTCATTAACTTCACAGCCATAGCGATGATAATAATCAGCAAGATGAGAATGATGATTACTGTAAATAAATTTAAAAAAAAACTGATTAAGAATGAATTTAAATGAATAAGCACACACACACACACACACACACACACACACACTATTATATATACGACAATAACGTAATCAGAGATTTTGATTCAAGTCCCATCACTGTACAAAACTAAAAAGTATACATTTAGAAGCGTGAAAGTGAAACACAGCTATTTATGCAGAAAAGCTGTAATACAAGTTAAATAATCATGACTAGAGACAACTAACAATTTTGTCATTGGGTGGGTTACAACTGCATAGAATTTATTATTTTTACATACTTTTTGGAGTTAAATAACCACCATTTACCGAATCTATAGATTCGTATATAGGCTCTGAATTAGCATTCTCTTCATTTAGGTCTGAATTAACATTTGCTAATTCATTCATGTATATTCTTTCATGATCTGAACCACAATTAACAGAGTCAAACGAACTAGAACATGCACTTCCAAACATACTGGTGTTTTCAGTAGATTTACGTTCAAAAATAACATGTACTTGATGAACATTATTTTTTTCGTCCAATTCTATTTCAACGGGATAATTACGTATATCTGTTAAATATTTTGAAATTTTTCTCTTTCTTATAATGAATATAATAATTATTAAAATAATGACGCTTACAATTATAATCGATATGACAATATATAAATATTTATTTTCATTTTTTTCGAGTCTATTAAAAGATACAGTTGTATTTTCAAATGATATATTTTGTAACTTACCGGTAGGAATATAGTAAATCTCTAGTGTCTCCGATGAATTAGATGAAGCAGTGCTTGGAGTAGAGGCCATAGAAGCAGGTGTAGAGGTCATAGAAGCAGGTGCAGGTATAGAAGCCATAGAAGCAGGTGTAGAATCCAAGGCAAAAGCAGAAGTAGAAGCTATATAAAAAGAAATGTTATTAGTTAAATCTGTTAAAATTTCAGTTGATGTGAACTTGGATAGATCATAAGACGATGTTGGAGATAGATCATAAGACGATGGCATTCCATAAGACATAGATAGATCATAAGACGATGGCATTCCATAAGACATAGATAGATCATAAGACGATGGCATTCCATAAGACATAGATAGATCATAAGACGATGGCATTCCATAAGACGTAGATAGATCATAAGACGATGGCATTCCATAAGACGTAGATAGATCATAAGACGATGTCGGCAATATAGCATAAGAGGATGGATTTTCGTGAAACGTAGATACACCATAAGACGATGACTTTGACAACAGTCCATAAGACATAGATAGACCATAAAATGACGACATTTGATAAGACGAGGACAATGTTGGTGAAATATGTAACACAGACGATACAGAATCAGAATACGGTACACTAGACATTGACACAGAAAGCACAGACTGATTTTTATCTGTAAATATACAATACAAAATACACAATGTACATACACTTATATCTTAAACATATAGTATGCGTTTTCTTCAAATTTTACAATTGTTTTACGTGTAGAAACTGGTATAAAAGAATCTGAGAGTCTTGAATCAATGAGATTAAAAGACCTCACTTCAATATCATTTCTTTAATTTGTTTGCTCAATGGTAGAACGTTCGCTTCTTTTTTGGAAATAGTGGGTTCAAACTCTTAAAACATCTTACTAAAAAAAATAGATACGACGTCCCATCGTCTGTCGCTTAAAAAAAATATATATCACACCACATAAGTTTCGAATCCTTTCTCGATCACGTTTCACGTTTGAATACATTAAAAACAATTTAGACGGAGACATCACAATATAAGTGTTCATTCGCACAAAAAAAAGAGAAAGAGAGAGAAAAAAAACTTACTGCAAGTTTTATGGTGCGGGTAACCAATGTCGTTCACGTGCACGATACGGTCCACACCAGAGACACACAGGTGCCGAAACTGGTACTCGGTCCTTACGTTCAATGTCCTTATTCTTCCCTTAAACACATGAATAGCGTGGACGGACGTGGTCAATATTGTTACTAGCGGTGTGTCTTCATCAAATCCAAACCCAATGGTTTTACAATCTGCAGCAGCACAGACAAGATCTGCTGAGCAACAATGGCTTGGAACTACCTCAGCCATTGTACCAACCACCATAAAAAATACCACCAACATCAAACATACTAAAACACCAGCCATGATCTAGAAATGGACTTTGGCATAGGGTGTTGGTGTATGGTCACTTATATAGGGAGAGGGGGGATTTAAATCACATTTTGCATAACCACGAAAAATTTAGTTAATTAAACCTTTCAATGTCTTTTCATTTTCACCTATTTCGAAGGATTACAAGTAATTTTCTAATCAACCTACGACAGTTTAGATTTACAGGTCAACATCAGATAACAATTTTATTCCTAAATTTAGAAAGTTTTAAACTATAGTCAAAACAGAATTGTATATCCTTGGATGGACTCAGTTTTACACTGTTAATCATTCTTGACATATAGTTTGTTCTGTACCTTTTTAGGTAGGAATACCAATGTGTCACTAATTAATTGTATCATTTCAATTTGTCATTTTTGACATATCGACTTAAGATAACATTAAAGTTCATTCATTAAGCTGATCTTGTCAAAGATTACTTTAACACATAATCATAAAGGGGTGGTCTCAGTATCGTATATAGGTCAAATTAATGAACAACTAATGTAATTCTGTGTCAAGCTCGGATCATATATTCCCCCCCTCCCTCTATCCCTTCACTCTATTCATAAGACCATAATTTTTTTAACACAATTTTCTCCTACGTAACATCTTTAACTGTAAATACAATTTTTTTATCACGTAATACCTTAAATTTTTTTAAAACACGTTACAGTCTAGTAATCTTTGTTTTAAATGGGTATAGGTGGGTCTATGTATACATCCTCAATATAACTAACACGCACTCATACAATAAAAAAACCATATTTCTATGTTTTAAAAAAATCGTGATTTTTTTCAGAAATTATTCAATGTGATTCAACATCCTTTTTCAGTTTCTATAGAAACATTTTTCAGATGTCATGAAAATCGTGCTGAAAGTTCAGGTTCCCATACACAATTTCAGTAAAATTTATCCTCTCACCCCCCCCCCTAAAAAAGACGGGGGTAGGGGCTAATTAAACATTACCCTTGAATTTCAAAAGAAAATACCTCAAAATGCACACAGTCATCAAATAAAATAAAAATTGATCACTCGATGTTTTGTGAAATCGTGTCTAACTTTTTTGGTGACATACACGATTTTCACCTACACCTCTTTTGCAAAAAGGTATAAATACCCTCAAAATTTCAAAGTTTTTCATCAGACTATCTAGGTTTCAAGGAAACTAGCAAAGTTCTAGCAAAGACAATGGCCAGTAACCATGATATTAGCATGTAAGTATTTATGTTTCTTATTCAGTTTTGCTCCGATTTGTTAAAGTTTTTTTTTTTTTTGGAAAATTGTTGTGATTCGACTTGAAACACTACGATAGCCGAAATGTTCATATATAACCTTCTTTTGTTTCTTTTTTTTATTTACATTAACATTTTATACTCTGATTTTATCAATCTAGTTGAGTTTTTTCCATAAATTGGAATTTTCAAACCTGTGTAGAGAATCATTGTCATAATAGACACCCTGGTTTTCTCAACTAACCAGGAACTGATAGTATCGATATAAGTGAAAAGTCTTGATTAGAGTGTAAAATTCCATTACTTAAAACAAGTCATTAACAAAGTGTATTTAGCATGAATTGACAAGTTTTTTATTATAATTTTGAAATTTTCATTTACTTTTTTTTAATATATTTATAGAACATCTATGTCATCGTCAGGCGATGAGTTAATTTTGGCGGTGATAGAGTCACCACAACCAACGTCACCACAACCGGGGCCTTCTCACCTTGATGTATCGGCGGATTCCTCACTACTGTTGAGAACTTCACCACAACACCCCGCAACATCGTCACCAATAAAATCAGAGTTATTGCGGAGTTCGCCGCTTGACATATCGTAAGTAGATGTTTAGTTTTCAATCGCGAGAGTAATTATTACACAATAAGTTAGTTTAACACATAAAAATTAACGAATATTTATCACTTATTATACCACTTTTCACATTATATATATTTTTATATTAATCATTTAATAGTTTTAAACATGAACATATGATTTTTTTTTTTTTTTTTTTTTTTTTTTTTAGGAATGTATCTTCGATATCCTGGTTATCGGGTGGTGAGGGTGATATTTCTGGCGAGGGAGATGTATCTGACATCTCTCTAACAGATTCTATAGAGAAATCACCAACATTCATGAGGTATGTTAACACTATATATATCGTTTTTATCCTAATCACATCATAATAGAAAGGCAAATAAATACGATTATCCATCAAAAAAGCAACACTTCTTCCAAATAAAAGCACAGTTAAGTTCTATGCATATTAACTGTTATTAATATTCGAGTCATTTACAAGAATAATTATAAAAATTTACATTAATATTTTCCAGGCGTTTCCATCAGCAGAGGTTAAACGACCTACATGAACACCATAAAGAATTAGAAGACATCATGACACAATTACGTACAGAAATATATCGTGTGGAATATGAAATTTCAAGTGAAGAAGAGAAACTTCGTGAGACAAAGAAGTTATCAGAGGAAGACAAAGACAGAGCTTTAAGAGAAGAAAAAGAAGAAGAAACATCAATGGAAGAAGAGATAGAGGGTTAGAGATCGAGAGAGAGAGAGAGAGAGAGATATCAGGTTTTTTGTTTAGTTGAAATAAATTTTTCATGTACACGTTTTTTTCTTCGTTTGTTTTTTTTCTTATCGATGTAATTTCAGAAATTCTGGAAATTACATCGAGGTTCGGGTTCAGTGGGGTCGTGCCCGCCCTGAGCTTTTATTGTATCCATTGACTGAAGGAAATTAGCTCAGGCCTTCACCCGAACTTAAATATTAATTTTTTGAATAAAATATTGTTATACTAAAACATTTGTGTGTAAAAGGTATTAATTTTTTAATAAAATAATGATGGAAACAATGTTTTTATACTGAAGTTGAGTTCAGTATTTACGCCATTCTTAACAGTAAAAATTGTACATACCTTTTTAGTTGATCTTTTTTTTCAAACTTATATACTATGTGTCTTGAGATTATATTGGATTTTTTTTAAAGAAAGAAATGAAAATTGTAGGCTTTTATACTCCCGTTGATTCTTTATTTAGAAGAACTTACATGTATTTTTAGTGCTGACATAGCGTCTCTTTAAATTAAAAAAATATATATGACGAAATGTTTTTTGAAATAAGCTTTATTTTATTTACTTAGACACACATACATGTATTTTTAGTACTGACATAACGTCTCTTTAAATTTTTAAAAAAAATATGACGAAATGTTTTTGAAATAAGCTTTATTTTATTTACTTAGACATAACGTCCTTTAAATGACCTACTTAGTCCTTTTAATCTATTTATCTTCTCTCACATAGTTTAAGTGACAAAAGATTGTGTCGTGTAAGATTATCATATAACTTTGTAATACCGATTTCTTAAAAATGGATTTTAAAAATAAAATAAAATAAAACAAAATAACATAAAAGAACATTTTTCGTACTTGTGACTTGTTAAATATATGATTTTTTTGTTATTTCATTCGGTTTGTTGTTAAAATTTTATTCTTATCAGTTCACAAAATTATTTTCGCACAAAACTTAAACGTACGGGAATTTCTTTTCTTTTTTTTAAATTTATTTTCGCAAAAAACTTAGTCTTTTCTATTACATTCTATATTTTTTATGGACAATTTTTTTTTCTTTTCTTTTTTTTTATTTTCACAAAACTTAATCCCTTCGACACATTTTTTTTCTTTTTTTAAAATTTATTTTTCGCAAAACTTAGTTTTTTCTATTACATTCTATATTTTATGAACAGTTTTTTTTTCACAAAACTTAATCCATTCTGTACATTTTTTTTCTTTTATTTTTTCTTTTATTTTCGCAAAACTTAAACGTTCGGGCTTTTTTCTCTTTTTTTTAAAAAATTTATTTTTAGCAAAACTTAAATCATTTCTGTTAAAATTCTTTACCATTTTTATAGTATTACCAATCTAAATATATACATTACAAAACTAGTTCTTAATATTGCACCATATTTAGAAATAACCCATTTAAATATTTTTTGCTGATAAGAACTTTCTCACATTACACTTAATTTTCTTTGTTTATTTGTTTACCCATCATTTAACATCAATACATCTTTAAAAACTGCGCAGTATCTATTTTTAACTCTGACGTCACACTCCATTTGACTGCTATCTATTACATCATCTTGTGCAATAGTAACTATTGCATCATATTGTGCAATATCGGATCGGATCTATAGTGTGTATCTTGCAGCAAACGGGGTGTTGGTCAAGCTGTGAGTACCATTTCAAACATGGGTTAAAAATAACAGTAATAAAAAGTATACCGCTTGCTTAGGTAAGTATTGAATATGATTATTATGACTTGTAGCTATTAGCCTTTATTTTTATTTTTTAGTTTTAACATATTCAATTATATTTCGACTTACCTTGAGAAACAATGTAGATCAGTTAGAAATTGGAATTCATTGTATTGGAAAATCTTCCATTTTATATATCTTCACAACTAGTTCAAGGTTATCTTAAACTTAATAAAGGTCATACTTGTAAGGGACAATAGGTAGGACGAGGTCAACTCCATATGTAGGTCAAGGTTATTGTCAATCCTATATGTAGGTCAAGTGGCATCTGACGTCATCAAAGGGCATCAAGGTCGTTAAGGTTTGCTTCTGCTCCAGTCTTCCACCTCGAATTGTGCTATATTTACTACTCTTTAGTCTAAGATGGTCTTCAAACTCAGGTTTAAGTTGAGTTAATCTCGAACGGAGAGCTTCAAGTTCTAAGATATTGATGTTCATACAGTTAAAGGTTGTTAATTGTTGAAACTAATTTATTCCAGAACTGCGGGATTCAGTTCTGAGGTTATTCCAGGACTGCGAGATTCCTGTCCTTCGACAGTTTCTGTTTAATAAATTTAAATGTTTTGTACGTCTTTGTTTGTCAAGTTATTTTAGTTTAAGAAGTGGTTTTGTATTGAGTCAGTGATTGACTCTGCTCTAGTGTTGAGCCTATTTTAGTGGTTTTGTACCGAATCAGTGATTGACTCTGCTCTAGTGTTGATTTTAGTGGTTTTGTATTGAGTCAGTGATTGACTCTGCTCTAGTGTTGAGCTTTATTTTAGTGGTGTAGTACCCTAGTCAGTGATTGAATTTGCTCCAAGAGTGAGCTTATTTAGTGGTCCCCATATATGACCCATCTTTATATGAGGTGAGAACCCCTCTTAAGTTGCGCAAGTTTATTTGAACCAGGTTGAGTTATTCCCTGTTCAATTTTATTTTCAACCAGCATTGAGTGATTCTCCGGTTGGGTCCAACCAGGATTGAGTGATTCCCCGTTAGACTGCCCTAATCCCTGTGACTTGTCAAACTGATTACTTGGCCGTTAAAATATTTCTTCTGTTCCTTCAAATAAGTCCTGGTGATGTCAATTGTATATCTCCAGTACTTCCGTCGATTTTATCAGGGTCCTCTTTGTCAACCCCAGCAGCAAGTGATGTCAGTGACATATCCCTAGTACCTTCAATATTTACAACATTTAATCAAGATCCTCTACGTCAAACGCAGCAAGGGAATAAGAGCCGAACTGCTGAAAAAGTTGCATTTTTCGGACATATCTGATGTTAGCCTTAAGTCAACATTACTGACTGACTGACTGACGAAAAAATGTAAGTTAATATATTTGTCTTCAAAACATAGTTTCAAATAATATATTCCCTTTCTTTCTCCCTTGTCAAGTGTAGGGTTCAGTTTTGGAATTTGTTGCACTGTGTTAATTATGACAATCATATCAAATCTAAGGGCATTTATCTGCTTTGTACTTGTACTTTGTACAATCGAGCGCAATAGCTAGCTCACAGATGAAGCGCTTGTTACACCCCAACTCGGTTCATTATCATGACACACGACATTCGATACAAGAACAGTTTCAAGCAAAATAAGCGTTATTCAAATTGTTTTTTTCTTTTTTTCTCTCAGTATCATCGATTTAACTGTTGTACACTCATTAAGATATTTTTTTATTTATAAACCTCAAATGTTGTCATGGTTCATGTATTTAAGAAAACAGAGAAGGTTGTGCCGGGATCAAATAATTGCACTAAATACGAAGAAAAACAAAAACCTGATACACACTATTCATATTTTTATGTTAAATAGCATGAAGATAAAATATCATTTAACGCTATACCACAGCAAAATAATGCTCAACCAACTCCTAAACCGAAGTCTCAGCCTCAAACTCCTACTGGTACTGCAGGTTCCAAACACAGTGTAGCGACAACCACAGCTAGCTTACCATTGTACCCCAACAGGCTGTTACAACCTACAAACAGGCAAACTGTGGACGAGCTCGAAGAGATGAAACCAGAGAATATAAAGAAAGTATTGATTCCAGAGCCTGTCGAAAATGTTTTCGATGATCTGTATCGTTATCCCTCACAGACAATTTAAACTATATTACTTTAACATATTATTACTAATTATACCGGTTTATATTTCTTTATAATCCTTATTTTATTTAATCAATCTACTGTTACTACATTTTCTTCTTGTGATTGTTTCTATCATTTCAAAAATTTGGTGCAACTGTATAACAGTATTGTGCATATCTTCTACTAATGCTTTCTCTTGTAAGTCTAGATAAAATATATACTAACGTGAATCCGTATGTTCCATATGGCAAAATTCGAACTTTCAAAGAAATAACGTGCAGTATACATAATGTTTCAACGTTAAATTCATTAGAAGATATTGACTACTGCATTAACGAATACACACACATACACACACAGAGATATATTGTTTATTATGAGGCGTAACATAACACGTCCAGTCTTTAGTTCATCACATTACCGCAATGTGATGACGCATCCTTTTTTAAATTAACTGTTGTACACTCATTAAGATATATTTTATATTTATAAACCTTAAATGTTGTCATGGTTCATGTATTTAAGAAAACAGAGAAGGTTGTGCCGGGATCAAATAATTGCACTAAATACGAAGAAAAACAAAAACCTGATACACACTATTCATATTTTTATGTTAAATAGCATGAAGATAAAATATCATTTAACGCTATACCACAGCAAAATAATGCTCAACCAACTCCTAAACCGAAGTCTCAGCCTCAAACTCCTACTGGTACTGCAGGTTCCAAACACAGTGTAGCGACAACCACAGCTAGCTTACCATTGTACCCCAACAGGCTGTTACAACCTACAAACAGGCAAACTGTGGACGAGCTCGAAGAGATGAAACCAGAGAATATAAAGAAAGTATTGATTCCAGAGCCTGTCGAAAATGTTTTCGATGATCTGTATCGTTATCCCTCACAGACAATTTAAACTATATTACTTTAACATATTATTACTAATTATACCGGTTAATATTTCTTTATAATCCTTATTTTATTAAATCAATCTACTGTTACTACATTTTCTTCTTGTGATTGTTTCTATCATTTCAAAAATTTGGTGCAACTGTATAACAGTATTGTGCATATCTTCTACTAATGCTTTCTCTTGTAAGTCTAGATAAAATATATACTAACGTGAATCCGTATGTTCCATATGGCAAAATTCGAACTTTCAAAGAAATAACGTGCAGTATACATAATGTTTCAACGTTAAATTCATTAGAAGATATTGACTGCTGCATTAACGAATACACACACATACACACACAGAGATATATTGTTTATTATGAGGCGTAACATAACACGTCAAGTCTTTAGTTCATCACATTACCGCAATGTGATGACAACCACAGCTAGCTTACCATTGTACCCCAACAGGCTGTTACAACCTACAAACAGGCAAACTGTGGACGAGCTCGAAGAGATGAAACCAGAGAATATAAAGAAAGTATTGATTCCAGAGCCTGTCGAAAATGTTTTCGATGATCTGTATCGTTATCCCTCACAGACAATTTAAACTATCTTACTTTAACATATTATTACTAATTATACCGGTTAATATTTCTTTATAATCCTTATTTTATTTAATCAATCTACTGTTACTACATTTTCTTCTTGTGATTGTTTCTATCATTTCAAAAATTTGGTGCAACTGTATAACAGTATTGTGCATATCTTCTACTAATGCTTTCTCTTGTAAGTCTAGATAAAATATATACTAACGTGAATCTGTATGTTCCATATGGCAAAATTCGAACTTTCAAAGAAATAACGTGCAGTATACATAATGTTTCAACGTTAAATTCATTAGAAGATATTGACTACTGCATTAACGAATACACACACATACACACACAGAGATATATTGTTTATTATGAGGCGTAACATAACACGTCCAGTCTTTAGTTCATCACATTACCGCAATGTGATGACGCATCCTTTTTTAAATTAACTGTTGTACACTCATTAAGATATATTTTTTATTTATAAACCTTAAATGTTGTCATGGTTCATGTATTTAAGAAAACAGAGAAGGTTGTGCCGGGATCAAATAATTGCACTAAATACGAAGAAAAACAAAAACCTGATACACACTATTCATATTTTTATGTTAAATAGCATGAAGATAAAATATCATTTAACGCTATACCACAGCAAAATAATGCTCAACCAACTCCTAAACCGAAGTCTCAGCCTCAAACTCCTACTGGTACTGCAGGTTCCAAACACAGTGTAGCGACAACCACAGCTAGCTTACCATTGTACCCCAACAGGCTGTTACAACCTACAAACAGGCAAACTGTGGACGAGCTCGAAGAGATGAAACCAGAGAATATAAAGAAAGTATTGATTCCAGAGCCTGTCGAAAATGTTTTCGATGATCTGTATCGTTATCCCTCACAGACAATTTAAACTATATTACTTTAACATATTATTACTAATTATACCGGTTAATATTTCTTTATAATCCTTATTTTATTTAATCAATCTACTGTTACTACATTTTCTTCTTGTGATTGTTTCTATCATTTCAAAAATTTGGTGCAACTGTATAACAGTATTGTGCATATCTTCTACTAATGCTTTCTCTTGTAAGTCTAGATAAAATATATACTAACGTGAATCTGTATGTTCCATATGGCAAAATTCGAACTTTCAAAGAAATAACGTGCAGTATACATAATGTTTCAACGTTAAATTCATTAGAAGATATTGACTACTGCATTAACGAATACACACACATACACACACAGAGATATATTGTTTATTATGAGGCGTAACATAACACGTCCAGTCTTTAGTTCATCACATTACCGCAATGTGATGACGCATCCCTTTTTTAAATTAACTGTTGTACACTCATTAAGATATATTTTTTATTTATAAACCTTAAATGTTGTCATGGTTCATGTATTTAAGAAAACAGAGAAGGTTGTGCCGGGATCAAATAATTGCACTAAATACGAAGAAAAACAAAAACCTGATACACACTATTCATATTTTTATGTTAAATAGCATGAAGATAAAATATCATTTAACGCTATACCACAGCAAAATAATGCTCAACCAACTCCTAAACCGAAGTCTCAGCCTCAAACTCCTACTGGTACTGCAGGTTCCAAACACAGTGTAGCGACAACCACAGCTAGCTTACCATTGTACCCCAACAGGCTGTTACAACCTACAAACAGGCAAACTGTGGACGAGCTCGAAGAGATGAAACCAGAGAATATAAAGAAAGTATTGATTCCAGAGCCTGTCGAAAATGTTTTCGATGATCTGTATCGTTATCCCTCACAGACAATTTAAACTATATTACTTTAACATATTATTACTAATTATACCGGTTAATATTTCTTTATAATCCTTATTTTATTAATCAATCTACTGTTACTACATTTTCTTCTTGTGATTGTTTCTATCATTTCAAAAATTTGGTGCAACTGTATAACAGTATTGTGCATATCTTCTACTAATGCTTTCTCTTGTAAGTCTAGATAAAATATATACTAACGTGAATCTGTATGTTCCATATGGCAAAATTCGAACTTTCAAAGAAATAACGTGCAGTATACATAATGTTTCAACGTTAAATTCATTAGAAGATATTGACTGCTGCATTAACGAATACACACACATACACACACAGAGATATATTGTTTATTATGAGGCGTAACATAACACGTCAAGTCTTTAGTTCATCACATTACCGCAATGTGATGACAACCACAGCTAGCTTACCATTGTACCCCAACAGGCTGTTACAACCTACAAACAGGCAAACTGTGGACGAGCTCGAAGAGATGAAACCAGAGAATATAAAGAAAGTATTGATTCCAGAGCCTGTCGAAAATGTTTTCGATGATCTGTATCGTTATCCCTCACAGACAATTTAAACTATATTACTTTAACATATTATTACTAATTATACCGGTTAATATTTCTTTATAATCCTTATTTTATTTAATCAATCTACTGTTACTACATTTTCTTCTTGTGATTGTTTCTATCATTTCAAAAATTTGGTGCAACTGTATAACAGTATTGTGCATATCTTCTACTAATGCTTTCTCTTGTAAGTCTAGATAAAATATATACTAACGTGAATCCGTATGTTCCATATGGCAAAATTCGAACTTTCAAAGAAATAACGTGCAGTATACATAATGTTTCAACGTTAAATTCATTAGAAGATATTGACTACTGCATTAACGAATACACACACATACACACACAGAGATATATTGTTTATTATGAGGCGTAACATAACACGTCCAGTCTTTAGTTCATCACATTACCGCAATGTGATGACGCATCCTTTTTTAAATTAACTGTTGTACACTCATTAAGATATATTTTTTATTTATAAACCTTAAATGTTGTCATGGTTCATGTATTTAAGAAAACAGAGAAGGTTGTGCCGGGATCAAATAATTGCACTAAATACGAAGAAAAACAAAAACCTGATACACACTATTCATATTTTTATGTTAAATAGCATGAAGATAAAATATCATTTAACGCTATACCACAGCAAAATAATGCTCAACCAACTCCTAAACCGAAGTCTCAGCCTCAAACTCCTACTGGTACTGCAGGTTCCAAACACAGTGTAGCGACAACCACAGCTAGCTTACCATTGTACCCCAACAGGCTGTTACAACCTACAAACAGGCAAACTGTGGACGAGCTCGAAGAGATGAAACCAGAGAATATAAAGAAAGTATTGATTCCAGAGCCTGTCGAAAATGTTTTCGATGATCTGTATCGTTATCCCTCACAGACAATTTAAACTATATTACTTTAACATATTATTACTAATTATACCGGTTAATATTTCTTTATAATCCTTATTTTATTTAATCAATCTACTGTTACTACATTTTCTTCTTGTGATTGTTTCTATCATTTCAAAAATTTGGTGCAACTGTATAACAGTATTGTGCATATCTTCTACTAATGCTTTCTCTTGTAAGTCTAGATAAAATATATACTAACGTGAATCTGTATGTTCCATATGGCAAAATTCGAACTTTCAAAGAAATAACGTGCAGTATACATAATGTTTCAACGTTAAATTCATTAGAAGATATTGACTACTGCATTAACGAATACACACACATACACACACAGAGATATATTGTTTATTATGAGGCGTAACATAACACGTCAAGTCTTTAGTTCATCACATTACCGCAATGTGATGACAACCACAGCTAGCTTACCATTGTACCCCAACAGGCTGTTACAACCTACAAACAGGCAAACTGTGGACGAGCTCGAAGAGATGAAACCAGAGAATATAAAGAAAGTATTGATTCCAGAGCCTGTCGAAAATGTTTTCGATGATCTGTATCGTTATCCCTCACAGACAATTTAAACTATATTACTTTAACATATTATTACTAATTATACCGGTTAATATTTCTTTATAATCCTTATTTTATTTAATCAATCTACTGTTACTACATTTTCTTCTTGTGATTGTTTCTATCATTTCAAAAATTTGGTGCAACTGTATAACAGTATTGTGCATATCTTCTACTAATGCTTTCTCTTGTAAGTCTAGATAAAATATATACTAACGTGAATCCGTATGTTCCATATGGCAAAATTCGAACTTTCAAAGAAATAACGTGCAGTATACATAATGTTTCAACGTTAAATTCATTAGAAGATATTGACTACTGCATTAACGAATACACACACATACACACACAGAGATATATTGTTTATTATGAGGCGTAACATAACACGTCCAGTCTTTAGTTCATCACATTACCGCAATGTGATGACGCACCCTTTTTTAAATTAACTGTTGTACACTCATTAAGATGTATTTTTTATTTATAAACTTTAAATGTTGTCATGGTTCATGTATTTAAGAAAACAGAGAAGGTTGTGCCGGGATCAAATATTTGCACTAAATACGAAGAAAAACAAAAACCTGATACACACTATTCATATTTTTATGTTAAATAGCATGAAGATAAAATATCATTTAACGCTATACCACAGCAAAATAATGCTCAACCAACTCCTAAACCGAAGTCTCAGCCTCAAACTCCTACTGGTACTGCAGGTTCCAAACACAGTGTAGCGACAACCACAGCTAGCTTACCATTGTACCCCAACAGGCTGTTACAACCTACAACAGGCAAACTGTGGACGAGCTCGAAGAGATGAAACCAGAGAATATAAAGAAAGTATTGATTCCAGAGCCTGTCGAAAATGTTTTCGATGATCTGTATCGTTATCCCTCACAGACAATTTAAACTATATTACTTTAACACATTATTACTAATTTTACCGGTTAATATTTCTTTATAATCCTTATTTTATTTAATCAATCTACTGTTACTACATTTTCTTCTTGTGATTGTTTCTATCATTTCAAAAATTTGGTGCAACTGTATAACAGTATTGTGCATATCTTCTACTAATGCTTTCTCTTGTAAGTCTAGATAAAATATATACTAACGTGAATCTGTATGTTCCATATGGCAAAATTCGAACTTTCAAAGAAATAACGTGCAGTATACATAATGTTTCAACGTTAAATTCATTAGAAGATATTGACTACTGCATGCTGCTGCAAGATACACACTATAGATCCGATCCGATATTGCACAATATGATGCAATAGTTACTATTGCATAAGATGATGTAATAGATAGCAGTCAAATGGAGTGTGACGTCAGAGTTAAAAATAGATACTGCGCAGTTTTTAAAGATGTATTGATGTTAAATGATGGGTAAACAAATAAACAAAGAAAATTAAGTGTAATGTGAGAAAGTTCTTATCAGCAAAAAATATTTAAATGGGTTATTTCTAAATATGGTGCAATATTAAGAACTAGTTTTGTAATGTATATATTTAGATTGGTAATACTATAAAAATGGTAAAGAATTTTAACAGAAATGATTTAAGTTTTGCTAAAAATAAATTTTTTTTAAAAAAAGAGAAAAAAGCCCGAACGTTTAAGTTTTGCGAAAATAAAGAAAAAATAAAAGAAAAAAAATGTACAGAATGGATTAAGTTTTGTGAAAAAAAACTGTTCATAAAATATAGAATGTAATAGAAAAGACTAAGTTTTGCGAAAAATAAATTTTAAAAAAAGAAAAAAAATGTGTCGAAGGGATTAAGTTTTGTGAAAATAAAAAAAAAGAAAAGAAAAAAAAAATTGTCCATAAAAAATATAGAATGTAATAGAAAAGACTAAGTTTTTTGCGAAAATAAATTTAAAAAAAAGAAAAGAAATTCCCGTACGTTTAAGTTTTGTGCGAAAATAATTTTGTGAACTGATAAGAATAAAATTTTAACAACAAACCGAATGAAATAACAAAAAAATCATATATTTAACAAGTCACAAGTACGAAAAATGTTCTTTTATGTTATTTTGTTTTATTTTATTTTATTTTTAAAATCCATTTTTAAGAAATCGGTATTACAAAGTTATATGATAATCTTACACGACACAATCTTTTGTCACTTAAAATATGTGAGAGAAGATAAATAGATAAAAAGGACTAAGTAGGTCATTTAAAGGACGTTATGTCTAAGTAAATAAAATAAAGCTTATTTCAAAAACATTTCGTCATATTTTTTTAAAAAATTTAAAGGATCCGATCCGATATTGCACAATATGATGCAATAGTTACTATTGCACAAGATGATGTAATAGATAGCAGTCAAATGGAGTGTGACGTCAGAGTTAAAAATAGATACTGCGCAGTTTTTAAAGATGTATTGATGTTAAATGATGGGTAAACAAATAAACAAAGAAAATTAAGTGTAATGTGAGAAAGTTCTTATCAGCAAAAAATATTTAAATGGGTTATTTCTAAATATGGTGCAATATTAAGAACTAGTTTTGTAATGTATATATTTAGATTGGTAATACTATAAAAATGTATAATTTTACTGAAGATACTAGTTTTTGCTAGAGATATTCTGGAGGTAACACTGTTTTATACTCATAAAATCAGGCATCATTATGTTTAAACCAAAGTTTTATTCTGAATCTGAGAATATTGTGAAAAGAAGAAAAGCTGGAAAATTAAGGCTTAAATTTCCTGAAATCGTCAAGGATTCGATTCGTAGGAACTTGTTTGACGACATTACGAATGTTGGACCAAAAGAAATGAACGATGAAAATGCGAGAGATGGTTGTGACCAGGACTATAAAGAATTGGTGAAGGAAAATTCGAGAGATGATTGTAATCAGGATTTGGTAATTGACGAAACAAAAAATGGAAATGAACAAGATGTAAAAACAGAAAGTGATGTACAGGATAACATTGAGTTATGCCGCTTTGATTTAGGCAGTGATCGTTATGTTGTAGCCAAAATATTCAATGGAAAAACACAGATACATATCCGTGAATACGCTCACGGTAATAATGGACTTTATCCAACACGGAAAGGTATCGCCTTAGACTTATATCAATGGAAGCAAATAGATGAAATGTACTACAGTGAAATCGCAGAGTGCATCGACAAAAAACAGGACTATAAGCAACATCTTGGACCAAATGTATATGTGACTATGCAAAAAGGATTTCAGTGTGTTAACATTAGAAAATGGTTTTTGCCCCCAGATGAAACGAACATTGTACCAACAAGGAAAGGCATTGCCTTAACATTTCAACAATGGAACAATTTGAAAGGTGCAGTAGATTTGGTGGGACAAATATTAAAAGATCAATTGGATGAAATAGAATTTTGTGACCACCAGAATCAGATGGGATTTTTCACATGTATGAAGTGTAATCCTAACAACTTCATGAACTATTGACAATATCATTCCTTAGATTATATATAAAACATAGACAAATTTCTGGTAAAAAAACAAAAAGAGGTAAATACAAGTTTTAGCCATTTTTTGTCTTTTATGGATTGTACATATTATATTAACTACATATTACTTTTTTCATAGTTTAAAGATTATCTTGCTCTAGAATCACATACATGAGGAATTGTATGCCGAAACGGAAAACGAAAGTGCTGTAAATTTAAAACTGGTATAATATGTAATAGTGTATTTTGTAAAAAAAAATATTAATAATACATGTAATATTAATAAAAATGTTAAACATGTAGTTAAGTTTTTATTTTCTTCTTTTTTTTGTGTATCGGTGTGTAATTAATGCTATGATATTTAAACAAAGGAAAAACATGAACTAATAGAATCTAATTCGATTGAATTTTTACGGTCTATCAATATTATGACATTTAAATCTAGACGATAAATGAAGAATGGTGTTTTACGGCCTATCAATATTATACGGCACTTATATCGATACGTTAAAGATTTGAATGGTGTTTTACGACCTATCAATATTATACGGCACTTATATCGATACGTTAAAGATTTGAATGGTGTTTTACGACCTATCAATATTATATGGCACTTATATCGATACGTTAAAGATTTGAATGGTGTTTTACGACCTATCAATATTATACGCCACTTATATCGATACGTTAAAGATTTGAATGGTGTTTTACGACTTATTAATATTACTGTACTTATATCGAGACGTTAAGTTGAGAGGTAAAAAATGATATAAAAGGAACAAGAAATCTGCAATCCCAATCATTTTAGACTCTAACTTGACGACAGTCAGGATGCCTACGGATACCGAAAAGTGGTGGTTAAAAGAAACTCTTATACCATTTAATTCTCCAAATACCATCCTTATGAGTGGCGCTACAATGAGTGGTAAAACGACATTGACCCACGAGATACTTAAAACATGCAGAAGGAATGTTTGAGATTCCACCAACACAAATTATTATTGCTTATGGTGAATATCAGCCCTTGTTCGACGAAATGGAAAAAACTATACCCAATCTGATATTACATCAGGGTTTACCTACGATGGATGAAATAAATAATTGGAGTATGAATGCGGAACATACCGTTTTAGTCATTGACGATTTAATAAATCAAGTCACAAAAAACGAAGATTCCATGTTTCTGTTTTGTGTTACCGCTCACCATAAGAAGGTAACGGTGTTACTTTTAACACAAAATTTATATATGCCCGGTAAATATGCTAGAACTATATCGTTACAGTGCCACTATGTCGTCTTATTCCGCAACATAAGAGATTCAAGACAGATTATGACTTTTGGTAGTCAAGTGTTTCCAGGTCAACTTCAATACTTCAAAGAAGCCTATAAATTAGCCACGTCGAAGCCTTACGGGTACTTGATGTGTGACTTATCACCGTCGTCTCCAGACACTTACAGACTACGCAGCTCAATATTACCGGGACAGGACACCATTTTGTATGTACCCAAATAATAAATATCGAGTGGTAACTGAAATGATGATTAGTCTTTAAGTATGAATCGAATAGTGAGGACGCATTTACCGTTCTTACAACTTTTACAATCGACGACAGATAAACAAAGGAGGTTTCTATTGAATTCTATCAGTAACGAACAACTGAAGATTTTATGTGAAATAGCTTTAAACATATACAAAGGGACATTGAGTGTGAACATTAGTTACGTTAAGAAACTAACACCGTACCGACGGGTCATTGAAACATTAATTGATAAACGGGCTAGTAAAAAACTGAAAATAAAACTCTTAGTGAAGCGGACAGAGTTCATCCCATTGTTGTTGAGTCCCGTTTTAAAAGTTTTAAACGATGGCAAAGGAACTTGTCGTCCTTCCAAAAGAAAAATATTTAAAATATCTGAAGGAGACGCAGCAGAATCCAATACAAGATCAATCTCAGAACTCGACACCCAAGACTACAACGACCGAGAATCCGATTTACGAACCCTCTCAGAAGGATAAAGAGGAGTCGCTGGAGTATGAAAACATTCTAAAACTTTCTGTACCTAAAAATATGCAACGTAAAGCAATGGCTTTATACCGCTTTCTTCAAACTTATGGAGGAGATACAGTACAGTGGGACGATAAAGGTGTAGTACTGATTAACAACGAAATTATTCAGGGTTCGAACATCATTGATCTAATAAAATCGGTTTTATCGATAATGATTAAACATTATCCACAAGGTTACGATGCATTTCTGAATGCTTTGAAGACGATAAATACACCATCTTTGTTTTTGGTGAATAAAGAACAACAGACAGGCTCGGGATATGTTGTAAAAAGAAAGACGGAGGGACCACCACCCGGATTTACAGAAATAAGAAAACGTAAAAAGAAAAGACAAAACAAGACAAGTGAATGGATAAAATTTTAATATTTGAATAAAAAATATACAAATTTAACAAGTTAGTCACTTTTTTTTCTCTCACACAACAATCCATTCAATACCCATACGGAAGAGTTGTAAAAGTGTCTTTCTGTATGACACGTTTTGTGTAAACAATTTTGAATTTCTTGTTCTCTGTGCGATTGTATAATTTCCGTTTGTTTTTATGCCTACAAATTTTTTTGCGAAGTGATGTTAATAGAATCTTTGTTTTCATCAGTTAACAACTCTAACATAGAATCGAAGTTCAGAGCTTTTTCATTGGTATAATTTAAACGGAAACCTTTAATTTTACAACACTGTTCCCCTTTGGCTGATTTATAAGAGTACGATTTGGGACCTGTAGAGCAAAAATGAAGAATATGATCATCTTTGTCAATTTCAGAAGTGAGGTCTCCTAAATAATCACCTAATTTGGGTTCTGGTTCATCAGGACGGGTATAAAAATGACACTATCTGTGTCGTGGTATAAAACCTTTTCTTTTAATGTGTCCAAAATGTCATACAATTTGAGACGAGCCCAGCACGTAGTAAAAGTGGCAATGAATATATTGGTGTTGAGACTTTCTTCGGGCATATCATCTATTTTCTTCCAATTGACTAAAATAGTGTCATGACTTATGATGCTAAAGTCGGTAATTTTTTTCTGGGGATTTGAAATGTGTTGAAAGAACTTGTCAGCTTCGTGTTCGTGAAAAAAGGTGGTTTGAGGTAAATTGATCCGTTGACCAAATTTACCCCAGAAACTGTTTAATAATAATTTTGACAGGCTTCTTAAAGCCTTGTTTTTACGAATCCTATGTCTATCTAATTTAATACCTTCATGTTGAAAATATTGTTCTAAATACAGGGAACATCGTCTTCCGTTTAAACCCAAGAAGGCCAATCACTACTTTCCTGTTTGATTTTGAGAAAGAGATTGATATAGTCCCCAAACAATCCTCCGTCCTTTGTCACTTTGTCATATTGAGTCGTTTCGTCCCAGTGATAAACTTCATATATTTTCAAAATTTTGTACCCCTTTTCCCTAGCTTTGATTAATTCGGATGTACACCAAGTTCCAATAAATGAACGGGCGTCATCACTACAAGAGCAAGGAGTTTGATTTGATTTTTCTGTACACGTTCTACAGAGACTAAACACTAATTTGTTATTTATTTTGGCAGGTAACACGGGAAAAAACAATTTACGAGGTGGTAAAACCTTGACTTGAGCAATACCAAAATAGTCGTCAATGTCTTTGAAGTCTTTAGTTATAATTTTGGGTTCCTTTACTCCGTATTTGCAGTACTTTTGTACCCAGGGATACAATGACGTCACGTCGTAATATTTAATTTTTTCATTGTCACGGGCCTTGTACTGAAGTTGGATACAGTTGGTCCGACCGCCGAAAAAGGAGTCTCGTGGATTTAACCTTGGATGAATATCTAATTGATCCACAAATTCTTTAACATGCTCATCTGTCTGTAAAAGTTTATTGAATTCGTGTTCCCAAATGCATACATATTCAAAACCCATTGACTTTAAAGTGTTTTTGTTTCTTTAAAGTCAAAGTATTGAGTTCATTCAGTGATTGTTTAGTCCTGGGTATTTTCATGTATTGCATTTTTCCAGGATAACACTCCTTACAAACCGTGATATAAACACCGTGGACTCATACACGGTGTTTGTAGAGGCACAAAAGCCATCGACTTTATAGTTTGTCCCGTCTATACGTTTTTTCACCGTCATTAGGGCATGTTGAATAAATATGGAATGTCGGTAAGTCTGCTTTGTTCCATGAGCCATTCTAACCATTTGATGGATACAGCACTAAATTGGTCAGTATTATACCCGCTCGATGGAACTTGCGCTAAGGGAGAACTGACGAAACGAGTCTCTTCTAAAATATAGTCACGTGTTTGTAATTCGTTTTCACTGACCCATTTACCCTGAAGTAATATGGTCATTTTACCGTCTAGTTTTCGGGCGGGCAACCAGTCAGATATCGATGCGTCTTGTCTTACCTTCACTTCCCAATTTTCTGTCAAAAATTTAGTTCTATACACTCTAGAACAAACGGACGCAATTGTTATGTCATTGAACGGATCTACAGCATTGGTCACTTCAATGTCAGGTTCGCCCTCCTCATTAACAAACGTTTCTTCAGTCCCCGTTATACTCATCAGTAATTCCCTGAAAGTTAACATACTCTCACGGAGTATGGCAACATCAGAACGACAATATTCGATCATTTCTTTCTCAAAATCGAACAAAGCAGTGTCCTTCACTTGAGTGTCATACCATTCCATGAATTTTTTCCTTTCATCACTTAACATTGAGTCACATCCATAAAAGTGCGGTTCAGGATATGGGCCGACATAATTTTGGTTTTCCGTTTTGTTGAAGTAATGGGGAAAATATCCTTTTTTCAATTCGACCAGAGAAAAAGCTTCAGGTAAAGACTTTAAGGCCATAGGTAGGAAATTGAGACTATCCATGAAACGTATATTCAAGCCACGCGCTACGTGCATAGACATGATTTTAGATCCCGTGTAAATGATAGAATCTGGGTGTATAGATTGACTGATTAAGTAATCTAAAATGATGTAACCGTCATAAGCTTTGAGATTGTGTGCAAAAACGATAAAATCTTTGTGATGCTTAGAAAACAGCCATTCTCCAAACTTTTTGCCACAGTTATCCCCCTTGAAAATGACTTCCCTGAATCCACAAGTCTGATAACAGGGTGGTTGGTCATAAACACCCTCATCTTTGTTGAACATATTACATTTCTGACAACGAACACCACACTCAGTGCACTTTGACTGTGGTGTTAGTTTATCATGGATACAATTTGGACAAACTTTTTGAGCCATGATAAGATTTGGTATATGACCCGGTTTACCACACCAACTTTCCGAACAATTTTCACACAGAGAACAACATGTACATGGCATACTCTTACCTTCACAACTTTTACACCGATTCACACTACGAGCTACATAACCTTTCTTACATTCTACAATATGATCTTGCGTACATTCAATATCAAAAAA
>JARBDR010000849.1:27500-30071 GCA_029721355.1 Tegillarca granosa | reverse complement strand
TTATTAGTTACACAGTGTGATGGTGACCTAATATGTTCCATTCCTTGAAATGTGATGGTGACCTAATATGTTCCATTCCTTGGAAACGGTAAAATCCAAATTTGGAGTCGGGGTTCACTCTCGTCTGATATAAAAAATTATCTGACACTATTAAAGCATGCAATATCTATCTATCTATCTATCTATCTATCTATCTATCTATCTATCTATCTATCTATCATTTATTTATTTATTTATTTATAAACCAAAATCTATCTATCTCTCTATCTATCTATCTATCTATCTATCTATCTATCTATCTTTTTTTTGTTTGTCTGATCCACAGAGTTCAAATGGTTATTTATCCATTGGAGTTCGCGCTTCGTTCTTTTCTTTTCTTTCTTTCGATCAATTACCCTTTGTGAAGTATATCTTATTCAGACATATTTCCTTGATTGTAATGAAGCTGTTTATTACAAGTTTTAAACAGATACTTCATCATTTGATACTGTTGTGTTCAATCTTTTAACTTGGAAAATAGGGAAACATATGTTTACACCTTACATCGATTTAATATATTTCAGTTCAAAACTATTTGAGACTGAAGTAAATGTATCCTTAAAACCTTCAAACTTTCAATTCCATCAAAATCGGAGCATTATGTCAAACTTTCAATCTCTTCAAGACTGGAGCATTATGACCAACTTTCAAATCCGGAGCATTTTTCAAACTTTCAAAACCGGAGCATTATTTCAAACTTTCAAAACCGGAGCATTATTTCAAACTTTCAATCCCTTGAAGACTGCAGTATTATGTCAAACTTTCAATCCCTTCATGACTGCAGTATTATGTCAAACTGTCAATGTCTTCAAGACTGCAGTATTATGTCAAACTTTCAATATCTTCAAGACTGCAGTATTGTGTCAAACTTTCAATTCCGTCAAGACCGGAGCATTATGTCAAACGTTCAATCCCTCCAAGACTGCAGTATGATGTCAAACTTTCAATCCTTTCAAGACAGGAGCAAAATGTCAAACTTTCAATCCCTTCAAGACTGCAGTATTATGTCAAACTTTCAATCCTTTCAAGACAGGAGCAAATTGTCAAACTTTCAATCCCTTCAAGACTGCAGTATTAGTCAAACTTTCAATCCTTTCAAGACAGGAGCAAAATGTCAAACTTTCAATCCTTTCAAGACAGGAGCATTATATCAACTTCAATCCCTTCAAGACCGGAACATTATGTCAACCTTCAAGTCTGGAATATCATGTTAACCCTAAGAATTCTTGATCACCAAAGCTTTTTGTCAACCTTCAACAATCATCAGGATCAGAGTATAATGTCAACCTTTAACACTTTTCTATTATTATTATATTATTATTATTGCCGGAGCCGGTTCCGAATATGCTGTTATAAAGTATAATGAAAACATAAGAGATTTTTCTCCCAACAATTTGTTGTCGTTAACTGCATATGCAGTTATTAAGAGTGTCGTTGTGAAGAAAGGTCCACTGTATTATTATTATTATTATCGTCATCATCATCATCATTATTATTATAATAATGTATTATGTTTTCGAAAAACAAATCAATCGTGGAAATCGCGAATTGAAGTGCTCGCGAAAAGTTTAATTTTTGCTGTTCCATTTTTACATTCCAAAAGCACAATATTAACTAGAATGTATATTTGCGAGCAAGTATATGTCTGGCGTAATAGCTCTCTAAAGTGATGCTCAAAATAGCGGAGGAAATTCCAAGAAAGCAAGAAAGAGATCTCTGGAATTCCGTGGTTTTAACCGGATTTCTCCGACGTCCTTCCGAATTCCGAAAAACGGTGAGGAAGTGAACCTGATCGGATAAGAAACTTAGGAGATGTCTCTGAAAAAATCTGTCTTGAGTAACAACAAGATGTCTGCTGATACGCAGGACATAATTATAGATCAATGACAAGGGAACCATCTTTTCTCAATGCATAATATGAGTCCACATATCACTAATTAGGTCTAGTTTTTAAAGTAATACATGTTTAAAAGGCAATAGCTTTGTTCGTAACCTTCAAAACATTGGAACGTCTCATTACGGTTGTCTGACCGAGGCAGACAACAAATTTGAATCTATTTTCTTGAAAATTAACGAGTTTGATGTATCTATGCCATTGTATTAAAGTCGCCCAAAATCAAAACAGGTCAGAATCTGGTCGCTAAATTTTACCCGACATTGAACAATTGCAGTCAACAGTTTGCTTGTCTTTTCGTGCGTTTTTTTTTTCTAATTAAGTTACATCTGACAATTTAAAAAACTTTAGCCACAACTGATTGTCTAGTATAAATCCAAGCTCCGAACAGCGGCCAACATTTGTACTGCTTTTTTTGACATGCGGAGCTAGAAGTTGACGCTGTTTCGGAGCATGTTGTAGACCGATTACCATTGTTACGTAATAGATTGAACGGCATTATACATGTATATTTGATAAATTCTTGATCATAACGGAAACTGTATCGGTTGTTACTTATGAAAGTTTAGTTTAAATTCTTAATTGAAAGAACGTCTTAAACAAATCATTCACTTGTCATTCCTTTACAGAAACGGTAA
>JARBDR010000849.1:10000-22500 GCA_029721355.1 Tegillarca granosa | reverse complement strand
TACATGGGTCTCTATTTTGGAAAGATATTAACCAATCTATTCTCTTCTTTTTGACGTATAAAATTCTAGAAATTGTATTTCAAATTGTTCTAAATATTTAATCAAAATAAATCTTTAAAGTACATGTACTTAGTTGAATTTGAACGACATTTATGATATGAATAAATTATTTTAAAACAACAAACATATCTAAATCTTAATAATTGTCACATTTAAAAATTTCGATTTTGACATTACCACACACGCTCGAACTTACATAATTACTTCTTACAACTAAAATAATGATCTCATGACAATAAAAGTGTATGTTAAGAATATATACATCAAAATTAAAATCAATCAACTGAGAAATAAATGTTTTAATTTGTTTACATTTGACCTGTTAGACACTCATTTATTATCCCGAATAACATTATATATTATATCTGAGGTGTATGTACTTTTAATCTGATTCAAGTTTTTTTTTCTATTTTCTTTCTTGTTTTTTTTCTTTTTATCTCTTTTTTCTTATTTTGTTTTTCTTTTAATTTTTTAAAAATAATTCTTTGTTATTGAAATGAAATTCTAATTATAATATTTGACGAAAGTTTTTTTTCTTTCTTTCTTTCATTCTTTCTTTCTTTGTTTTTCTTTTTTTATCTTTTTTTTTTTTTTTTTTTTAATTTTATTTTTTATTTTTTTTTTTGTTATTGAAATGAAATTCTAATCATAATATGTGACGAAAGTTTTTTTCCCTTTCTTTCTTCGTTTTTCCTTCTTTTTTAAATTATTTTTTTTACTGAAAAATGTAATTTTAATATGTGACGAAAGTTTTCTTAATTTTAAAAAAAATATCTGCAAAAAGCCAATAAATTGTAATTTAAATGTTAACCCTTATTGTAATGTCATGTGCTGATTTTGAATTTCTATTAAAATAATGCATTTAAAATCAGAACATGGTAGTAAATAAATAAAAGAAAAAAAACCTTCACAAGATAAACACAATTAAGAGTTGTTATTGACAAAATAAATATTTAATTATGTATTTAAAATAAATAACGATTTTTAGAGAAATTGGATAAGATACTATTTTTACTGTATCCGAAGTTAGGGTTGTCTCCCTTGTCATATTCTGCCCTGTTTGTTTAGGTTACTTACTTTATTTTAATTTTTTTAAACTGATTTATGACTTTCTAGGGTTTTACTCGGTTAAGCTGTGTTAGGAAAATATTTTTGACATTTAAAGGTCTAAAGGTTATTTCATTGTATCATTTATACTACCGTTTAACCTGCAGTGTTAGGGGGCGTCTAATGGTTACTTGTTGTGAAACGGCACTTTCTGTCACATTGAAGTTTTCATCATGGCTTAAAAAGTTAATACTTTCAACCAAACAAAAGACTTTTAAGTCTAGATCTTGACTCGACGTTATCGGGGCCCCCTTAAACTGAGCCTTTTCTTGGAACCCCCAACCCCTTTTTAAATTCAAATTGAACATTATAAGCTTTTTAGGGTTTGAATAACATTCTATGTAACAACTGAGGTGCATGCACTTTTATTTTTGTTTTTAGTAATTGGAAAAACCATCTCATTTTAAAGTGTAGCGAAAGTGTGACGAAAGTTTTTTTTTTTTTTTTTTAATTTTTAAATCTGTAAAATCTGCGGAAAAAACCAATAAATTGCAGTTTTAATGTTAACCAACAAATTTATCATATTGATGCTATTTTTCTAAGTGAATAAATTTGTAAAAACATTTCATACGCTAAATTTAGTAAAATCAATTAAAGATTTTTTTTCTTTTTTGATATTGAAATATGGAAGAATTGGAATATTTTGACAATAGCATAATTCGATTAATTTATTCCAATTTCATTATGAATTTACAATCCCTGCATTCATATGTTAACTGTTTTAAATGCAATATAAATAGAAGATGCCATGTTGATTGTAAATTTGTGTGGTCGACAGCGTCAATTTTTTTTTTTTTTTTTATAAATCTGAAATGAATTCCATTTAGACCAAATAACACAAAAAACATGTACTGTGTCAGTCAAGTGCCACTTAAAAGAAAAGTGCAAAAATTAAATGCGAAAGCAATTAAAAGTTCCTTATTTCATTCATACATACCGTTATATATATGCAAAAATGTAGACAGTTATGTGTACTTTTTGACGATTAATTGCAGAGTTTTAATTCATTTGTACTTTTAGTAACATATATACATTTACTGTAATTTTTAACATTTAGATATCCTTGAGCTCAGTTTTAGGACCTAGTGTGGTCAAATATAATCTGTTCACTAATGTTTCACTATATATGTTGTTTTTCGTATACTTTATTTCTGAAATATGCGGTTAATCAAGAAAATAGTCATAAAAATAAAACACCACTTATCACGCGCAGACCCACATCCCCCCACCCCCACCCCCCCTTTTTTTTGTTTTTTTTTTTTTTGTTTTTTTTTTTTTTGTTTGTTAAATAAAAGTACATCACCTCGAAATCTTAAAGTTTGGCGATGTCAGCAGAGACTGTGCTCATATATGCGTCTTTTGACTAGTTTGCGCCATCAAAATAGGAGAATTTGACATTGTGACCTTCATTGCGGACAGTACTTAAAAATTAGCAAAAATTATAGAGACAAATAAAATAATAACAATAATAATAAATGTTTTTTTTAATGTTATATGCCAAAATATTTCCCTTGGTTAGATGTAATGATGCATTTACTGTTATGCTCTATTTCAACTTACCTCCAAATGCCGAGCGTCAGTCGCAAAAGCAATATCTCAAAGTTAAAAGTTTTATTATAACACCCCGGGGTTTAAACCTACGACCTCTTGCTCTCGAGGCGGGCGTTCTATTTGCTGAGCCACCGAGGCGGTCACACTCGTGATTCGTGGTAGCCATTAAAGCTAAGTTTTTACTATTAACTTTTTCGTTGGCAGTAAATTCATTGTGTTAACGAAAAGAAGGAAAACTGACCATTGGTCACTCAGAAAATTAACTTGTTCACAGTATCATAATGGAGGCGATTTGCATTGGCCACCATCATGTGATGTTTGTGGATTTGACGTTAATTTGAGTTGAATTGAAAAATAGTTTTTAACAACCGAGTTAAAATTCCTACATTTACATCACGATCAATTTTGGAATTGTGGAAAAAGCTCGGAGAAAACCACCTACCTTCGACAAACGAATTGACAAATATTCCCATCCTAAGATCTACCCGAGCGGGATTCGAACCTAGGCGGTGAAAGGCACTGTGATTCCTAGTCGTGCGCTTTAGACCAATTGGACACTAATTTTGAAATTGATATACAAAAAGTATACAACTAATTAGGTCATTAAGAAATAATACCATATCCCCTTTGTTTTCCAGGTAAACTATTTAATCTTGTAATGAAGGTAAAATGTAGAAAAACAAGGTGATTTACGAGGGGAATGCGGTTGAATATGCTAACTTGACAGAAGATGATTTGAAATCAGTTTAAGAATTATATTTTTCGTTAAAAGTTTTTTTAATTCATGATGATAAATGGGTCTATTTTATTCAAATTGCAAAAAATTTATTTCTTGAAAAAAGATATAATAAATCAAAAAAAAAAAAAAAAAAAAAAAAAAACTTAATTTATGTAAATAAATTTCACATCTTTTTACATCAAATGCACGTGAAGAATTTTTTGTCTCATTAATTTTGAATTCATTTTGAAAACATTTTTTTCAATAAGATCTTACTTTTCATGTGAACTGTACTTATATATTAGTACAAAAACTATTAAGCCTGGTTTCCTTCCATGTTATAAACATTTTAAAGTTCTCCAATATATAAAGAACATTGTGACAGTAAATACTGTATCGTATAATAATAATAATATTAATAATAAACACAAACATACCAGTCCCTGTCCAAACTACAACCCCCCCCCCCCCATCAAAAAAAAAAAAATAAATAAATAAATAAATAAAAATAATAAAAAAAATAAAAGGAAAAAAACTTTGAAAATCGGCAAGATTAGTTACACGTGAACTACCATCAATGAAGTTAGGCCGGATGCTCCGGAAGGGTCAGCACCTCCTGTCTAGCTAGCTACACCTGACACGTTCAAAGTCGAATTTGAGTATGAAAGGAGCAAGGAACTAAAGTAAGTCAAATATATCCAGTATAAGTTTGGATACAATGACTTCATATAATAAAAAGATTTTCTGCCAGAGCTTACATTATACACTGTATCTAAGAACTATGTCGGTGTGTTTTTCAAGAGTGGAGTGAAGTAATGGAGTTTTACGCCCCAGTCAAGATTCTCTCTTATTTCGAGGCGGTCAGTTCTGGGATTGTGGAGGAAACTGGAGTGCCCGGAGAAAAAACACACCTTCGGCAAGCGAACTTACAAACTTTCTCATACTAGGATCTGTCCCGAATGGTGTTTTACGATAGTATTTTAACTATTTCTGAAATATTATTTCAAATTAATTTCGATTGAAAGAAACAACTAATCTCTTTTACTAAAGCAGTATTGTAGAATAGCTTTAATCTACAACACTTTGCAGCTTATATTAAAAGGACATTAAACCTATTATGATCGAAATAGAAACTGTTATTAAAAATGTTACAAAAAAAAAAAAAATGCAATTTTTTTAAATGTATTGTTTTAAAATTTTTGAAATGATTAAAAATTCAACTTCTGTTCTAACTTCCTATATTCACCTCTTAACTTAGAAATGCCATTTACATCAATAAAAACTGGGGGTGGGGCGGGTTGGGGTGGCCGAGCAATCTAAGGCGCACGGTTACGAACCACAATGTCTTTCACTGTCGAGCATCCTATCCCGATCCTGGATATTCTAGTGTGAGAACGTTTGTCAGTTTGCTTACCAGGGGTCGGTGGGTTTTCTCTGGACACTCCGATTTCCTCCACCATCCTAGAACTAACTGCTTTGATTAAAGTGAAAGAATCTAGAACGGGTTATATAACACCAGCGTTGGGGGGGGGGGTTACCATATTCCACTCTAAGTGTAAATGACATACATGAATAGTGCGTTCTAAACAGTTTGTTGTTTCAAATTGTCAAAAAAAAAAATTAAATTATTTTAAAATTAAGTTTTATGTTGTTCATGAATCATATAACAAAATATTTTTATTTGATTTTTAACAAAGGGTAAACTCTTATTTCAATTTATTTTTGGTATTTTAACGGATTTTAATTTCCACATTGTTTTGTGATTTATTGTTTCACTAAATGACATTTATTTTCAATCTTTTTGTGTTTTTCAATTGTTGCATTATGCAGAAACTTATAAAGTACCTGAACTATGGCAAGCAGTGGGTGATGTGTATTTAAAATATGATATGATAAGATGCATATTTACCTAGTTAATGATTTATGGATTATAATTATCATATTTTATGAATTTTAATAGTACAAGTTTTGTCAATGAGCGGTTAATGAAGACGTTACATTTTGCAGCTGTAAAATACGTTTACAAGTGTGTGGAGTTGTGTAATGGCGTGTAACGTCCGAGTCAGGACTTCTCAGTTACATCGGGGGTGGTCAGTTTAAGGTTGTTGTAGGTAACCTAACCGGACAGCTTACGGCCAATGTAGCGACAGTTGATTTAAGTATACGTGGATGTCAGAAGTGGCAAAGAATCGGTAAAGGCAGGAAGAGAGGAACCCAAGAGCCAGGGAGAGCACCAGATGATACTTGACCAGGGCAGGACAGAACTAGGGACCCGCAATACCTGCTAGCAGGCCGGTCGTGCATGGTATGGCGACTGAAGCCAATGAGACCCCAACAACGAAATTGGAATTTTTAATTTTTAAGTAAAAAGGTGTGGATGGGGTTATTTGAAGCCTGATGGCTTAAATAGGGTTTATTATTGGAAATTGTCGAAAAGGGGAAAAATGAGGGGAGGGAAACTTTGATGGTGTAAACGCCTTCTCTGTACACGGTAACCATAGGGGGTCTTTATCGTGCCCCGTCAGGCGGCCGGGTACACGGAACCTACAGCTTAACGTCTTATCCGAAAGACGTATCCTGAAAAGCAACAATCTTCGTCAAGGTCCTAACACATTGGGATATTAACACAGGAGGTTGGAGGCTCTTTGATTCGTAAGCCCACCCTTTAGACCACTTGGCCACCAAGGTCATATCTATAAAGTAATAGGTATTGCAACCAAGAATGCAAAGTAAATTAGAAAACAAATACATACATTATTAACCGAATATTAATTATCAGGACACTTGTCCAAATTTACACGGGTGTAAGCATATTTTAAAGTTTAAAACATTTGTACTTACAAAAGTAGATTTTAATCAAGGTACATATCGCGTTTTTTAAAATTTATTTTATCAACCTATTTTTACTTTTATTTATTCTTTTATTTATTTATTTATTTATTTCCTATTTATTTATTTGATAATTGATTGATTTATATTTATTTATTTATTATTTTGATTATCAGGTTTTATAAAAAAAATCACTATTTACAAAATATTTTACCATTTAAGTTTTGATTGGAGGTGTGAATCTAGTAGCTTTAATAAATCTCCATTATATTTTAGTGCTTTCCATGTCAAGTAGCTAGACGCCTGTAGCTTTTTGCAAGTTAAGCAATTGAGTAATCTAATACTTATCTGAAATCTTTTTCTAAACTTTCCTGAACACCACGCAAGCATGACCAAAAAAAATATAATAATAATAATAATAATAATAATAATAAATAATAATAATGAAAAATACAATGTAAAACTTTTCATTGATGAGAAATGATTTTCCGAAATGCGTACATATGATACATCAAAATTTAGCAGGTATTTGTTATATTATTCTAACATTTTACATGTATTTTATACTGCAGCAATTATAACGAATTACGGACTGATTCCATCACTAAATTGGATATTGATATTGATTTACCTGATGAGGACCTTGTGAAGAATATACTTTGTCTTCCTTCTTCAAAAGTTAAACAGGTGTCAAACTTTTTTATACATTCTCTTATAAAACGTGTCATGTGCTACTTTTGAATTTTTATGAAATAATACATTCAAAAGTAGCACATGATAATTAATTGTCATGTGCTACTTTTGAATGCATTATTTCATAAAAATTCAAAAGTAGCACATGACAAACGTAATAGTTCTCGCTCTACATAGGAACATTGGAGTAAGTGCATCGTAAGCCTACTTAGGCTAGCCGATACAATAATACTTTTCATTTGTAATATTACTAGAAATTATATAATTATACGGGAAAATCGGGTTGCACTTTAAAATAAAAATTATTATTATTATTATTATTATTATTATTATCATCATCATCACCATCATCATCATTATTATTATTATTATTATTATTATTATTATTATTATTATTATTATTATTATTATAACACTAGTTATAATACATCCATGACTCAATTCCTTCAATCTGTGTAGTTTGTATAAGTTTTAATCGGAGTTTCAGAAAAAATATAGGGGTTGTAATTTGGATGATTTTGGTCGTGTTTTGTTTGACAATTTTTAAGAAAACTTCTCTTTTTTTTGAAATACCCAAAATATCTCGTCTCAATATACCAAAGGAACAAGAAAACAAATGCAAGCTTGAAGATAATATGAAGATGAATCTTTTTATCATATTTTGGACAAAACGCGTTTGGTAACTTGGAAAAGTACGTTTTACCTGTAACGCATTTTGTAACAAAGATTCTCTCTCTCTCTCTCTCTCTCTCTCTCTCTCTCTCTCTCTCTCTCTCTCTCTCTCTCTCTCTCTCTCTCTCTCTGTGTTTGTGTGTGTGTGATATTACATAATATGGTATAAATTTGTCTCTTTCTTTGCCAAATTACCTTTCTTTTACGTAGGTGACCCAGAAGTTTATTTTCACTTTTCTACATTGTGTTATTCTTCCTTTCTTTTATGCAGGCGATTAACTAGATAATTTTCACTCTTCTACATTATCTAATTCTCCCACTTATTTTGCGGAAGCTTAATATATAGTTTTACAACAGTATATTATTTTTCTTTTTTTTTTTCATTTGATGATTATGGCATTATCATTTCTTATAATTTGCCAGAGAAGACTTTACACAAATTTAAACCCTACAATAAATTGCTGTTATAATACAGCCTTGTACTATACCACCTTCATGTAATTTATAGATTGGTATGGCAAATAGAAACCACCCATATAATTGAAAATATACACGTATATGAGCATGTGTGTAGATATCAAGATATGATTGAATCACATAATATCGATACAGTTTTATGGGCGCATTTCATTACATAACGAATAAAGTTAAACCAAAATTAAGCGTTAATATAATGGTTATTTTATACGTATCAAAATAAACGACAAATCGAGTTAAACCACAATGGGAAAGTACCTTTGAGATATACGAAATTGGACTCAATATATTTCGGAGAGGAGTTAAAAATTATGTTTAAAAAACATCGTTCATGCTGAATAATACACATTAAAATCATTTTGATACTAGTAATTTGTTTAGCCAGTTTTTATCTTTTTATCAATGACCTTTTTCAAGGTGTTCAAGAATATCCGAAATAAAGTAAACTTTCATCATCAAAGTGTTCGGGCCTCGGTGGCTGAGTGGTCTTAAATGCGCGCTTACAGAACAGAGCCTACCACATCGATTACGTTGAAATCCCACTTGGCCAGGCAGATCCTGGTGTAAGAAGTTTGTCAGATCGATGGCTGAAGGTTGGTTGTTTCACCCGGGAATTCCCGGGTTTCCCCCACTATCTCAGTACTGAAAGTATTAAGTGAAAGAATCTTGTCTGGTGCGTATACAACAATAATCTAATCCAAATGCGGGGCCTCGGTGGCCGAGTGGTCTAAAGCGCGCGCTTACGGATCACAGTGCCTCTCACCGCCTAGGTTCGAATCCCACTCGGGACAGATCCTAGTGTGAGAAATTTTGTAAGTTCGCTTGCAGAAGGTCGGTGGTTTTCTCCGGGCACTCCGGTTTCCTCCACCATCCCAGAACTGACCGCCTCGAAATAAGTGAGATTCTTGACTGGGGCGTAAAACATCATTACTCCACTCCACACTAATCCAATTACAAAGATTACGTTTATTAATATACAGCGAATAATTCTACTTCATCAACTTACTACTAATTTTCACCTTTATCTGAGAAAGTACTATTACTGACTTAACAGTTGTTTGTTTTTAACTAAGGTAATATGTACTTTTTAATAAAAAAAATACTCGATGTTTTATATTTTCTGCAGGGAAGACGATGGTACAAAAAAACTGCAAAATTCGATGTTTTTACGTTTCCTTAAAACTAAAGTGTCAATGATTACGTCTTTAATAAGCATGGACAAAAATGATTAAATAATCCAGTTATTGTTTTAATTTTACAATTTTTTATGATGTTAAATTTGCATTATTCATCTCACTAACTCTAAAAGTACACATGTACACATTGTCCCTCTGTTTGGTTTACTGTATAGATATGTATTTTAATGTAAACATATATATATATATATATATATATATATATATATATATATATATATATATATATTATATACAGAACACTGAATAAATCAAAACCTGTCTCTATTGGATAAAGAGTAAAACAAACCCTCTCTCTCTCTCTCTCTCTCTCTCTCTCTCTCTCTCTCTCTCTCTCTCTCTCTATATATATATATATATATATATATATATATATATATATATATATATATATATATATATATATATATATATATATATATATATATATATATATATATATATATATATAATTTCATATATTAGGAGCGTAGATAGGAACCAGTTAAAAGGCGCCACAAATCTAGTGGATACGGGCTAGCTTTCCCCAAAAAATTACAAAATGGCGTTACATGATGCATTTGTCGACACCTGAGCGTGAACCTGGTGTTTTTTAATATTGTCAAAAAATCAAGTTTCTACTACTAAGGACAAACATAATTTTATATTTGCTCAGTATACTAGTATATTATATTATTTTTTATTTTTTTCTATTTTTTTCAACTTTCTGTAAAAAAAAATAAATAAATAAAAAAATATATGTATATGCAAAAATATATACGGCTGTCGATTTCCTCAATATGCATTTGTTGTTTGTTTACGTGCATTTATTGTTTATTTTAAAACAGAATTTAGTTTTTGTTTTTGGTTTTCCAAAACTTTGATAATAATCTTTTTGAAAAACTATAAATGGGGTTTATTGAGATATATGAGGGGCTCTTGATGGCCATATGGTCTAACGCTCGGGCTTACAGATCACAGTGTATCTCGCCACCTACGTTCGAATCCCATGCGGTCACATCCTAGTTTGTCAGTTCGCTTGCGAAAGGTCGGTGGTTTTCTCCAGACTTTCCGGTTTCCTTTGCCATCAAAGAACTGACCGCCTTTATGTAATAAAATACAGCATAACAGAAACATACTAGTCCAAATCACAATTTTAAAAAATGGTGAGGCCGGGTGCTCAGGAAGGATAAGCGCCTCCTGTCTAGCTAGCCACATTCGTCGATTTCAAAATCAAATTTGAGAAAGAAACAAACATGGAACTTTTGGACGTGAAATATATCCAGTATAAGTTTGGAAACAGCAACTTCATTCTTAATAATAATACTGTGATGACGGCCATAATATAAGTGTCATGAGTAGCCTAGGCTTGCAATATTTTTGAGTCAACGATTTAATTGTAAGCAGCTCGCTTCGCTTTAGAAAAACCTTATAAGTGACAGAATCTTGACTTGGGCAAAAACACTAATAATCCAATCCAATCTAACCGGTTTATCTAATTTTAGTAAATATATAGCTGTTAAATAAATTTTGATGTGCAATATGTGCACATTTCGGAAAATCATTCATCATCAGTGACACTAGAAGCCAAAAGTTTGGCAGATAAAAACATAAGCCAAACAGGTGAAAATCAATTAATCTAAAGTTCCAAAATTATAAATGGAGCTAATAAATGCTTTGCATGAGGGAACAAACCTTAGTGTTAAAATGACTTCAAAAATTAAGACAATTGAAAAGTTTGCTAAAATGCGTTTTATTTTTGCCAAAGCTATTAATAGTGTTAATTAACATACATCACATAGTTAAAGTTTCAACCACTTGACAAGGACCAGATGCCTGATAATTGCGTATCATTATATTTTTTGGCGTTTTTGGGGCTGATGAAAGTGGAATGTGAAGGGAACACATCTAATTGTTGAATAGAACCGTAACAATGTCATAGACTAACCATAAATAACAGTGTAACAAAAATATATTGGCGATATAAAAAGCTTGATAGCAAAGGTTGTCATGTCAACGGATACATGAATAAAACTTAGGGTGCCAGTTACTGTTAACACATTGATATTCGTGATATTGCACTGTTGGAAGAAAACCACGTAAAATGGATCTCGCTGGTGTACCACGTGATCAATACCCTTTACCGTTCGTGCGGAATAAGCTGATAGTAAAACTTTCCGAGAAATCATCATTTTTACGGGAAAGCGTAATTTTTTTTTTGCCCCTTCCATTTGCCAATTGAAATAATTGGTTCACACAAGCGCTATAGGGTCCCACTTGGTGCGATGTGTAATTCCACTGAGATTTGTGAAAGGCTTAAATATATATATATATTAAAATTAATGAACATTAAATTTTTCAAAGAAAAAAGAATAAAATCAAATAATCACAAATGTTTTTGTTTTTACAATATGTTAAATATCCAGGACCTCGAGATAAACACATCTTATTTTTAGTGTAGAACAAGAGTCACGGAAACTCCGTGAAAACAAGGGTTTCGTATTTCGGAGAAGGGGGGTTCAGAGAGAAATGGTACCTAGTTAACAATAATTATGGGTGATCATGTGTCTCGCAGGGACCTGGTTGATAGTAAAGGGTACCCGTAGTGGGTTAAGATTTAATATATCATATATATATATATATATATATATATATATATATATATATATATATATATATATATATATATATATATATATATATATATATATATAAAAGCATCATACATCAGAAAAATTCAAAAGATTGCAATTATGACAAATTATTTAGAAATCTGAATGTTGTTTTTTCATTTCAATAAAATTTCATTTAAGAAAAGATCCATAGTGGCATCTGCACCTACATATATTCGGAAATATCCAATTTAATGCAAAAATAGTCAACATCAAAATATTTTGCTACCAAAATCATTCTACAAAACTAAAATTCCATAAATAGTGAATTCTACATCTAAATGTCATAAAAATTGCCAATTTCATGGGACAAAATTGTAAATTTCATGCAACAATAGCCATTTTAGTGCAGAAAACACAAAGGTCAAAATGTAGGTCATGACCTTGACCTCTGATTTTGGCTTTATTTTCATCAGCATTGCTAGAAAATATGAAAACTGAAAACCCCATGTCATTATCTTTACATATATAGCCATTTTAGTGCAGAAAACACAAAGGTCAAAATGAAGGTCATGACCTTGACCTTTGATTTTGGCTTTATTTTCA
>JARBDR010000849.1:0-5000 GCA_029721355.1 Tegillarca granosa | reverse complement strand
GTGATACCACATATATACCCGTTTGTACTGATTTCCTCCTGTTTGTTTCCATGGTTATCCAGAATCAGAAGTTTGTTATAACAACCAATGTAAAGTTTGTTATCACTGCAAGTAATTGCAAAACACCAGACACCTATATCTTTTGTTTTATTTATTGTCAGTGTTTCAGTGTTGATAAAGGACAATGTAGTGTTATAATCACCATGTGTCAACACCGCTATATTTGAATTTAGTAGAGTAACGTCAAATATGCTTGATTTGACGTTATCTGTTTAATAGGATCACCATTTGCATTAACAACTGCTAATTTGTTTACATCACATAGTGGTAAAAAGCAATTTGTTATCCGGCATACAACACATCCCACACACATAACAAGAAACTCCACATTTATCTCTCACAGAGAACGAGGATACTAGTTTAGGTAAGCACTCTTTGAGGATTGATTCGCCGACCATCCTAGGGTAAGACTTGGTACATGATTTTGAATGCTCCACAATGTCTACTTCTCCAACGGTTTTGAAGTCGTTTACCAGCTTATCTAAATCTTTATCCATCTTAAAATCGTAGTCTATTCTTTTATGTTTAGTTTGTATTTGTTCCAACGCCTTTATCTGTTCTTCTTCTTTTTCAATTACTTTCTTCATTTCAAGAAAAACGTGAGTCTCACTAGAGCGTGTCATGCATACTTCTATCAAGTTGGTACAATTCTGAATGGCTTTGTCCCTATTCTCTATCTCCTTGATAAAATCTGTCATTTCCTGTATCTTGGTGTTGTGTTTTTGTGAAAACTTTTTCATAAACGTCGAATGCTGTTTATCAAAGTTTTCTATGACTCTCTGTCTGGCATTCTGTAGTTCTTTCTCAATACGGGCCTTTTGATCCTCCAAAGCTTCGATATTCTCCCTTTTGTCCTTAATTAGGGTCTGATTAATGGTACTGGTATCTTTCAATCTTTGTAAAGTTCAGAAAGATCTTTTGATTTTAGAATTCCTCTGGCTGCCTCTTCAAGGTGTTGTTACATGATCGCACTTTCGATGGTGAATGGCCACACAGGTCGCGCAACATGGCTGGTTATGGTCACTGCAAAACGCCTCGACACTCTTTCCTATATGATTTTCACACATTTGAAGTGACGTTATCAATGGTATGGTTTGCATTTCATCAATATTTTTTAAAACATGTTCTCTCGTTACTTTTTGTCTCCTGTGTACAGAAGAACAAACTTGACACATGGCTTCATTGCAACCTACACACCAAGAAACTGCAGGAACGTCATCAATTTCCTTGCATGGATCACAGAGTTTTACTTTAGCTTTCAGTTTGTTTTGAACCATCAGTGCCACTAATAAATGATCCAATGGAAATTGCTGAGCCCATTCTTGATATTTCACAGATGGAAATGGGGGCGTAACCACCTCTCTACAAACAGGACAATGGAATTCGGTTTTTCCACCTTTGCCTCTACTTCACTTTTGAGAGCGGAAATAATGTTCGAGTTTAAACACGATTCACAGAAGCTATGAAGACATGGAAGATATTTAGGTGTTTTAAACTCCTCAAGACAAATAGGACACGTAGTAATTGATATACCTTCTGTTGTGACGTAGCCATTGTTCTATGTTTCGATTATGATCGATTTCATGTTTAAATTATCAATCAGTTCAGTGCTGATGCCTTCCTTTTTGTTCAAAAGTATTTTTTGTCACCAAATTGAACTAAATGTACCCAAAAGTTAGCTTACCCTCATTAAATGAACTGATTTTCAACCGCTATTTTAGTAATGTTACCTGTGATCGAATACGCCCAATAAACATGTTGCACTTCAGAGTCCCTCGTCAACGTGTATTAAATTCATGTGTATCTTCGATACAAAAATAAAATTCATGTACTTGACCTATATATCAATATAAACTATTTAAAGAAATAAATCAATTCATTGATGTAGATATTGCGTTTATTCTTATCTTATTTCGATTTAAAATAAAAACTCACTAAAAACAATCACCCTGTTCACCGCAAACACAACCAAGAACATGACACAACACAAGATTAAGAGAAAGTAGTAAAAGCTCAATGGACCATTTCAGAGAATAAAGGAATTTGCTTAAGTCACTTGCAGTGTAGGCAAATTGGGAATATAAAGGTTTCCGCCTTACCAAATTAACGTCAAGTAACTTGTGATAAGGTATGTTCGTCCAAGGTACATTTTATAACTAATGGTCAAATAGGTCTCTCTCTCTCTCTTCTCTCTCTCCCTCTCTCTCTCTCTCTCTCACACACACACACACACACACACACCCACACACCACCAACACACATTAAAACAAAAATAACTAAGAAACACTTTCGTTAATGTTTTTCATCCTTCTTAGGACTTTTAAAGCATATAAAGCATGTATTGAATATTTTTCATAATTTCAAATAATTTCTACCATATATATATATATATATATATATATATATATATATATATATATATATATATATATATATATATATATATATCAGAAGTCCATTAATTACTAAGTAATTAATGGACTTCTGATATATATATATATATATATATATATATATATATATATATTATATATATATATATATATATATATATATATATGAAACTTCTTAGCGCGTTATGATAAGTTATATTTTCGTTAAATATTTTTAAAAAAATTATTCATTAATTTTAAAAATAAAAAATTCCCATCTATAACACATGCACATCGAAGGAGTCCAGTAGACGCAACAGCTGAATTTAAGACCGAGAACGAAACATTATAATCCGCAATATTTTTAATGTGGGGTAACAACGGGGAGTTTTGGTTTGAAAAATTATAGTGTTATCAGGTTTTTTGATGGTATTTTCTCGATTTTTCATTAACATAATGAATTTTTGAGAATATGGATATAAAATAATATATATAAGAAATTGAATATCAACGATAAATGTGTTGTTATTTGTGGACTATATTTCGGTCGAAAGTTAGGTGCACCTGTGTGGCCCCATTTTAATTTGCAAGGAAATTTGGAGTAAAAGATCGCTGGCTATATGTCGGAAGTGAAATTTGTGAATCTGAAACGGGAAGGGGGAACTGCAGCAGAGGGATAAGCATGACTAATTGAGTTGAGTGTGCACTCAGTTGAGTGAATGGTTGTGAAACTGGGCCCAGGATTGTGTATCACATTTTATATGTATTCATACACGGAGTGACAAAAGTTTTGGCGTTCATTGTCAGTAATGAAGGCGACGGCTCTCAAGCTTACAGCTATGGGAATTTCACAAGGCAAATGAAAAAATTAGCTTATAATTAGTTGAAGTTGAAGAATGTCTTCTGTAATATAAATATAACAGAAGAGACAAGAGGTATACTGACTGTCGTTAATTCTTCATTGTTCGTGTGTGGTTTTAACATTTATTCAAATCTGTCATTTTTCTCTGATTTCATGAGGATGAATTATTTTATAGTTCGTTTATTAGACTGCACTTTCCTTGATCATATAATAAAAGTACAATGTTGTCCTTGATAATATAATAATTACTTTCATGGAGATTTTTTCTTCTCTACAATTTTATTTTAAGGTCAACCCATACTTGAATTCGATATATAAGAATAAAGAGAATAACACACACACACACACACACACACACACACACACACACACACACACGTATTATATATTAAACTAAATACAATAACTAAAAACATGGATTATAAACACGTTAAAAAGTTTTCTTTGGTACTGAAAATCTGTCCACCTGTGTTTTCTTCGTGTTTTAACTCTCTAGAAATGGAACTCTCAAGCGTACCACGTGATCAATACCTGTTAATGTTTGTGCGGAATGAAATGGATAAAGTCTACGTCAATATCGCGGCGTTGAAGAAAACTTTATGCGTTTCCTGGTCGAATTTACCCTATATGGTCGAAATTTGACCAGTTTACCCTATTCCCGAAAAAAAACGTTGTTATTGCGGAAAAACGTCATTTTATGCGATTCCGTTGTCAATAGAGATCATTGTCGCGCACAAACGCTATGAGGTATCACGTGGTGCTCTTGTGAATTCCATTAATTTGTGTCAATAATTTTGTCATTTTATAAGAAAAACAAACGGTAAAATCGTATCTATACAAGCATCAGTATCAATTTTTAACTAGAATTCATTTATAATATTTTCTTTATTTTTGTCTTATAGATATTTATTATTTGCTGTGTTCATATTTTTGTTCTTGTTTTTGACATGTGAACACGGTGGAGAAGAAGAAGAAAAGAAGAAGAAGAAGAAAAGAAAGAGGAAGAGAAGAAGAAGAGGAAAGATGAGGAGGAGAAGAAGAAAAAGCAGAAGAAAATCAACAAGGACAACAACATAAACGACAAAAATTTAATACGAAGAAGAAAAAGAAGAAGGAGAAGAAAAAGAAGAAGAAGAAGAAGAGGAAGAAGAGGAAGAAAGAAAGAAGAGGAAGAAGAAGAAAAAAGAGAAGAGAAGAAAAGAAAGAGAGAAGGAAAAGAAGAAGAGGAAAGAAAGAAGAGGACGAAAAGAAGAAAGAAGAAGAAGAAGAAGAAGAAGAAAGAAAAAGAAGAAGAAGAAAAAGATAAGAAGAAGAGGAAGAAAAAAAGAAGAAAAATGAACAAGAACATTATAGAGGATCTTACATGAATGTTTATGTAATATTGAATTTATTAAATGAGTTGTTTAAGTATTTATTCAACGAGCCTTGTTGAGTTGCATAAAAATATATTCAACGAGTTAAATAAATTCAATATTACATAAACATGAATGTAAGATTCTATTTGCCATATAATCCAGAAAAAAAAATAGCAACTCTTCCGTGCAACTAATACGAAAACTTATAACTTCTTTTTATGACATTGAAGTTACTAAACTATTCAATCATAAATCAATAAAAAATGTGTCAATGAAACGGACGCCCTAGCGTAGGCAATATGCCACTACTTTATTACCCCCTCCCCTTCTCAAAGTAATAAGTAATAACCG
>JARBDR010000848.1:0-30349 GCA_029721355.1 Tegillarca granosa | reverse complement strand
AGGTGAGAGGCGCTATGATCGGTAAGCGCGCGCTTTAGACCACTCTGCCACCAAGGCCTCGAACTCTAGAAAGAGAAAAGAGACAAAGGGTTAGAACTGATTATTTTAAACCCCATATTAAATTCTAAAGCGAGTGTTGTCGTCTGACAATGAAATCCTAATCTATGGCTGTCATCACAATATTGTTAATACGCATGTCTCATACGTCCAAAAGCCGAGTGGTCTAAAGCGCGCTCTTACGGATCACAGTGCCTCTCACCGCCTAGGTTCGAATCCCGCTCGCGCAGATCCTATTTGTTAGAAAATTTGTCAGTTCGCTTGCCGTGGGTTGGTGGTTTTCTCGGGACACCCCGGTTCCTCCACCATCTATGAAATGACCGCCTCGAAATAAGTGAAAGAATTTTGACTGGAGCGTAAAACGCATTTAATCAATCTATGTCCAAAATTATCCTGGATATATTTGGCACCTATAGTTCCATGTTTTTTACATTGTCAGTTTTGATTTCACATGTGGCTGGTATAGCTAGATAGACAGATGGTACTTACCCTATACCAGCACTTCAAAATGGCTTAACTTCCCTGATTGAATTTCAACAGCTTTCATGTTTTCTTAGATTGTCAGTTTTCAAAGTTGTATTAGGGATTTTGATTTGAGTTTGAAACTTTATTATTTGACAATTTGTATCTTGATACTTTGACATGTTTCCTAAAAGAAATAGTTACATAAATATAAGTTGCTTTTTAAATAGTTTATTTATGTAGTTCTTGTTTATTTATAAATTAGAAGACAGTAATTTTCAACATTTTAGACAAACTAAGATCGTTCTTAACGCTACTGGTGTATAGATAATGATTTTTTTAAATATAAACAATACTCATTATGGATTAGATTAATATTTCGTCGTTTTATAGATATACATGATCCTTATATCAAAGATTATCCCCGAAATTATCTTGCCATGGTGACAGCATTTTTTGCATTTCTGTGTTGTCTGAAATACTCGCAGAGAGTATATTTAGGTTCAGTGGCTGCGGCAGCGTGCGAGTTAGTTTCAAGATTGATAACGCCTGTAATATTTCCATTAACATGTCTTCAGTATTTTTATTACAAAATTACCACGATCAAGTTCGATACGTGACAAAACCGATGCATAAAAATCCACGCATAATCAATAAGATACAAGGACTGCAATCTAATTGGTTCAATAGGTTTTTAGATGATAACTCCTATAATAATGATTGGATTTCCATGAGGCTTAATCAGTATTCTGATTACCCAAATATGATGCCTTACAAAATACAGGCATTAATAGATTTGCAAATGACTCTTTTAAATTGATCGGGTTTCTATGAAACTTATACTTATAACCTACTACAGTGGTCAATTTTAATGGAACAATTAACTTTCAAAATCCAATGTGGTGTGTTGTTGTACAGCGTTAGCGGAGGGTAGCTTTAAATTATTTATTTCCTAAACGAGGTCCTCATTTTACTCTGTGTATGTGAAGTCTTCGTTTGGCTGTGTGTACAAAAAGTCCTCACTGTCCTGTGTGTATATATTTGGTCCTCATTTTACCGTGTGTAAACAAAGTCCGCATTTTGCGTGTAAAAATCATGTGGTTAAATTTTACCGTACGACCACAGAAAATTGTAACCACCATATAGACCTAACAGAGAGCATTATATTAAAATTCCACACCTCTAGATCATCTCTAAATGTGGGTACGCATTTTGGGGGTAACAGGTGTAGGTCTTCATTTTCCACCCGGTGTACGTATGTGTGTGTGTGTGTGTGTGTGTGTGTGTGTGTGTCTGTTTGTGTGTCTGTTTGTGCAGTACAAGGAGGATAATATTGTCATTTCAGAAAATTTTATTTTCAAAAATCATGCTAGTCTGCATCAGGGCACGGAGTATTCTAAGAAAATCAATGACCTCTTGTGAGCAAATTTGAAACTTTCTCACACTAAGATCTTTCCAAATGAAAAGGCATTTAAACCATATTAATATATTAACATAAATTTTCCAATTTATGTCTGCATTAGTTCATACTTCGATGGTCTACATTTTCTGGATCTACATATAAATTACTGTAAACATACTAAATTTTACCTGCTAAAATTAGTACATTTACAGACATTTATAACAAACATCTCCAATAAAGTGTATTTATCTCACAGATTTTTCTTATTAATATATATATATATATATATATATATATATATATATATATATATATATATATATATATATATTAATAAGAAAAATCTTATTATCTTATATATATATATATATATATATATATATATATATATATATATATATATATATATATATATATATATATATATATTTTGGAACAATAATATATAAACAACTTCATTTAAGTTTTTTAGAAAAAACAAAACCATACTAATCCGTTTATCAGATTTTCCAAAAAAGGCGATCATCTTTCTGTTGTTAGAACATGGACTGGTTTTATATAGAAAATTATAATCCACAATCCAGAAACTGACAGAATGGAAATTAAATAATCTTCATTAGAACATAAATTATTCATTCATCAGATATAAAAACAAACAATAAATATTTATTCTACTGACTAAATAAAAATATATACATGTTCTTAAAATTAACAATCTTTTAAATTAAAAGTACATTTCACAAAAAACTACTTTACTTTAGAATGAAGATTTAATTCGAGTCTTGAAACATGGATGGTCACTGATGTTTTTGAGTATGAAAATATGATGGATCACTCAGAATAGTAAGTGGTAGAATATTTGTAAAAAAAAATTAACTACATGATACTGAATGTGAAATATTTTTAAACGTCTAAGAAAGTAAAAGCAAAACAATCCATTAAAATACACAACTGTTGTAAACCTGAATTTTGAACATACTTGAGAATCAATCCGTAGAACTGAATATACAAAATCAATATTTGGTAAATGTGATCAAAAATGCACAATAGTCACAAACATTGTAGAACCTCAAATGATCACAGAATGTCGTTGAATACATTTACAAAAATTCTATTATATCGATTTTCCCTTTTCCACTATTACACACCCACAATCTACCATGATTATCCAAGGACAATCCAACAGGCTGGTGACATCCTTGTTCTGGTGTCATAAGATATTGTATAAACTTGCCATCTCTATCTAAGACATGTATTACAGAGATGATGAACTCACTGATTATTATATGACCGTATTTATCTATTACTATATATAGTGGATGAAATGATTCCCTGTATCTGTTACAGTAATTCCTCCTGTCATATAGTTTTCTCTTGTTGTATATATATATATATATATATATATATATATATATATATATATATATATATATATATATATCTGCAATTCTGTTATCTTTAGTTAACTTCTTTACTTTATTACCACCATACTCTTTTACAAAAAGATCTTCAAATGTAGAGACAGCAACATCAAACACAATAAAGTCAGTATTCATATTCTGTATAACTTTACCATCTGATGAAACCAGTGAAATTCTCCTTTCACAAAATCTCCATAACCAAGCCTGGGCATTACCGGTAGTTACTACATAAGTCTTTTAACTAGTAAAACTGCTAATTATCTTTACATCTATGACAGGAATGGCTGATGGAGCGTTTTTCTTCATTCGTCTGATTGGCTTCATATCAAAATGTCCAAATAGATCCTTAAGTTCCTGATCATCAACATCTCTGATTATCAGGTTTGGTGGAACTACCTCATCTGGTTGTTCACATGATGTATATTTATCTACTCGTTGCATTACGTCTGTAACAAATTGTACCATCTCTATACTTCTCTGTCTCTGTTTGCTTTTACATTGTTGTATCAGTTGATTTAAATTGGTCATTTCTTCTTTTAATCTTTGCTCAAATTCTTCCATGGCCTGTTTATTCTCCTTGTCTTCATTTTCCAATTGTTGGATGTATTCAGATTCTATCTTGTCTTGCCTAATTTTAAGTTGCTTATTTCTGGCTTTTTTTTCTTTGATAGTTTTGGCTATGGACTCAGAAAATTGCATTTTGTTTCGAGTGATGGTTTTGAGGACATCTTTATATCTTTCAGACTTTTTAGTTGTCTGTCTGATGATATTTGATAGTTGTTTTGTTTGGAATCTATAACCTCTTCTACATTTACCATAACATATTCCTCTCTTTCTGTTTGCGTTCACATTGTTGTAGCAGTTGATTTAAATCGGACATTTCTTCTTTTAATCTTTGCTCCAATTCTGCCATGGCTTCTTTATTCTCCTTGTCTTTATATTCCAATTGTTGGATGTATTCAGATTCTATTTTGTCTAGTCTAATTTTAAGCTGCCTATTTCTGGCTTTTATTTCTTTGATTGCTTTGGCTATGGACTCAGAAAATTGCTTTTTGTTCCGGGTGATGGTTTTGAGGACATCTTTATATCTTTCAGACTTTTTAGTTGTCTGTCTGATGATATTTGATAGTTGTTTTTGTTTGGAATCTATAACCTCTTCTACATTTACCATGGAGTGGTTGCTATGGTTACCACTGGTAACGCAATCTCTGCAGATTGGACAATCACAGGTATTACAATACATCAGCAAATCCTCTTCTGTATGATTTGGACATTTGTTCCAAGTCTGATTGATTTCATACATTTCAGGTGATATTAAACAAACCGTTTTATGGTTTTTTGATGCTTTACTTTTTAGATGTGATTTTTTACAAGTTTCACACATCAACTCGTCACAATTTATACACTGAAACATGACGTTATTGGTTTCACATAACTCACATTTTTGTCCAAGGTAAATGGGAAACTGGGCAGCAATTTGATATGCTTGAGCCATCTTGAATGAAATTATTTCTGAAAAAGAAATAAAAATACTTATTTATCTGTATGTTCTATCTTGATTAAATTTGTTTCTGAAAAAATACTAGTTATTGTGATATAACCTTTAAGAAATGTAAAATGATCCTTTTATGCAACCCTTCAATAAAATTACCCATCCAGCTTGCGGTTATATGTTTCCGAAAGTCTCATTCGGATCTGCTTTTGTAGCGCTCCATGAGGGCACATCAGGCTGGCAGTAATAGAAATATAAAATCCTTGAAATAGGCTTGGTTGACTTGTGTTCACAACAGGCTTATCAGGTTGGTGCTTAATGAATTCCTCCCGAAAAAATATTTTGATGTTGTTTAGTTTATTTGTAATTTTAATTTAAGATAGTAAAAACTGCTTAGGGAAATCTCAGTCAAGAGTTTTTTAGTTAAATAAAAGTAACTTAATTCAAAATGAAACTATTTATTAATACAAATAAAGGAAAAGAAAGAATTTTGACAATTTTTTATGAATTAATTAATCTATACCAGTCAAATCGAGAAACGTTTATCCAGCTATACAGCTATAGAGATCAAAATGTAGCAAGTTATGCAGGTTTTATTATAATGCTTAAAAAGTGATTGATTTTTTTTAAACACAAACTTTGTTGAAATACAAAATAAGTTTTGATTAAACTTATGAAAAATTGACTTTACAAAACTTTAAAAAAAATAACGATTTAGGCTAGTGTTTTCGTGCTTAATGTCAGAAAACCATTCTAGCACAACATTTTATTTTTTTAAATATTAGTAAAGAATGCATTCTAACTGATGAAATAATTATTTTATGGTTACCATGTTTATCTGAACTTATAATTCCTACCTATGAGATGACTTTGTGTGTATCGGAATTATCAGCAGTTACTTGGCTTTCTGTTAAATCTCTTAACATCTTCCTGGTTTTATCTGCATGACAGTGTTTCTGATAATTTCAATGTTTTCTTTCTTACGAATGTTGTAAAATTTTGTTATATCAAACTGGCACAGTTTATACAACAAGAATCAAACTGAAGATACAAAGAGACAAGTAAACCAGGAAGTAAACTTTTATCAACAAATATATAACATTCCACTTTATCTAACTGGTTATAATATTAAATAGTTTAAAAGTTAAGAAAAAGACAGACAGGTAACAAGTGCATTATGAAAAAATATGAAATAGTATACAGCATTGCACTTTATGAAACTGGTATGGATATCTTAATAAAAAGGGTAGCAGAGGAATTCAAAATTATGTCACTTGGGTGCAAGTTTAAGTTTTAAGAATAAAATAAAATAGTGTATAGTTAAAGAACAGATGAATCTTTTAAGTATACGCGTGTATTTGCCTTACATCAAAACAAATTTCTACTAGGTTAAATTATTTATAAGCTTGTATTGATATAATATCTGTTAAATTGTACCAGAATTATTGGATTTTTCAGTACAAAAATAGATTGAACAAAATTATAAGACCTGTTTTTAAGTATACCCAATATCATTAGTTAATTGGATTAACATTAACATATACGACTCTATCCATTATATAACTTATTAATTATCCCACTTAGACATTGGTAAGTGAAGATAATAATACAATTTCCCTCCATGTTTGTATTTTAGTTTTATCGCCACAGTTCCTCTATACCATAAATTGTAAATTAAAGAAGCTTAACCATTGTAAAAAAAACCCCTTAAATTATCAGATGTTATTGTAGTTTTGTATGTTGTTTCTTGTTTGATGGTAAAATAACTATTCTTAGACGTTATGTCCCTTTAAAAATGACTTTAAACTACACATCTCTATAAGTCCCGCTCAGAATTGTCCGTGTTATCATGTTTTCTAAAACACTGACAGTAAACCCTCAGATTGAATCTGATCGTGGTTCTCTTAAAGGTGTGTGGTATAGAGATGAAATTATTCATCTTAATGTTATCCCTTGTGCCATCAGGCCCAACTTCAATGTGATGGACGATAAGGCCCACCCTTACAAAGACTCGGTGTCCGAGTGGTCTAAAGTGCGCGTTAAAGGATTTCAGCGCCTCTCACAGCCTCCGGTCCGAATCCCACACGGGACAGATCCTAGTGTAAGCAAGTTGTCAGTTCGCTCACAGAAGGTAGGTGGTTTTTTATCTGGGCATTCCGGTTTGCATCCACATGTTAATATTGGGTCTAAAACCGCCTAAAAAGACCCTGATTAAAACTACACATAATATACTTAATTATTATATAAAATTCGAGAATAATTAGACAATTCATCTTCGAACAGTGACTGTAGTGAAAAAATGAGAAAGTAAAATAATAATGGGTTCTAGCTATGCATTGCAAAAATAGCATGAACCTAGGAATGCTTCCTGTTATTAAATCACTCTCATTAATTTTATATGATATCAAATCCAGTGCAATGGAACTTTAATCTCTCCACGCAGAGTGTATTGATGAGCGTACAATGTAAACCACAAATTCACACGTGATGGGGCCTGGATTGTCGTGTCGTCCAAATTATGGCTAACAGAATACAACATCTTTCATCGCCTAGGTTCGAAACGCATTCGGGGTAGATCCATAGTTTGCTAGTATGCTTGCTGAAGTTCGATGGTTATTTTAGAGCACTCCGGCTTCACCGACCACCCCAGAACAGCCTCGGTATAAACTTAAGAATTTACCAATTTAATTTACGGATGTAAAAACACTACTAATCCAATTGATTTCACATGACAAATTGACAATCTCGATATTTACGACATTATTCTTTTGATATATTTTTCGGTCTACATTTTGTTTTCAGAGATAGTCATACTTTGTTTATCATCATAAATAGGTTTTATTTCAGATTGCTGCGAAAAGTACAGTAGAACTTCGATAACTCAAACTTCGGTATCTCAAATACCACGGATAACTCGAAGTCTTTATTTTGTCCCAACCTGTTTTCTTCATAAACTATATTCGAAAAACTTCGATTACTCAAACTTCTATAACTCGAATACCCCCGATAACTCGAAGTAAAATTTGGTCCGTAATTTAAATATCTATAAAAAATTAACTTCAAAAACTCGAATTTTTTTCTAACAATGCGTGATTAATCGCCCGTTAAATAACAAGATCTGATGAAACTACAAGAATTATAAGTAATTAGGCCATCGTTATATAAGAGAAGTGAATAGAGTAGTTCTGGTTATCTAACCCTAATAATGAGTATCAATTAACGGATTAATATTAAGTACTGTCACGGACAATTAAGTTTAACAGGTACGCTAATCCCCATACCCGAGTAGTCTGCCGCTTTCGATAACAGTTCAACTTTTGACTTAATTTTAGTGCTTTGTAAAAATATTAACTATCTGTTTGTATTTTTAAACAAATGTAATAATAAAGTATTGCTTATATATAAGTACATATATCTGTTTTCCGAAAATGTTTCAAATGTTTTTGCTGTCGATATCAATTCTTTAATAGATTGATTATAATTTTTATTTCGAAAGTATCTATATAGTATTTAGTTTTTTCCCTATTGCATTACATTCGAGTAACTGTAACTATTTACAACATCAAAGATTTCTGAAGTGAAAAACATATAACAAGATGACGTCATCCTTCAACTTCGATAACTCGAACACCCCGATGACTCGAAGTCATCACCGAAGTCCCGTGCACTTCGAGTTATCGAAGTTCTACTGTAATTAATATTCTATTCAAATATCATTGAAATGAGTAAAACAAAAGTACATTTTACAAAAATAAACTGCTATATTTCGGAATGAAGACTTGATTCGGCTTCTTACAACAAAGAAAGTCACGGATGTTTATGAGTCTAGTAATATGAAAGTCCACTCAGAATAGTGAGTGTTTGATTATTTGTAAAAATATAAATGACCACCTGATAGTATATGTGAAAAAATCTTGAATATCTAAGAGAGTGAGAGAGATATATAGTATACTAAAAATGCACACTTGCAACAATGGTTTTCAAACAAAATTTTAAGACATGTGTTTAAAGTTAAAATCAATTACACTTATGTTAAAGCTTCAAAACACACGTAGTTGTGATGCAACGACTTGGTTTTTTTTAACTCTGCAAAATATGAAAATACTTGAGAATGAATCCATAGAACTGAATGGACAAAATCAATATTTGATAAAAGTTATCAATAATACAAAATATACAATAGTCACTAATAATGTAAACCTCCCAATGATAACAAATATGTTCAAATGTTTTTTGTTTAAATATTTTTAAAATATTTGATTATTTTGATTTTTTTTGTCCACACACCCACAATCTACCATCACTATCCAAGTCCAATCCCTCAGGCATGTCACATCCTTGTTCTTGTGTTATCAAATATTGTATAAACTTGCCATCCATATCCAAGACATGTACTAGAGAGTTGTAATAGTCACTGATAATTATAAGTCGATGTTAATCTATTACTATGCATTGATTATTAAATAAGTAATTGACTTGTCTCCCCTCTGCGTGATATACAAATCTCTTTTTTCCCTTCTGTGTAACAGCCACTACTTTACCATTTTCTGTAACTACAATGTCACCATTTATGTTAGTACAGATTATCCGTGGTTGGTCAAACAGTTGCTTGTTATCTACTGGATCATGTTATATTGTTCTAATGTGTTGTCCACTGGTTGTTATCTCCACTATCTTACTTAATTCGCCCGTGCTCAATACAACAAGAAGATTTCCTGTATCTGTAACAGTGACTCCTCTTGTCTCAAAGTTGCCTCTTGCTGTATATATTTGTTCAATTCTGTTATCTCCTGTTATCTTCTTTACTTTATTGCCTCTCCACTCTGTCATAAGTAGATCTCCAGATGTAGAGACAGCAGCATCAAACACATTACAGTCAGTACTAATTTTCTGTACAATCTTACCATCTGATGACACCAGTGATATACCACTACCACCATATGTCCATAACCAAGCCTGGTCATTACCTGATGTTACTACACGAGACTTTTTACAAGTGAAACTGCTAATTATCTTGACGTCTATGACAGGGATGGCTGATGGAACGTTCCTGTTTAGTTGTATAGGCTGATTGACTTCTGGTTTTGTCTTCATATCAATATGTCCAAACAGATTTTTTAGTTCCTGATCATCAATATCTCTGGTTATCAGGTGGGTGGACTTCTTCCATCTGGTTGTTCACATGGTGTATATTTATCTACCCGCTGCATTATGTCTATACCAGGAATGGCTGATGGAACATTTCTGTTCATTTGTAATGGATGATTGACTTCTGGATTTGTTCTTAAATCAAGATGTCCAAATACATCATTAATTTCCTGATCATCAACGTCTCTGATTATCAGGTTTAGTAAAACTTCTTTATCTGGTTGTTCACATTGTGTAAATTTATCTATTCGCTGCATTACGTCAGTAACAAATTGTACCATCTCTATATTCCTCTCTTTCTGTTTGCTTTCACATTGTTGTATCAGTTGATTAAAATCAGATAATTGTTCTTTTAATCTTTGCTCAAATTCTGTCATGGCTTCTTTATTCTCCATGTCTTTAATTTACAATTGTTTGATGCATTCAGATTCTATCTTGTCTAGTCTAATTTTAAGCTGCTTATTTCTAGTTTTTATTTCTTTGATTGTTTTGGCTATAGACTCAGAAAATTGCATTTTGTTCCGGGTGATTGTTTTGAGGGTATCTTTATATCTTTCAGATTTTTTAGTTGTCTGTCTGATGATATTTGATAGTTGTTGTTTCTTATCTATAACCTCTTCGACTTTCACTATGTAGTGGTTAGGATAAACACCACTGGTAATACACTCCCTACAGATTGGATGATCACAGGTATTACAATACATCAGCAAATCCTCTTCTGTATGATTTGGACATTTTTTACCAGTTTGATTGATGTCATACATTTCAGGTGATATTAAACAAACCATTTTATGGTTTTTTGATGCTTTACTTTTTAGATGTAATTCTTGACAAGTTTCACACATCAACTCATCACAATTTACACACTGAAACATGAAGTTATTGGTTTCACATAACTCACATTTTTGTCCAAGGTATACAGGACACTGGGCAGCAATTTGATCTACCTGAGCCATCTTGAATGAAATTATTTCTGAAAAAGAAATAAAAATACTTATTCATCTCTATGTTTTATCTTGATAAAATTTGTTTCTGAAAAAAACTAGTCATTTTGATATAACCTTTTAAAAAATATAAAATGAAGCTTTTATGCGACCCTCCTATAACATTATCTTTCCAGCTGGCAGTTATAAGTTTTCGAAGGTCTCATTCGGATCTGTTTTTGTAGCGCTCCATTAGGGCACATCAGGTTGGCAGAAATAGAAATATAAAATCCTCGAAATAGGCTTGTCTGACTTGTTTTATCAGGTTGGTGATTAATAAATTCTTTCCGAAAAAAATATTTTGATGACGTTTAGTGTATTTGTAATTTTAATTTAAGATAGTAAAAACTGTTTATTTTAGAGAAATCTCACTTAAAAGTTAAAAGTTTTTAAGCAACTTAATTCAAAAATAAACTACTTATGAATACCAATAAAGAAAAAGAAAGAATTTTGTAATTTGTTATGAATGAATCAATTTATACCAGTCAAATCGAGAAAAGTATATCCATCTATACAGATCAAGATGTAGTCATTTATGCTAGTTTCATTATAATGCTTAAAAAGTGATTGGTTTTATTTAAACAAAAACTTTGGTGAATACAGAATAAGCGTCAATTTAATTAATGAAAAATTGATTTTACAAAAGTTTAGAAAATCAATAATTTGGCACAAAACGGAATCGCATCTTTAAGCACCTTTAAGTCGAGCTTAAAGATGCGTAAAGATGCGCGTAAAGATGTTTAAAGATGGCTTAAAGGTGAACTAAAGACACAGCCAACTTTAAGCCATCTTTAAGCCTGGCTTAAAGACGGCTTAATGGCACTGAAATTTTAAGCTTCTTTACACCATTTGGCTTAAAGATGGTATTAAATGATATCAAAAAATATATCTATAATCATTTAATGGTCTTTTTAAAACAGAATCTGAAGTTAGTTGCAGTCTCCATTTTGAAAATGAAAAATATAAATAAATAAACGATAGAAATGAAGTTGAAATAAAAGGGAAATAAATAAATAAAATAATTAATTAATTAATTAAAAATCGGATTTGGAATAGAATCAAACACTTGCATATATTTAAACATTGCACAATACAGGTGAGTAACTTGTTTTGGTAACCAACGTATTAGTTAGTTCTGTGCAAGTAGTATTTATTCAGTTAACTGTGAAAACCAATTAACAGATTTTACAAATCACGGAAAATAAAATGAATCTTGTTTGATATACATGTAGATAGTTACAAGTGATTTGTTTTATTGACTCGGCAAATTATAATTTTACTCGGAATCCTCATACATTTGAAGTCAATAAATAATTAGAAATAAATTAAAATTAAAAAAAAAAAACTCATTTAATAATTTTTAATTCAATTGATAAATAAATAAATAAATAAATAATTAAAGGATGGATACTTGAATGAATGGATATATGGATGGATAGATAAATCGATATAGAAAGACAAGAAAAAGAAAGAAAGAAAATTAAAAAGAAAGAAAATAGAAAGAAAAAAAGAAAGAAAAGAATGGATGGTTTGTTGAATAAATACATAAATAATTCAATTAAATAAATTAAAAGATGAATAAATGATTTTAACGGACTGATGTATGGTTGATTGGATAGATGGATGAATGAATGAATGAATGAATGAATGGATGGATGGATGGATAAATAAATAAATAAATAAATAAATAAACAAATAAATAAAGGATGGATAGTTGAATGGATGGATAAATCAATAAAAAGGGAAGAAAAAAAGAAAGAAAAAGGAGATAAGGAAAGAAAAAAAAGAATGGGTAGTTGGTTGAATAAATAAATAAATAATTTAATTTAAAAAAATTAAAGATGGATAAATTATTAAATAAATATTTAACAGATAGATAGATGGTTGAATGCATGGATAAATAAATAAATAAATAAATAAATAAATAAATAAATAAATGAATAAATAAATGATTGTTGAATTAATGGATGAATGGATGGATAAATCGATGAAGAAAAAAGAAAGAAAAAGAAAGAAAAAGGGAAAGAAAGAAGGAAAGAAAAGAATAGGTGGTTGGTTTAATAAATAAATAAAAAATGAATTAATGGATGGATTAAGGAGGGACATTGATGTCGCTGGATTAAGTAAATAAATAAATTATTTACTTCAATAAAGGATGGATACATGATTAAATAAATACATAACGGATGTATAGATAATATAAATTAATAAATAAATAAATAGATCATCAATGGATGGATGGATGCATGGATGGATGAATGAATGATCAAACGTTATTTATCTAGCCTAAGTATTTGTTAATTCTGTACTAGAAGTACTAAAGTATTAAATGATTAACAGATAGGACTGAAGATGATAGGTGTAATGTACCTTGTAAAGGTCGGTAATAAGTGATTTGTTTGATGGGATAACTTAAAGGGTACAGTTATTCATGGATGATTGATTCTCAAACTTTTTATAAATCTGCAGTTTCTCTCGGAATCAAAAAACTTAGAGTAAATTCCTAATACAATCAATTAACCATGAATGGCCCGCTATTTTAGACCTTAATAAATGGTCATAAAAGGTTTAATTTTATAAATTTGAATAATATTTAACACAGAAATGGTCATTCTTTCTCGATAATTAGTCCAAGCGATTGTGTACATAACACGTTTTTATTTAAGACATTAAAAATTCAAAATAAATATTTGAAAAAACAAATACGAATTAAAAGAGTAAAAAAATACATAACAGGTGTGTGAACGATATATCAATACCCTTCATCTCAACATGTTCAACATACGTTTATTACCATTTTAATTTCTTGAATTGACAAATTGATAACCTTTTAAGCGGGTATGGTGAATATAGGGATCATGATTAAACCAGGTTGGAACTTGTTATTTGAAATGTGCATCGAAAGATTCAGGTCCGTGATTTGTAAATGTTATTATTTAACAATCGCTTATACATATAAATTTGATAATTATTCGAGGACACTTTTTACACAAATATCAATCTATAGCTTATTAGCTATTTATAAATATTTTTCTCTCCTTACTGCTGTTTCTTTATGTTTTTATATTTCTGTACCCCATTATACAGATCTCTCTCTCTCTCTCTCTCTCTCTCTCTCTCTCTCTCTCTCTCTCTCTCTCTCTCTCTCTGTACGTCAAGGTTTCTCCGTCTGCACAAGATTTAAATCCCATTGAATCGATGTTATATTATAAATAAATGAATTTTCTAAATGAAATATCACAAAGATTATCTTATGAGGGCATTTAAAATGTTTGATAATATCAATTTTGTCAGTTGCAATGTCGCTTGTCAGTGGTTTTCTATGGACATTTAAGTTTCCTCGATCATCCCTGTAATAACCCCCTGATAGAAGTGTAGAAATTTAAAATTTGACCTCTCTCTATCTTTCATACGACGTAAAAGTTATCCCTGATTAAATATAATTCACAATCTTTGCTCCCATCAAATATTGAGTTCATTTTGCTTCATTCGTTTTTTTTCCTTCCAAATTAGAGATAGGTTATTTCAATATATTTATTTTTAATTTGTTTAATATTTTCATTTCTTTTGAAAGGTATCTGTGTATCCAATATTATTATTCATTTCAATCAAAAACTAAATTAAAATTTTCAATTATAAACAAATCAAATTTACAAATTAGCCTAAAAAACTTTTTTTTATATCAAAAATAAATAAAACAAATTTAACATCAGAAGTGCACTTAGATAAAGATTCCATAAATGCATATTAATGTCTAACAAATAACTATTTAATGAATTTACACTCTAATTGACTGATTTTGCTAGTCAGATAAATAAGTATAATACAGGTGAAGTTTGACATTCCTTCCTCCTTTGATATATCATGGATGTATATAGCTAGATAATATTATAGGTCCCTGGATGTATTAATGATTTATTTTTCCTTAGAATAAACGATTGATTAATTCATATTATAAAATAGATAAAAATCATCATAATATATAAACTTAAATATTAAAAATTTAAAGTTACATTAACTTGCATACTTTCTATTCAAAATCTGAGGTTTTTAAGAAATGGTCACATGATCACATGATCACATGTTTTCTTAGGTTTATATAAACCATTTGTCCCTTTATATATATATCCACCCCGTGGCCTAATGGATAAGGATGCAGTGCCTTGCAACCAAAGGATAGTGAGTTCCAGCCCCGCTAAGGACAATTAAGATGTAATTTATCGAATTAGGATATATAACATGTTGTAATTATTAAAAATAATATTGACAAAATAATAAATAAATATATAAATAAAGAAAAAATATACATGAGGGTAAAACTTGAAAATTAAAAAAACAAAACAGGAAAAATAAATGAAATATGAATTATGAACTTTTTAAAAGTATAATTTTGTATAATTTAAAAAAAAATTAATAATTTTTTTTATGAAATTTGTTTTAATATAAAAAAATGTTTTAAAAAAATTATAAAAAAAAATATTTAAATAAAAAATATATTTTTTAAAAATAAAAAATATTTTTTTTACTTCTTAAATAAATAAAGTATTTAATTAGGCAATAAATATAAATTTCTACAAATAATAATTATTCCGTGCTTAAAGATGGTTTAAAAATGGTTTTAAATATCAGTGCCATTAAACAATCTTTAAGCCTAACTTAAAGGTAGCTTAGAGACACCTTTAGGCAACTTAAAGATAGCTTAAAGATGGCTTAAAAGTATATTTAAACCATCTTTAAACCATCTTTAAGCTAGCTTAAAGATGATATTTCGTCTTGTGTGAGCTAGTATTTTCGTGCTTAATGACAGAAAAGACATTCTAGCACAACGGTTTATCTTTTAAATTTTATATTTCCAGCAAAGAATGTATTTAAAATGATGAAACAATTGATTTATGATTAACATGTTTATTTGAACGTTTATAATTCCTACCTATAAGATGACTTTGTGTGTGTCGGAATTATCAGCAGTTACTTGGCTTTCTGTTAAATCTCTTAACATTTACTGGCTTTATCTGCATGACGTTTTCAGACAATTTCAATGTTTCTTTTTGCGAATGTTGTAATTTTTTAGCATATCAAAATGGCGCAGTTTATAAAACAAGTATAAACCTGAACATACAAAAAGACAGATAAACCAGGAAGTGAATAACTTTGATATACAAGTATATAAAACTACACTATATCTTACTGGTTATGATATTTAAATGATTAAACCTGAACAAAAAGACAGACAGGTAGCACGACACAAAGAAGTGCTTAATGAAAAAGAATAACATAGTATACGGAATTACATTTTATGTAACTGGTATTGATATTTAAGTTAAAAAGGGTAGCGAAGAATGCATTATAACGTCAAGTGAGGGCAAATTTAAAATATGATTTAAATCGAAATGTAAAAATCTACACTTTATGGACAAATGATGCTAAAAATGTTCACCTTACATCAGAGATCCACTTTTTAATCATTTAAAAGCTTGTATTTATGTACTATGAGTTAAACTTTACCAATCAAAAACCTATGTAATACATGTCAAAACAAAACTGTTCTTAAGTAAAACCAATGTCCTTCAAGTTAAATGGATTAACTTAATCATACACCACTATGACCTTTATCTTAATGATTATATTAACCCACTAAGAAATCAGGAAGGGGAGATAATTATACAATTTACTTTCTTGTTTGTGTTTTACTTTTATTGCCATTATGAAAAAACTTAATTATTGTAGTGATGTATATTATTTTACAAACAAAAACGTTGGTAAAGGTATATTGTAATAGAATTTCCTCCCATGGTTGTGTTTGATTTTATCACAATAGTTTTTCTATACCATCCATTGTAAATTAAATCTTATTTTAGAGTCAATGATTATTATTAGGTGTTATATCTGTTTGATTGGCTAGTAGTTCAATACATAATTAGGTCACATGACGTCAAGTTTAAAACATGAATTGATTAAGAATGTAAGTCTACCGTTATAGGATGGGTGTAAATATTTACAATAATTGCTTTACAACAAAATTAGTTCCACTTTTAAAATATATATGCGGCTCTATTTATAAATTGAAAAAAAAAAATTAAACGCCTTTTTATGTTATAGCACTATTGTACATAACCTAAAAGTTTAATGAATTGAATTAAGCATGAACAAAAATATTCTGTATCTCACTAATAATATTACTTAATCAGGATATTAGTCAGGAGAAATAACTTCCTTCAATTTTTGTGTTTTATATCCACAATTCTTTACCACCCATAGTACAAAATCAAACCAATATTCAGTGGTAGTTTTGTATGTTATTTCCTATTTTGTTTTGGTCAAGGAATTATCCTCAGATGTTACCTTCCCTTGATAGTGACAGTAAACTCTATATATCTTTACAATTCATGTTCAAAAATAAATCAGGGACCATAAAATAAACAAAACGTAAAGATGTAAATAAATAACTGATTTATTGATTTGTTTAATTCTTACTTTTTATAAGCCTGTATTTAAATTTTGTGTGCTATTGTACCAAAATCATTTATAAGCTTGTATTTATATAATATCATTTTAATTGTACCAAAATGACTGGATTTATCACTCGAACGCCTGATTATGGTTGAACTTAATTATTTGTCATGTTTAAAGTATACCCAATGTCATTAAACTCTACAGTTAAAGGATAGATATCAATATTGAGAATATTTACCTCACAACAAGAAGAATTCCACTTTTTAAAATCATATATAAGACTGTTTTTATATAATCACAGTGAAACTATACAAAAACAATTGGATAAAAAATCAAACACATTTGTTTGTTAAAACAAAATTATAAGAATTGTTCAAAAGCATAACCTTCAAGTTTAATGGATTTACTCAAACATAAACTACTGTATCATTTACATCTCTGATCATATTATCCCCCCAAAGACAATGGTAAGGGCAGATAATTAAACAATTTCCTTTCATGTTTGTGTTTTACTTTTATCGAGATTTTTCTAAAACTGAATTATCGGTGGTAATTGAAGTTTTGTATGATAAAACAAACATACCAGTCCTTGTCCAAACCACAATCCAAAAACAAAGTAAAAGCTTTGAAAGCTGGCAAAATTAGTCATACACGTGAACTTCCATCAAGGAAGTGAGGCCGGCTGCTCTGGAAGGGTAAGCACCTCCTGTTGAGCTTATTACACCCGTCATGTGCAAGTCAATTTTGAGAATGAAAGGAACAAAGAACTATAGGAAGTCAAATATATCCAGAATATTATTCCACAAAAACATTTGTAAAAGAATAATTATGCCATTTCCCTCCATGTTTGTGTTTTTTTATCACAATAATTCTTCTATACCACCAATTTGAAATTAAAGCTTGTTTTTGATCAAAGGTTTGTCTTAGGTGTTATGGCCCTTTGAAAATTATACTATACTCTCTATATATCAATGTTATTTCTGCTCAGTTTAAATCTTGGTACATAGAAGAAACATAAGTGAGTGATGTAAAAAATTACGTTTCTGTTTCTTTTTCAATTTCTTTAAGGCTGTATTTATATAATATATTTGATTCTACCAAAATCATTCTTGGAAGTTTTCCTTTTTCATTTCCTCAATCTTTTTTAATGTTGTACCTCAATGAAGTTTTCCGGTAATTATTTTCGCTAAAAAATTATTGAAACTAAGTAGAAGAAATTTACAGGTATTTGACTTTTTGATAAGCCACAATTAAAGCTTTATTTTTTTAGAATTTACCATAGTATTCTTAAAGTAATGCCTACAATCACAGGACCTCTTTTTATTAGCGGATTGCTTTTGATACTCAAGTTCTCTGCCGTATTAGTAGACTGCTTGAATATATGTTAGAATCTTGATATATTAATATGGCACAATTACTTCAGTATTCAACCCTGATAGTCAGTGGTTGATAATCTTCCTGGGGAGTAGGGTCAAACCCCAAACAAGTCATGCATAAATCTTTGAAATTTTGAATATACAGTCTTCGCCTTATTTTCGGCAATAGAAGGAAAAAAGGTATTAATAGATTATTCGATGCAAAAATAATGGATCGGGTTGTATAATTTTCTGCAGCATAATGGCTTAGTGAGCTGGTAACATAACAAAAACATTGCAACAGCCATTGCACTGATATGCACATCTTAGGCATACACACAATATGTTCTAACATGAATCGATACTCGCCAAAACCTGGAAATTATTTTTGCGACATCATACCACAGTAAAACGATCAACAAATAATTTGTCAGTTTTACAGACGTTTAACTCAGCCTAAATTAATGTAATCTAAAGTGGCATAATCAAGTATATGTGCAGACTGTCAGTTCACAGAATATTTGAGAAACCAGTGTGCATTGAAAACTTGCTATCAGCAAGACAGTTGATAAACTGACATTTTATTTGTTGACTTTATAATTTGATTCCTAATAATGAAGTATATATTAGGTTAAAGTTCACGCTTACAGAATACAATTTTTCTTACGTCTGTAGGAATTTCAATTTTATTTAACACCAATGATATATGCACCTCGATTTAAAAGAGAGTATCTTAACTGACGAATATCCTTCTTTATTACCTTCAATTTATTAATTATCATTATTATTTGGAGTTATTTTTTTCCCACCCAGATTGTAATAAAATCACTAGAGCGTATTGTGTGTATTCCAAAGGTCCTAGGTGTAACTTCTCGTTTTGCTGTTGCATCTTTACTTTTACTGCTGTTTTACTTTAACATGGTATTTTGGTTCAAGTTATATTAAGGCCAGTTCCTAGATGAAAATGATTGTCGCTTCATTTCAAAAAGTCTGCAGGAATTTCATTTTTCTCTTCCAGCAATGATATGTGCGCCTCGATTTAAAAATAAGAGAGTCTTAACTGACTCATATCTCTCTTTCCTATCTACAATTATTCATCGTCATTATTATTATTATCATTATTATTTATGTTATTATTATTATTATTATTATTATTATTATTTGATAAACTTAACATAATAGGTGGGACTTGACTGGCTCAAATTGTAACAAAATCAGAAGAGCCTATTATGCGTATTCCGATGGTCCTAGGTGTACTATCTGCTTTTGCTGTTGAATCCTTCCTCAATGCTTTTACATTTTTAACATGGTATTTAATGACATTTTTTATGTTTTAATTTTAGATCTCTGACTTCCGGGAACGATTTTGAAATAGGACTATGTACGAAATGCTGATTTCGATGTTGTGGGGGTAAACAATAATCACACTTCTTGTCGATGAGGCTTAAATTCCATAAGAAGCAATTCCTTTTCACCCACAAAAGTTTTATTTTTGTTTAAATGCGGAAGGCTAAAACAATTATTTATCATTTTATCAATAATAACAACAAACAATAAATTTGAGAGGAAAAATTTCTTCTACTGTCTAAATAAAAATAAAGACATGTTCTTAAGATAAGAAAGAGAAACTAGTATACTTGGTAATAAGGATTGGATTCGTTCATGTTAAAATTTCACAATACACGATGTTGTGGACCTCTTCAGGATATACGCATACTTAAGAATAAACTCATAGATCCGAATGGACTAAGTTAATATTTGATTGAAGTTAATTATATTGTCAACTATGAAACTTTTAATAGAAAAAACAATGTCAATGTTCAAACGATCACAGAATGTTGTGGAACATTTTTCCAAGATTTATTAAAAATACAGTAGAACCTCGATGGCTGGAAGTCCATATTCATGGCTAAGGTGCTTGAACATGACACTTTATTTTAATTTCAATTATTAATGACACAAATAAATTTACTTTATTCTAATAACAATGCGAAGCACAATAATTGCCGGTCATTTAAATCACAGAATATAACAATAATATACACTACTCTACATACTCCAGTGACATGTAAATAACAGAATCCAATGTGCAATCATCAAGTTTGGACGAATGAGGTCTCTTACCGATCAAAAACTTTCGCGTCTCGTAATTCGATTAACAGATTAAAGAACTATGTATATCGAGCACTGTCTCATTAGGTTAATTAATAATTTCGAGTAGCACCCAACATGGCAGGTAACTATCTAGTTTAAAAAATTTTCCGTTCCACTCTATAACTTTTGATCAAATCTGTTATATGGCTTCAGATTGTGTTATGTTTACAGCAACTCGGATCACGTGTCTTTCTGAGAAAAAATGTATTCTAGCAAACATTTTCAGTAACATTTTACGTTTGAAAATTTTTTAATGATCGAGCGAGCGGGGGTTATCAAGTTACGAGCCATCGAGGTTTATTTACACAAGATATTAAAGGAAATTGGTCGAGGCCGACAGATGATTTCTTCTAATTTTCCGTGGTATTTGAGGTAACGACGTTCGAGCAGTTTTACTATATTTTATTTTGATTATTTTCTTTTTTCCAGTATTGCACACCCACAATCTCCCATGACTATCCAAGTCTAACCCATATGGCTTATCACACCCTTGTTTTGGTGTTATCAGATATTGTATAAACTTGCCATCTCTATCTAATACATGTAACACAGAGTTGTCAAAGTCACTAATAATTATATGTCCATGTTTATCGGTTACTGCATATTGTGGACAGAACGAGTGTTTGAGTTGTCTCCCCTCTCCCTGATATATAAATCTCTTCTCTCCCTGTTTGTTTACAACTACTACTTTTTCAAAATTTGTAACTATCATGTCACCATTTATATTAGTACAGATGAACAACCGGGAAGGTATATATATTGGATAGTTATCTTCTGGAAAAAGCTGTATTGTAATGATGTGTTTTTCACTGGTAGTTATATCCACAATCTTAATATTAATTTTCTTATACAATACAACAAGGACATTCCCTGTATCTGTAACAGTGATCCCTCCTGTCTCATAGCCGTCTGTTGTTGTATATATGTCTGTAATTGTGTTATCTCTAGTTAACTTCTTCACTTTATTACCATAATGCTCTGTAACAAAAAGATTTCCAGATGTGGAGACAGCAACATCAAACATATTGAAGTCAGTCATGATATCCTGTCTAACTTTACCATCTGATGTCATCATTGATAGGCCAATATATCCACATTTCCATGAAAAAGCGTGGTCAAAACCGGTTGTTACAACACAGTCATGATAACCACAAAAGAAACTACTGATTATCTTGATGTTTGTGACTGGAATAGCTGGTTCAACGTTTTTGTGCCGTTGCAATTGCTGCTTCAACTCTGGTTTTGTCTTCATATCAAGACATCCAAATAGAGCTTTAAGTTCCTGATCATCCACATCTCTGACTATCAGGTCGGGTGGATTTATTTCATCTGGTTGTTCACAAATTGTATATTTATCTACTCGCTGCATTACGTCTGTAACAAATTGTACCATCTCTGTATTCCGCTCTCTCTGTTTGCATTCACATTGTTGTATCAGTTGATTTACATCGGTAATTTCTTCCTGTAATCTTTGCTCCAATTCTGCAATGGCTTCTTTATTCTCCTTGTCTTTATTTTCCAATTGTTGAATGTATTCAGATTCTATCTTGTCTAGTTTAATTTTAAGCTTCTTATTTCTGGCTTTTATTTCTTTGATTGTTTTGACTATAGCCTTGGAGAATTGCATTTTGTTTCCGGTGATGGTTTCTAAGACAACTTTATATGTTTGAGAAATTTCGTTTGTCTGTCGGATGATATTTGATAGTTGTTGTTGTTTAGAATCTATAACCTCCTCCACTCTAACCATGGGGTGATTAAGATGAACACCACTGGCAATACACTGTCTGCAGATTGGATAATCACAGGTATTACAAAACATCAGCAAATCCTCCTCTGTATGACTTGGACAATTCGTCCCAGTTTGATTGAGTTCATACATTTCAGGTGATATCAAACAAACCATTTTATGGTTTTTTGATGCTTTACTTTTTAGATGTGCTTTTTTACAAGTTTCACACATCAACTCATCACAATTCTGACACTGAAACTTGATGTTCTTGGTTTCACATAACTCACATTTATGGCCAAGGTTAACTGGACACTGGGCAGCAAGGTTATCTTTCTGAGCCATTTTGAATATATTTTTCTACAATAAAGATTAAACGTATGTATTAAATATATTATCGAATATCTCAAATACACAAATCTGATGCTTATATGCGATTTTTTTCAATAAGCTTATCATGAATGTCTATTGTGTGTTCCACATAGGCTCATGAAGAGCATCCTACAAGGTTCAACAGGCTTCAAGAAAAATGAATTTTATTAATAGATGATCAGACTGGTGCTTCTACTAGCCCGTCCTGATAGTTTTATTAGATCGGTGCTTTTAACGAGCCGTTCATTGTAGGCTTATTATACTGGTGCGTATACAAGACCTTACTAATTGGGTTATCATACTGGTGCTAATAAAAGCCTTTCCTAATAGACTTATGATACTGGTTTTAATAAAGCTCTTTTCGATAGGCGTTTCTGACAAATGTTATTGCTGGCCCTACGTCAGACTTATCAAGGCAGTGCTTCTGCAAGTCTCCAAAAAGGTCCATTTTTTAATCAGCTTAATAGCCTTAATAGCTGAAACACTAATAACTTTACCTTTGAATTCAGCATCTGTTTATCGTTACATTTTTTAAGCTAAAAATATCATAATCAAATTACACCCACTAAATTATTAAAATCTTACAGTGAATGCTGTTGATGGAATAATTATCGTAGGATAATTATGTGGTTAATATTTTGCTTTTTTTATTTCTCAGCTAACATATGTGGTTTTATTATATATAATATAAATATTAGCTGTATGTACTGGGAATATGAAGAGTTTGGTGAGTGTTAAATATTATCGGCCTTGTCCTTGTCAGCACGAAGGAAAATATATTTGCTAACAAGATGATTGCTTTCCCAATCAGAACACTTTAGACAGGAATTCCATTTATCAAGTCGCCCAATCTTGACAACAGGTTATAGTATTAAAGTATGTTCTCTGTAATCTCATGACCCACAGGCAAAAGTCAATGTCCATGCGTTATGAACGACAGTTGACTGTCGCAAATTTTACATGATCGGCTTCGTTGTGTCATTTCTTATATTTACAATGTCTTTAATCCTTTAACAATTTCAGTTCAATTTCAGATGATATATCCTAAAAATCACCTTTTTTAATATGTGAGATTACTGCCAACCTCCACATCGTCAAAATGGAATATCCCAACGCCATGACGTCAGAAAGTTCAGAAAGGTCATTAGCGTTCATAGCATATGACCGTAAAGAAGAGTCAAAGAGTCATAGAAAGAATGATAATAGCAATTGTAAATATAGTCTGGTATGCTGATATGCCACTATATATACAGATGACGAAGAAGAAAGAATTTTGATTGGTTATAATATCGTACTATGATTCAGTCACTTATATCAAGATATAACCAGCAATATAGCTATAAAGTTATGATTGTTTTATATTATGATATTTGAAATATTTTTTGGCAATAAAGGTGGTTACGTATGTCAGTCAACGTCGGACATCTAAATTATTGCTAAATAAAAACAATTACCTGTTTAACCCATTCTTACCCATTTAGGTTCGACACTATTTGATTAAGATAAGATTTTTTTTAATCCAAGAACATTTTCACTGATAAAACAATTCACCGATAGTTACCGTATACCTTTATTAAACATGTTGATTGTTGTATAATTCCTACCTAAAAGATGACTTCATCAACGGTTTCTTGGTTTTTGTTACATGTCCTTATATCTCCCTGGATTTATCTGCATGACTTTTTTAGACAATTTCTTAAGACTGTTTTAAATTTATGGCATATCAAAATGGCGCAATTTATACAAAACGTTAATACCTGAACATGCAAAAAGACAGTTAAACTTTGAATTAACTAACTTCAATATACAAGTTTATAAAGTGCATTATATCTTACAGGTTATAATTTTTTAAACAATAAACTTGAACAAAAAGAGATACAGGTAACGCGACACAAAGAAGTAAATAACTATTGTAAAATGGTATATGGCATTGTCTAACACGTTATGATAATTATATAAAGAAGGGTAGCAGATCTGTTGATAATAGTCACATGACGGCAAGTTTAAAACATAATTTAAAAACATTCACATGACTTTATGGCAATCTACATTAAAAAGAGTTACTATTGAGAATATCTACCTTGCATCTAAATTGTTTTACAACTTTAAATCATTATAAGCTGGTATTTATACAATAACTGTACCAAAATGTAGTATTAAACAATCAAACGCCTAGGTGTGTTTAAACAAAAATGTCATTTATTGTTCTTAATTATAACTAATGTCAGTAAAATAAAAAATATCTTAAACATATACTGCTGTATCATTTATCTAACTGATTATTTAATGGCAAGAAGACATTGGTAAGGGGAGATAATTATACAATTTTTTTATGTTTGTGTTTGACTTTGTATCAACAGTTCTTCTTTACCATCCATTGTAAGTTAAAGAATCTTAACCTAAATTGTCAGTGGTAATTGTAGTTATGTATGTCTTTTTGGTTAAATGATTATTCTTAGGTGTTATGGCTCATCAAAAATATTCTAAAACTATCATATCTAACAATTCTGTAGAGATGTAAATAATATCCAAACTTATACTGGCTATATTTGACGTAGATATAAAGGCCTTTTGTATGATCTAACAAATCTCGCAAACTTTAGTCTCGAAATGGACATTTACTCATTTGTAGTCCACGTGTGAAATCAGTTTTAAAAGACTATACTTTTTTCGGGGGGTGGGGGGCGGTGGTGGTGGTGGGGGATGGGGGTTGTGCACATAGACTGATATCTTTATATTTTATTTTGAATATCTAAACCTGTTTATACTGTATGAACCAAGGGTCGAGGTGATCCTGATGTATTTGTAGTTCATAAAATGTGATAACCGAATGAGTTCATTTCAGACAAAAATACCACATCTTTAGTCAGATTAGCATGACTTTATGTCATTTTCACGCCATGTACCAGGCAATGTAGAAGTCTTTTGTTTGACCAACCCTGGGGTCCGAACTCCAGCCCACATGCTCTTGAGGGTGTTGGTTTTACCTCTGAAATATATAGGCAGTTTTGTAATAAATTTCTAATACAGTCAAATATATTGATATGTCATAATGTATGCAGATGAATAAGAAGAAGGTGTTTTGATTGCTTATACTAAAGTATTGTTTTGGTTCCTTACATCAAGATATAACAAGCTAATGATTTAATGATAATGCTAAATTCAATAAGCCAAAAACCAACGTTGGTGTAATATTATTCTGTGTTATGATGATGATGATTATTATTATTATTGGATAAGATTGATATATTAAATGATACAAAAAATTGCAAATACGTTATAAAGTATGTCAGTCACTGTTAGATTTCTTAATTATAACAAAAAGAAAATAAAAGATTTACCTTTTTCACGCATTCTTGCTCTTTTATGATCAAAAAATATAATTGAAACAAAATTTCTTATTTCAACAAAGATGATTGTTAACTGATGAAATTATTTTCCAATAGTTATCTATTACATGTTTAATGCATATTGAATTTTTTATAATTCCTACCTATGAGATGACGTTGTGTGTATCGGAATTATCAGAGTTACTTGTCATTCTGTTAAAACTCGTAACATTTTCCTGGCTTTATCTTTTTTTCTGTTAATTTCAATGTTTTCTCTCTTACGAATGTTATAAAATTTTGGCATATCAAAATGGCGCAGTTTATACAACAAGTATAAACCTCAACATACAAAAAGACACTTGGATCTTGAACGTCTATATATAAGTTAATAAAAATACATTATATCTTAGAGGTTATAATTTTTAAAACAATAAATATGAACAAAAAGACAGACAGGTAAATTGACACAATGAAGTAAAACCATTGTAAAAATGGTATATGGCATTATCTGAAAGGTTATAATATTTAAATAAAGAAGTGTAGCAGGTCAGTGGATAATAGTCATATGAGGGCAAGTTTAAAATATAATTTGAATAAGAATGTCAGTCTACATTTAAAAAAGGTACTATTGAGAATATTTTCTTACATCTAAATTGATATACTACTTTAAATCATTATAAGCTGCTATTTATACAATAACTGTACAAAAATGATAGGATTAATTATTTTCAACTGTTTGGCTTATATTTTTTAAGGAATGACATTTGCTTTGACTGTACTGCATGGAGTTATGCAGTAGAATGGACTGTCTCAAATAAAATGAAAGCCGAAGGCTTTCATGGTTATTTGAGACAGTCCATTCTACTGCATAACTCAATGCAGTACAGTCAAAGCAAATGTCGTTCCTTATATTTACAATCCTTTGTAACTTTTTCAAATAAACGCAAAATATAAACTGATATTTAAACACTTTTCATAGAAGAAAAACCACTATAACTACCTCGTCAAAAATTGACTGTTCCAACTGTCGGCATCAGTGATCATTGAATAGACCACGCCCACACAATAATTAACATCTGTAGCAGGACAAATAACTCCGTTACTAAGCTTTAATTTTTTTATTGTTCACTAATTAATCAATTAATGTCCGTTACATTTTCATATTAAAATTAAAACTACAATTACTGAACGATGAGTTTGTAAGCATCGATGGCATGACTGAAAAATCTACTTGCGGATTAACATGTGTATTGGTGATGAGGCCAGTTGGCGGGAAAGCTGAACGATTGTTGTCAATTGCGATGAGCGTCATGGCGGGTGCTGATGTATCTGCAGTGTTGGCCAAAAGTGAGCTAATAGTTTTTTTTGTGCAGTGGATATATCCCGAGAATAACTCCTAACAGATGCTTCATTTCTATGGCCGCTGTAGAACATTATTTTGCGTGTTTCCACGCCAGCATCACTTAGTGATTGGATGCCCTGACACAGTGAGCAGTGTAGCGGTTTGTGCATTGAGCACCCTTAGAAATATCCGGCATAAAACATGTAAAGGAGTGTTTACCAAGTGCTTCAGATGAATACCAAATATTGTGTAAGTGGGGTGATTTAATTGCTTCAGGGATGCATTTATTGAACAAACTACCAGCCTTTTTATCGGTTTTTTGGAGAAATAAGCTCAACATTTTCACTGGACAAGAATCAGACCCTGTTGCGTACATTCGTTTATCGAAAATTTCTTCAGAATTTGTTAGCCCACCCAGGTATTTTTTTTGTTGGGTTTCGTGTGTTAAGGTTACGTATTCAACGCCATTTTCGTCAAGTGAAATTTTCAAGGAATCTATATTTAATTGGCGATGAAATTCTAAGCCTCTTGTAATAAAATGAATGGAGATATTATACCACAGACACTGCCTGAGGACCAAGGGATTTCTAGCTGCGTCAGAAAAGTAAGTACTGATTTTATTTAAATCATGTGGTGTAATAATGGCTTTGTGTTTTGTAGGTTTTGATTTTCCAGTTGCAACTCTTTCTTTTAATATGCCACTTAATGTTTCATTTGCAAAAGAAAAATCACTGTCATGAATAATATCGAATCCCCTTTTGAGATCTTTATGGAAATGTCTGTTTATGGCCCCTCTAATGTTTTTCATTGAATTTTTTCCATAATCTTCAGATTCGACAGTTGATGTTCCTTCTGACTCGGTCTCGGATTTCATTTTTTTTTTGCTTTTTGGTGGCTGTGGTTTTATTTCTGCATAAAATTTTGATAATTTATCTACTAGTTCTGTTTTTGCTATATTCTCTGTATCCATGTTGCACCCATACTTTTCATTGTGCCAGTCTGAAAAAAAAATTCTTCTGTTTACCGTCTTACAAAATCTCTCTCAAGAATTTTAAAGGCATGTTACCCTCGCAGTCGAGTATAAATTATTTATTGCGCAATCACCGAGCCTAATATTATGACGGATATTTATTTCGATTTGTCTGCATTATATTAGTAGCGATGTATTGTGTCACATGTGCAGCCAGATGTGCGGTTGTTGTTTTATTTCTATTTTTGAGATTTTGCATTTATTTTTTACTGTTAAAATTAGTAAAAAGAAATTTATTGGAAACACCATCATGTATCGCATCATATGTGTACATTAGGTATTCAGTTGTACCTTGTACCTATAGCTGGTGACTTTCCGATATAAGTGAAATATTGTTGATTGGGATGTTAAATATCGACAAAATTGTACCTTGAAAAATGTTCAATCCCCATTTAGTATTGAATTTTATGGATTTGCTCTGGTTCATGTTTTTGTATTCTGTCAGTTTTTCGTCCGAAACATCTCTGAATCTTTTTATTCCTTGTTTTCCGGGTGGAGGTGCAGTTGTACTTGTTGGTGCTAAAGGTGTTTCAGGTGGAGGAAGGTCCGGAATGGCGGACTGACCAAAGGCATCCAACATTTCTTGAATTTCTGACACATTTGTCACCATTGAAACTTCAATGTCATTCCCAAGATATTCATCTAAATCTGTACCGAAATCTACAATTTGCTGCAGTTCAGGGTCTCCATAACTTAAGGAAAAATTACCAAACTCCTCCATATTGACCATAGAATCTGCCCGGAGGTAACGATAATATTTTAGCAGACGATTTTTGCCGATTGGGAACCTCATTTCATCAATACGTTTATTATTTAATTATTGTACATATTTTATTTTTATAAACATTTACAATTTTTTTGTTAAGTTAATATCGAATGGACTATAAATGGTTTTGTTAACGTTTTATTTGATTAATACTGAATGGGCTATAAATATTTTTATAAACGTTTTATTTCATCTTCAATGAACAAGGTATGCATGCAATACACAACCATAATCAGCTGTTTGACCGCAATCATCAATGGGTTGATTGCAGAGGTTAAAGGTCAGGGTCGCTGTTGTAGTGTTTTCCTACGCTGTGAAAAAACTCGCGTGTTCCATTCAACTTCATCGAGTTATGAAGTAGAATCGAGATCAAACACTGCATTGAAGCAAAAACAATGGGATTGTAAATATTTATCTATCAAACTTTTCGATCTTAGTGTCACTGATGAGGAATGAATTTCCGAAATGTACACATCTGGCACATCACAATTTTTTTGGTATTTATGTTATATCCTCAACAGTCAAACACCTAGGTGTGTTTAAACAAAACTGACATTATTGTTCCTAAGTATAACCAATGTCCGTAAAATTAATAATAAATATTCTTAACATACACTGCTGTATCTTTTATTTTACTTGTTATTTTATCCAACTAAGAAGTTGGTAAGGAGACATAATTATACAATTTCCTTGTAGGTTTATCTTTGAATTTGTATCACAACAGTTCTTCCATACCTTCCATTGTTAGTTAAAGAATCTTAACTGAATTCTCAGTGGTAGTTGTAGTTATGAATGTTGCTTCTGCTTTAGGTTAAATAATTATTCTTAGGTGTTTAGGCCAGTGCACAGTGTCCTTA
>JARBDR010000847.1:0-18853 GCA_029721355.1 Tegillarca granosa | reverse complement strand
TTTTAAAATTTTTTTTACTTTATAAAAAGTACTCTGAATTGTATCGTTTTCATTAATTACTTAAAGAATAAATTTTCATAAATTTAAAATGATATGAACAAATGTGGAATTTTTATCTTTTTATATTAGACAAACAATTCTTGTTACAGAAAATTTCATCCTCGTCATGGCAAAAGCGTGAAACCCAAAAAGAGGGGATACCAATGTTACATCAATATGATGACGTTAACAATCAAGGTATTCTAGTGTTATATATTATTAAGACAGAATATAAATTAAATACTACTTGAACAAGGTACAGCGCAGATGCATTCAATCTTTTGAAGCTAATAGAGGATTTGATTAGAACTGATAGAGAGGAAAGATATCAGGCTCCATCAATCTGCGTAAAACAATTCCATTTATATACAACGCTTTTTATTGGATAACCATTATGATTGTCGTTTTAACGGAAAGTTTAAAGCTGAAAGAACTTATGACGGCAAGACCTAAAGTCACATAATCATGAAGCCATAGAAAGTTTACAATTAATTTTTAAAAGCTTATAGCTCAAAAACATTTCTTTTATCTGAAATCTGCCAACTTAAAAGTAAAAATAACCTGCAGTAATACATTAACATGTAGCGACTAATTAAAATTTTATAACCTGAAATGATAGCATTTCTCATTTAACCTATTGGTAGACCACGTTCAGTTTCACAAAGAATTTTTATTTAAGAAATCTCACTTTCGAATTTTAGCTAACTTAAGTCTTGAATGCTCATATCGACATACATGTAATATATTTATATTGATAATGTATAAAACAAATCAAATTAATACCTAGCAGGAACTCCTTAAGTTGAGAAAATAGTACTCTAAAGCATTTTTACTTGATTTATTTTAACTTTTACTGGTTAAGAAAAATCTATAATTTTTATACATCACCAGCATTCATAAAACTTTGTTTAAAATGTTTATTTTTGTTTATTTATGATTTTAAAAACATTAAATGGTAAATTTATCAATCAATATAATAAAAATATAAAAATAAAAGCATGGCAATCAGAAACAACCTTTACCTTGTATACTATATTGATATAATTAATAATATAATCTGCATATAAACACAAGCTGTAATTTAAACAATATTATTTAAGTTCTCAAGCGGAACAAAAAATACCAAAACAAAATTTGTGCCAAATATTCCCCGAACAACGACATGATATGAGATGACAATTTCTACATGTACAGATTCAATCCGGGTATTCCTTGTGTAAAAGTCTGCACAAAAAAGTTATGAACATAAACTCATGGCAAAAAGGTATAAATCCATTCAGAAACCTGCTCATCGTATTCGGAAATTCAAATTTTATATCGAAAAATTTCTTCCATTTCTTTGGAAGAAAATGAGAATACACAGAAATTAAAACATTTGTTTAAAACAGTCATCAGCTTTACTTGTTACAACATATCTGACCATTACCTGTTTATGTGTATTCATCGAAACAAATTCTTAAGAGAAGAGAAGCACCGAAAATATTTCCTACCCTCAATGTACTTGCAACGGAAATACTTTTTAGAAACATTTCAATGTGGATTCCATATTGAAGCTATAAAACCTAAAATGCGATAATTCATGAATTATAGATTCGAAAATTAATCCCACATTTTATTCTTTCTATCAGTTATTGCACACTGAACTGTGAAGAAGAAGACTCACTAATATCCTCGTCTTCGCACCCTTTCCTCCTCGTCCTCTAGGTTAACCTGAAACTGGTTTTGTTTGTTAGGTTCGAAGGGAGGATCTATCTTAATCACAGGAGTACTAACTTTAACTTCAGACTCCGAATTCCTGGAAATTCCTTGCTGTATGACTAAATACTGGTATCCTACTTTCACCGTCCCCGTTAGCTCTGTCTCTACTAGAACTTAAAGATCGTGATCTAGTAGAAGGCGTTTTGATCCCACCTCTTGTTGGAATGTGGGTTTACGGATGCCCTTGATAAGGACTTTTTTGGAAGGCCATAATACAATGAAGATTCCTCCGCGACCTTTTTTAATATTTCTTTTTTGAACCTCCTTTTTCTAACTTCCTGATATCGATATAAAAGGGATTCTGACAATTAAGATCTTGTGATACATTCTTCCCATCTAAAATTAAAAATGAAGATACAAGACAATAACATCCAGCCTACAATACAATAAAACGCTAGTATTGAAATTACATGCATCACGTCACAGAAAAAGAAACACTGAACAATTAACTACATGACACAGATATATCATAATAACTGTAAAGGAAAATGAATTGAAAATTTCATTTTAATGGGTAGACAAAGGTCAAAACTAAAATTAAAGATCAAATAAATAAAGTTTAACAACTGGTACTATTTCTAAGAGAATGATTTTTCGCTATTTTGTTGTTTTGCAGGATACAATTCCGTTGAATGACCGTTAAATTTGGCGCACATATTTTTGACACAATTATCTGTTTGCGCACCATCATATAATAGTTATTTTCAGAACTTACATCACAACAATAATTTTTTCCACCTCAAAAATTACTATTTCAAACTATGGAAGTGAAATAGTTGCAGTAGTCGATGCATTAACTTCTATTAAATCTTTATGAACACTATCACAAAAAGATAAAAACCTTTCAACCATTTATAATGACCGTATGTTATTTGATTAAATCTAATAGTCTGTTCAAACGATTTGAAATAATCAAAATTAAAAAAAAATAATCAAGTCTTGTACATTAAAAAGGTTCAGATAAACCATTTGCTTCAAATAATCTTACAAAAAAACCTTTAATGTCATTTCATATTCCTTTAATTATATTCACGACTTCATTTCAGGTCAATATATATGCTACAATGCTATAGACTTTGTTAGTTCAATTTATATGATGATAGACACTGTCTTGTATTCTTCGTTTCCGTTAACTTATCAAACAAAATTAGATAATACTAATTTTCCTTTAATGAAATAAATAATCTCCCATATGAATTTATTATAATAAAAGTATATCATGCAATATTATACTATATTATTCTATAAAATGCAGAAATCCATATAAATTTTATACCTTTACAGTGTATTGAGGGTTGTTTCCTGCTACAGTCGGCAATAAGCATCCATGTTTCCATATCCTCAGATTTTGGAGAAGAACTAAAATATAACATTAAAACACATACACTTTACGACATTCAAAGCGTACCAGAGGACATAATACAAAGTTGTGATAAAAAAATCCAACTAAATCAGGAAATAATTAAGTTAACCATACCAAGAACGAAACAAGAAAACATCAAAATAGAAGGTCAAGCTAAATTAAACCAAACAAAAACACAACACAATACATGTTTTATGAAATTAACACCCATCAAAGATCAAGACAGTTTTTACGAGTTTGAGATAGATTTAGTCAAACAAGAAACACGCGAAAATACATGTTAATGATAGATTCATCCAACAAAAACAGGACACAATACATGTTCATGATAGATTTATCAAAACAAAACACAACACCAATACATGTTCATGATAGATTCATCCAAACAAAAACATAACACAATACAAGTTCATGATAGATTCATCCAAACAAAAACATGACACAATACAGTTCATGATAGATTCATCCAAACAAAAACATGACACAATACGTGTTCATGATAGATTCATCCAAACAAAAACATGGCACAAGTTCATAATAGATTCATCCAACAAAAAACATGACACAAGTTCATGATAGATTCATCCAAAAAAAACATGATACAATACAAGTTCATTTTAGTTTCAGTTCGAGACAGATTTAACAAACAAGAACACGACACAATGCGACACAATGCATGCTTCTTAATAATTCCGCCAAAACAAGAACACAACACACCACAAATTGATTAGCAAATTAAGAACACGACATACTAAAGGTTTCACTGATCAGGAATGAATTTCCGAACTGTGCACATCTGGCACATCAAAATTTAACTGGTATTTGTTATATATTTATAATGATTAGTGCACAACAAGAATAAGAGATACATTTTGAGATGATTGATTGGTTATCAAACTCCCAATGTCCGATGTTAACGCAAATAAAAGTCTACTGCCTTTCTTGTATTCCAGAGGACCATAAATCATACCGCTTATTTACATCCAGTGGTCCCACTAGTATTCCTTTAGTTATATTCATGACTTCATTTCAGGTTGGAAATATGTATCAATATATATGCTATAATGCTAGAGACTGCCTTGTATTCTTCGTTTCCGTTAATTTATAAACAAATTTGACAGGCAGTAGACTTTTCTTGTATTTCAGATGACCATAAATCATCCCACTTATTTACACCTAGTGGTCCATAAACGTATAAACATTGAGTTTCAGAGAATTAAAATCAACCCTTACTAAACCAAACTGAACCAACAACCCCTACCATACATGTATATCTAAATATATCTATTAAAATTTAAGATATATTTGTATTCTTATTTCAGCTTTATCATAGCATAGAAAAATTACGATGTCCCTAATTTCAAACAATGTGTTCGTTAATTTTTAATTAAATGACGGAAACAAAACTCAATAAAACAAGAGGCTTAAAAGGGCCTGTGAAGCCCAACGGACGAAAATGGTTCTTGTGCCTCCATTTATATAAACTCGGTACAGGAACTTGAGCTGATGTTAAATGCTAAATATAAAAGCTGTTGGCGTTACAGTTTCAGAGAAGAAGATTTTTAAATTTGAGTTCCCATATAAGTATATGTAGATATATTGGCCCCTGGGTGGGACCAAAAATGGCCTGGGGCCTTTATTTGCACAAACCTGGAAAAGGGACTTGAGCTGATAATAAAAGCTTTAAGCCTTACAGTTTCAGAGAAGAAATTTTTAATGTGATTTCCAATATATGCATATGAAGACATATGGGCCCCTGGGGTGGGGCCAAAAATGGCCTGGGGGCTACCATTTATACAAACTTGGTAAAGGGATCTGAACTAATGTTAAATGCCAAATATGAAAGCTTTAGGCCTTACAGCTTCAGAGAAGATGATTTGTAAATATAATTTACACATATGCATATGTAGATATATTGGCCCTTTGGGTGGGGCAAAAATGGCCCAGGAGCCACCATTTCTACAAACCTGGTAAGGAACTTGAGCTGATGTTAAATGCCAAACATAAAAGCATTAGGCCTTACAGTAGTTTCAGAGAAGAAGATTTTTAAATCTGATTTCAAATATATGCATATGTAGATATATGGGCCCCTGGGTGGGGCCAAAAATTACCCAGCGGCCACCATTTGTAAAAACCTGGTAAAGGAACTTGAGCTTTAGGCCCTACAGTTTTAGAGAAGAAGATTTTTAAACTTGATATCCAATATATGTATATGCAGATATATGGACCCCTTGGGTGGGGCCAAAAATGGATCGGGGCCACCATTTGTACAAACTTGGTAAATGGGCTCAAGCCGATATTAACTGCCAAATATAAAAGTTTTAGGCTTCATGGTTTCAGAGAAATTATCAAAGTTGATATCCCATTATAAGCCATCTATGCATATGCAGATATATGGACCCCTGGGATGGGGCCAAAAATGGACCGGGGGCCATCATTTGTATAAACTTGGTAAAGGGGCTCAAGCCGATTTTAACTGCAAAATATGAAAGCTTAAGGCTACATGGTTTCAGAGAAGAAGATTTTCATAGTTGATATCTCATTATAAGCCATATATGCATATACAAATATATGGACCCCTGGGGTGGGACCAAAAATGGACCGGAGCCACTATTTGTATAAACTTGGTAAAGGGGCTCAAGCTGTTATTAACTGCCAAATATGAAAGCTTAAGGCTTCTTGGTTTCAGAGAAGAAGATTTTTAAAGTTGATATCCCATTATAAGCCATATATATGCATATGCATATATATGGACCCCTGGGTGGGGCCAAAAATGGACCGGGGCCACCATTTGTACAAACTTGGTTAAGGGGCTCAAGCTGATATTAACTGCTTAATATGAAAACTTAAGGCTTCGTGGTTTCAGAGAAGAAATTTTTTTTAAAGTGGATATCCTATTATAAGCCTTATTTGCACTTTTTACGAAGTATGACAGAAAAACGCTAAAAACGCCTATCCTAGTTTTTGACAGAATTTCACGAAATGTACAACCTATATGTTTAAGGGTGTCTAGAAGCTAAATATCACATCAGATTTTGCATATAACCTATGGTTTCAGAGAAGAAGCTTATTTTAGGTTTTTTACATTCTAGGTCGCTGTGACCTACTTTTGGTTGCCATGGAAACCAATTGTACAAATTTTCATCTACTCCTTCTAGGGATCATTCCTGTCAAGTTTTGTTAAAATTGGCCAAGTAGTTTCAGAGCTTTTGCTGTTAACGGACGGGCGGAAGCACGCACGCACACAAGCACACATCATGCCATCAGCTCATCTGGCTTTAGCCAGTTTAGCTAAAAACGTTAGTATTTTGAGATAATTGTAACTCCATACTTTAATTAAAGATGAAACTTAAAACAGTTTACATTTGCGATAGAAAGATATAAGTGGTTGGAATCGAGAAACATCCGACACTTGAAAAACATTTACTTTTTAAAAAAGTAACATCAAATTTGAAATTATAAAGTTTCTACTACAAGACTAAATTATAAGCAATAAAAACAGTCGAACCTTTAATGAATTATCTGTAAATAAAATCACTCATATATTACATACCACAATTGTCTACCGGTTTCATTAATTGGTCGAAAAGAACAACTGAGAAATAACGAGTCAGGTAATGTTTTTAACATGTAAAGAATAGCATATATATTGTTGTATTTAAACTTACGAGTACGCCTCTGTTGGTAGTGAAGGAACATCTTCGTATCCAATAGGGCAGAAGTAGTGATTTTGACAGTGATATATATACGTTGTGTTATGGTCTTGAAGTCCTTTCTTTATTGTTGCAAGAGCTTCTTCTGAGGTGAGTCCGCATGTTTTATTTTTCCCATGAGGTTTGTATGTATAAAAACTTCTACCTCTAACTTTGCAATGTTCATTTAGTTTGCCAAACCATCTGAAAAAAATTGAAATAATGTGACTGAAAAAAAACTTACATACAGAAATAAGTGAAATAAGTCAATCCGAATGCAATACAAAACAATGGCAATTAATACCATATGATTTTCTAAAATTAGCCAAAGTGCCGCTAAGAACATCTAAAAACGAAATCAAAAACAGCGAATTAAGGCAGTTTGATAAAATCTGTTAGAAGTAAACTAGAATCGTAATTGGCAATCAGTAATAGTTATTGCAAACACCCAAATTATTAACTAGTATAAATTACATAATCCAATTAAAAGTAAGTTTAAATAGATTGACTGACATCTTGTTATTAGAACAAGTTCGTATAACTTTATCGTAATATAACAAAGAAAGGGGAATAACTTGAAGTAAAAAATAAGTTTTCAAGAGTACGTGGTCTAGTCTCTCTGTAGTTCGTATACATACATGTCGGTTTACTGCAAATCGGACAATTTTTGGGTTCGTTTATTTTAGCGGAAATTCTTGAGTGTGACAAAACGCAAAAGTTAAATTTTGGCAAATAGTTTACTTTTATTAAATTCGCTTTATTTGTACTGGCGAATAACTTAAAATGACGATTCTTGCGTAAATTATCTGACGCCGATTATTCCCGATTGACAGTATACTTAATCTGTAATCAGTTGGGTGTCCAAGCTAAATTATTGATATTAGAAAGGTTATCCAATGAAGTGAACAGATAGAAAACGTAGCTACCTCATCAAAGTGGCATTTCCTGTAAACGGTCCAAATCGTATGTCTTCAAACGGCGGTTTAATCTGAACAATTGTCAAAGCTTCCTCTTGTGTGATCGGCGATAAACTACAATCCCAAATCAGGGGAAAAAAGAGTTATGAATTGTTACGAAATTTAGATGCAAACAATAAAGTAGTAAAAGAAAGGAAACGGGCAATTCAAAAACATTAAAATTACCATGTAACGATATCCTTTTATCATTTGCATTGAAAAAATAGCTCTTTCTCGAACCTTTAATGTTATTCTAAACTAAAAATTACAATCTTTACTACATAACACAATCTATGTTCATGTGTCATTTAACAGATTAACAGATAAGCAATAGTCTATCTCATTATTGGTGTCTTCGAAAGTATTCACTTTTACACCACTCTATAAGGGCTAGTTACCCGACAAAAATATACCAGGTTTGAATAATATTTTTCCAGATATATAACGAATGTACTTTGCCCTCAATTGAACAGCTCTAAGTAAAATTCTAATTCTTTTCAGCTTATGCCATTTATTGTAGTTGTTATTTTTACCTTCCATGACCTAGAGTGCCTGTACAAGTAATTCCAGCAAGACACCACTGATGATATCCCACATGACTTCTTATATTGTGGTCTACTAATACAATACCTGTAAAAACAGCATAAATTATCTAAAAAAAGCAATGTGTGTATAGATGTCACTTTGAGTTTCAATATTTCTTGCATAGGCAGCCGGTACCCCCCCCCCCACTTGTTAGTCGTCGTTACAACGACGTAGACAAGGGGGGCCCCCCTTGTCTACGTCGTTGTAACGACGATAACAAGGAAGTGAACCGGTTGCCATGCAAGAAATATTGAAATCAAAGTTGAAATCGACACACCCTTTTTTCGGATTATTTTTTCCCAAATCACGAAAAAGTAAGTATCCCATGATGCAACGTAAACCGGACGTAGAATTACTAATTTCAAAATAGAAAAAAGGATTTATTTGTTCGGAATATTTTTCGGTATAAATATTTATTATTGTTACCATAGAAACCAAAAAAACTTTGTTTTTTTTCTTTTTTAAGTCTAATAGACAAGTCTAATAATGGATTTTTTATATGATTTACTATTATAGATCTTTTTCTAATAAATGGTTGCTATAGAAACTGATGACGTCATCTTTTTTTATTTTAATTATTATTGTATCCGTTGTATACTCTCCTCCTCATTTTGAATAGAAAAACATATAAAAATATCAAAAAATATTTAAAAAATATCGAAAAAATAAGAAAAAAATGTAAAATTCCTCATTTTCCTCCTCCTCCTCCTCATTTTGAATAGAAAAACATATAAAAAATATCAAAAAATATTTAAAAAATATCGAAAAAAAATAAGAAAAAAATGTAAAATCCTCATTTTCCTCCTCCTCCTCCTCATTTTCCTCCTCCTCCTCCTCCTCCTCATTGGGTCCTCCTCCTCCTCCTCCTCCTCATTTTCCCCCTCCTCCTCCTCCTCCTCCTCATTTTCCTCCTCCTCCTCCTCCTCCTCCTCCTCCTCCTCATTTTCCCTCCTCCTCCTCCTCCTCCTCATTTTCCCCCTCCTCCTCCTCTCCTCCTCATTTTCCTCCTCCTCCTCCTCCTCCTCCTCCTCCTCATTTGAATAGAAAAACATATAAAAATATCAAAAAATATAAAAAATATCGAAAAAATAAGAAAAAAATGTAAAATTCCTCATTTCCTCCTCCTCCTCCTCATTTTTCTCCTCCTCCTCCCTCCTCCTCCTCCTCCTCATTTTGAATAGAAAAACATCATAAACATATCAAAAAATATTTAAAAAATTATCGAAAAAATAAGAAAACAAAATGTAAAAATTCCTCATTTTCCTCCTCCTCCTCCTCATTTTCCTCCTCCTCCTCCTCCTCCTCCTCATTTTCCCCCCTCCTCCTCCTCCTCCTTCTCCTCCTCCTCCTCCTTTTCCTCCTCCTCTCCTCCTCCTCATTTTCCTCCTCCTCCTCCTCCTCCTCCTCCTCATTTTGAATAGAAAAACATATAAAAATCAAAAATATTTGAAAAAAGATCGAAAAAATAAGAAAAAAAATGTAAAATTCATCTTTGTCCCTCCTCAGTTTCCCGCTCCCCTCCGCCACTTCCTCCTCCTCAGTTCATCCTCCTCCTCTCCTCCTCTCACTTTCCTCCTGCTCTCATCCTCTCCTTTCATTTGAATGAAAAACATATAAAAATATCAAAAATATAAAAAAATATCGACAAATAAGGAAAAAATGTAAAATTCCCTCATTTTTTTACACTTCCTCCTCAAAGCCGTATATTTCTTCATTATGTAATAACTTGTTTCAGATACGGTTTATTATTTGTAATTGTATTATATAGATCTTTTCTCGCTGAATATTCAATACCTAGGTTATCAAAATCAGTTGAGAAATAAGAACTTTATTACCTAAAAACCTTCACATAGAAAACACAAACTTGAGAAATTCAGTGTTGTTATAATGCGTCGTACGAGGATGTCTTCTTCACGTCCGTACTGCTCGGTATATATCAAGCAAGGAACTTCCAAGAAGTGAACAAGGTAAGTCCTCGCTTTTTTCATACTTGGCGTACCTTAATGAAATTTAGTATATGAGGCTTTGTTCAGAAATTGTTTTTTTCATCGCATCAAGTTGTAAACTGTCTTATTTTTAATTGTGAAAATGTAAATAAAATGAATAGCCATTTTCGCCATTTTGTCATGTTCAAGGGCAGATAACTCTGTTGGAAAATACATTCATTAAAATACATAGGAAAATTTACAAAAAAAAAATGAATTCAAAGATTAAATGTCTTACAAAAGCATTAGGTATTATGTAAGAGCATTGTATAAGGTTAGGTACGCTTTCTAGTGTTCATTTTCATAACTAAAGGGGGCAGATAACTAGTAGAAATGCTCTAAATTTGAAATTATTAACGAGCAGCTCCACTGAAATCGACTGTGGCGTAAAGCCCAACTATATGATATGGAAGGGGGTATATTATCATATGGAGGTCAGTCAGTGGAACCCTGAAACATTCCAAATTATGACCTTGAAGAGTGGCTCCGTCTAACGATTCCCGAAACCGACCTATACATTTTCACAGCGAATCGTTGGATAGATGCGAGGGAGTCGGCTATCTCGCATAAGGGTACTTCAAGTGTCATAACTGGATTGTTATTGCTATGCAAAATTTTAGCATACAGTAAAGCATGCTACTTAGCATGTAATTCAGTAACTAAGGGCAGATAACGTTACCTGAAAATAAAAAAAATCATTAAATAACATCTTACTAAAGTATTCTAGGTACTATGTAATGATATTGTATTAAGCTCCTTCTCAATAAATGTATTATATTACCACCTAAAAATCTATAAACAGAACTAAGGTAAGTCAAAAATGTATTTTGATAAAATATATATTTACAACAATATATTTTTACATCAATGGATGAAAAATTGAAAAAAATTTGGAACGATCACAAAAATCCGGCAGGTTATGCCGGAGCTAAAGCATTATATAATGCTACAAAGGGAAAATATTCCTTAAGTAAAATTAAAAGATGGTTAAGAAATCAACAAGCTTATAGTGTTAGAAAACAGATTCACACCGGTACGAAATCTAAAATTACAAGTGCTGGATTTAATTACATGTGGGATTTAGATTTAGCTGACGTCTCCAATATAAAACAATATAACGACGGTATACAGTTCTTATTGATTTGCATAGATACGTTTAGTCGTTATGCCTTTGTAGAACCGATTAAAAATAAACAAGCTAGTTCCATTTTAAAAGCTTTAACTAAAGTAATAAGACAGAGAAAACCTTCATTGATAAGAACCGATAGAGGTAGTGAATTTGTTAATCAAGGTTTTAAAAAGTTTTGTAAAGACAACGAAATAGTTCACATCGAAAGCTTAAGTGATCATAAGGCCGCTTATGCCGAAGCCTTTATTCGTACTTTGAAACACGTATTGTATACATATTTCCAATCTAAAAAAACTTATAAGTTCATTAATGTATTACAAGATTTAGTTAAGGGATATAATCATCGTAAACATTCTAGATTACACGGATTTAGTCCTGCTGAAATAAACGAAGACACGCAATATCTCTTATGGCGAAAGATTTATGCCCAGAAACCTAAAAAAGAATACAAATTCGAAATCGGTGACATTGCTTATTTACGAAAACAACCCGTTAAAATCTTAGCTCGATTTCGTAGAAATACCTATAAAAACATGTACCAATTACTATCTTTAAGTAATAAAACCGAATTAAAAGGTAGTTTCGACGAAAAGGAATTGAGAAAATCTCTACGTAAACGTTCTCCTTATAAATTCAAAATAGGAGATTTAGTTAGAATAACACATAAGCAACGAAGTTTTAAACGCGGTTATCATCAGAAATGGACCGAAGAAGTTTTCAAAATATCTAATAGATATTTAAGAAACGGAAAACCCATATATAAAATTGAAGATCTAGACGATGAACCTATAGAAGGTTTTTTCTATAATTCGAATTACAAAAGATAAACATGTACGATAAAACTATCGAAAAAATACTTAAACGTAAAACCGTTATAAACAGAAACAAGTATTAGTACGTTATCAAGGTTGGCCCAAGAAATTCGACGAATGGATTCCCTTAAACGAATATAACAAGAAGAGACCGAAAAAAGCATAAATAGAAATCGAGTTTTCCAAAATAATGATCATAATAAATGTACTTGCTTACAAGTTCTACAGACCAGAAAATCCTATTTCCAAATAATACGTATAATAGATTTTCTATTCAATTACCATATCTAATAAGAGTCAAAGAAATAGAGTTAAACGAATCTGAATCCCGTGAGCAAGAAGATAGAAATTGTAAAAAATATGTCATTAATTCATGAACAATCATGCGAATGCATGAAATCTGAATTAGATATATTTGCAGTTCCTGCAACACAGACAAATGTGGAAAATGGTCAATGGGCCGAATATTTTCCAGTAAACTCCGTAAGTGGGACGCAACCTATAGAGTTCAATATTTCGGGAACTTGGTAATGACTATCTAGATCTAAAAAATACATTGTTGTACCTCAAAGTAAGGATAACTAAAAAAAATGGTGATAACTTAGATGCTGATCAAGATGTAGGGCCAGTCAATAATTGGCTTCATTCGCTTTTCAGTGAGGTGGAACTAATTTTAAATGATAAGTTACTCTCATGCACGAACAAAACGTATCCTTACCGAGCTTATATAGAAACTTTACTGAGCTACGGATCTGCGGCTAAAGAAACGCAGCTAACAGCCAGTATGTGGTACAAAGATACAGCTAAACACATGCAAGATCGAACTGTAGATAATGAGGGATTTACAAAAAGAAAGGAATGATGAGTGAAAGCAGAATCGTTGATCTAATTGGTCGACCTCACCTAGATATTTGTTTTCAGGATAGATACCTTATCAATGGTGTAAACGTAAAACTAAAGTTTATCAGAAGTCCAGACATATTTGCCTTAATGGGAGATGCAGACAATTATAAAGTCCAAATTGACAATGCAGTTTTACATGTACGCAGAGTAAAATTAAGTCCAACAGTACTTACAGCTCACACAAAAGCATTAGAAAATGGGACAGCCAAATATCCAATTAAACGTATTGAAACTAAAGTATTTACTGTTACAAGAGGAAATAATGTTGTAAATAATAACAATCTATTTCAAGGGCAGTTACCTAACCGTGTTTTCATCGGATTCGTTAATAGCGAGGCATATAATGGTTTAATTACAAAAAACCCTTTTCATTTTGATCACTTTAATATCAATTCTATAGATTTGACAGTAATAGGTCAAGACAGACCATCTAAACCTTTCAAACCAAATTTTCAGAGAGGAAGATATATGAGAAGTTATGCAGGATTATTTGCAACTAGCGGTAAAATATTCCATGACGAAGGCAATCAAATTAGTAGAGACGACTATGGTAACGGGTACAGTTTATTTGGATTTGACTAACACCTGATTTGTCCGAGTCAGAGTATGTTAATCTCATTAAAAACGGAAACGTTAAATTAGAAATTGAGTTTTCTAATGCGTTAACAGCAACCATTTGTGTCGTTGCGCTAGCGGAGTTTGATAATATGATCGAAATAGACAGAAACAGAAATGTTATTTCCGACTTTTAGTTTGAAAAACAAGTATTAACATCATAACAGTTCTTTATAAAAAAAAGCCAAAAAAAATTCAAACAAATAATAAATGACACATAAGAAGTCTATAAATTGAATTCGATTAAATTCATTTGGTAAATGAAGTAAAATGCTACATAAAAAAGTCAAAACTATTGAAGAATTAGAAGATTATTTAATAAGATTAGTTTCTGCGTATAGACGTAGTTATAAGTTTTGCTCAAATATCGACAAGACCATTACCATTACTGCTGGGATTGTTTCAAGTAGCGCAGTTTTAGCTTTGATACCAACTGTACAATATTTCTTGCTGTCGTTGGAGCAGTTCCCGCTATTACAAGTATTTTTAGTAAAATAGCTAAAATATCAGAAAAGACATCAAATCTTAAAACAAATTACAAGAAATTTAAACAGCTCCTCTCCTATGTTAGATCTAAAACTGATGACGAAGATATTATTCATTATGTCTTTAAGGAAATCTTGACTTTTCAGAGAGATGAGTGTTTTGTTGAACCTTTTGAAAGATATTTGAAATTATATAAATTAAATGGCTATGAATAATCTTAATATTCTTTAAATCACAAAAGTCCTGAAAAAAATATAAATACAAGAATTATTATTAACAATTAATCGGTCATGGAAAATTCCAGTTGCCCGTACTGCTGTAAGAACTTTAGTCGTAAAGATAATTTGAATCGTCATTTAAAGACGGTACATAAAATGCAATCATGTTTAAAAGAAAGAAATACAGAAAACTTTGTATAAAGAAGATAGAGAATGTCAGCCTCATTTAAAGGAAGAGGATGGAGAAGAAATTAATTCCATTGATAGATTTATTTCTCTTGAAAAACATCGTAGTATGATAGAACCAAGGTATCAAAACCTATTGACTCAACATAAATACAATAAAAGATGGGTTGATAGCGAGGAAGATCTTAATAATCTTGAGAATATTCAGAGTTATGAAATCAGAGAACCAAGGTATCAAAACCTATTGACTCAACAAAAATACAATAAAAGATGGGTTGATAGCGAGGAAGATCTTAATAATCTTGAGAATATCCAGAGATATGAAAATAGACTGATACATCCATTTACATGTATGATTGCAGGACCGAGTAGTTCTGGAAAATCTAGTTTTGTTAAAAAATTTATTGATCAAATTACTGAATTAATGTATCCTCTTCCAGAAAAATAACATGGTGTTACAGTGAATGGCAGCCTTTATATGAAACTTTACCAGAAGTTGTATTTCAAAAAGGGATTCCTAACTTCGATGATTTTGATCCTGAAAGAAAACACTTAGTTATTTTAGACGATTTGATGACAGAATGCAATGATAGGGTAGTGGAAACATTCACTAAAAAAAGTCATCATAGAAATATAAGTGTTATGTATCTAGTACAAAATGTATTTTACCAAGGGAAAGGAAGTCGTACCATAAGCCTGAATTGTCATTATATGGTTCTATTTAAAAATCCAAGAGATTCATCACAGATAATGCATTTAGCTAAACAGATGTATCCAACTAATCCAAAATATTTACAACATTGTTATACACAAGCCACTGAAGACCCACATAGCTATTTATTTATTGATCTAAAGCAGAAATCTCCGGAAATAATGCGCCTCAGACAAAATATATTTCCTGGCGAAAAACACTGTTGTGTTTTCTATGACAAAGCAACACCTAATAAGGTCCTGAAAATACTATAAATAGAATCAAATTAGAAAGAAATTAGTATTTCTCAATCTGTTTGATAATGAATGATTGTAAAATAGAAGAAATTGGAAGACATGCTGGAGACTTACAATATTTAGCACATTGTAAACCAGTTATCTGAAAAATAATCATTGATAAAGCAGATGATTCATTGATTAATTGTTTATGCGATTGTGCATATAATATTTTAAAAGAAAATATAAAATTACCAAAAAAAGATTTTAAAAAATTGAAAAATATAGAAGAAAGTTACACAATCTCTGCAGTCACGAGAGAAGGTCCTGAAAATACTATAAATAGAATCAAATTAGAAAGAAATTAGTATTTCTCAATCTGTTTGATAATGAATGATTGTAAAATAGAAGAAATTGGAAGACATGCTGGAGACTTACAATATTTACACATTGTAAACCAGTTATCTGCAAAATAATCATTGATAAAGCAGATGATTCATTGATTAATTGTTTATGCGATTGTGCATATAATATTTTAAAAGAAAATATAAAATTACCAAAAAAAGATTTAAAAAAATTGAAAAAATATAGAAGAAAGTTACACAATCTCTGCAGTCACGAGAGCTCAATTAAAAGAAAGAAAAAAATTTTACAAACAGGTGGACTTTTACCGGCGTTATTAGCGCCTTTATTACCTGCTGTTCTACCTATGTTATCGAAAACATTACTTGGAAATTAAAAATGAATACTAACGGAAAACTGATTTTAGTTGAACCGAAAGTATTGAATAGACATAGGAGAAATCCGCTGGTTAACGCTATGGAGGGTTTAGATAAAGAAATGATGAATGTATTGCAGAGAGAAGATTTAAATGCAGACGAAAAAGTCAAGTATTATCAACAACTTTTACAACGTTACAGAATCTATGATGACAAATATGACAACAGATCCCCTAAAAAAGTACACATTGTAAAACAGACAGATGAGAAAAAAACTGAAAATGACATTTTAGACAATTTATCTTCTGAAACAGTTGAAGAGGATATTTTAGATAGTGTACCAAAATCGATGAAAGAAAAAGCAAAATCTATAATAAACAAAATAAAGAGGGGAAAAGATATGGGTTGGAACGATTCAGGTGAAATGATTTATAAAGGTGAAACATACAAAGGGACTAATATTGTTGATCTGGTAAACGATGTCTTACGTAAACGTAAAAATGTTAATCCAGAAGGTTGGAAGATATTTAGTACTGGATTAAAAGAAATAAATATTCCGAAGGAGTTAATAGGCCACGAAGACCGTTGGCATTTCATGAATAAACGTACAGTTGCAAAAGAACCTACATTTGTTGACAGGTCTGAAAATGATTCAGAAATCCCTCAAAACGTTCAGCGAGAAATCTTTCCCAAATTCTTTCGTTGGGAAAATCATTAACAGACAAAAAAATGAATAAATAGAAGAGAAAAATTCAAAATTATACATAAATGAACAGATTTACAAAAAAAGATGTTTTATTTAACACTTCCGAGTAATAGTTCGATGGATACCTATCCAAAGAATACATTAACTAGCTATAGAGTTAAATTACACAGTGCTGTAAATTTAGACGGTCCCTGGGAAGTTGGTCTGACAGAAATTCAATATCCACATACATGGTTTAACATAAGTAACGATGAAGCTTATTTTAACCTTAAAGAGGACGAGGAATCCCCAAATTTTAAAGTCATGTTAAAGAACGGGTTTTATGCTACACCTAAAATCTTAGTAGAATATTTAGAAGGTGCAAAAAGTATGCTACCTAGACCTGTATGGGATAAAGTAACGTTTACATTAGACGATATTACACAAACCGTAACTGTTAGAGTAAAGGGCAAGCACTTTTACGAATTGTTCCCATAGAAGGAAGTGCTGGACAAACCATTACTAAAATCTACAATAAAATACATTACATCCCCGTGCAGCAAAACAGTTTGAAAACGTCGAAATTGAGATAAGGGATGATGCTGGTAATTTAGTACCTTTCGAAAGAGGGAAAGTTGTTGTTATTCTTCATTTTAGAAGGACTAGACCTATGTGAATATTGAAATAAGTGACCTAATATATTTATAAATAGAATTAAAACAAATGATTATCATCAAATGATTTTATTTAATAATTAATTACTATTAATGAATAAGTATTGAAACATGAAGTATATTCCCACATATTGCTGTGAAGAAAGAAATCAATGATAGAAAATTATTGCAAACAACAAGTTGGTAATGGACTTCCTGCATTTGTTGGAAAAATATCAACGTGGTCATGGTATAGGAAATATGCTTAGTGGATTAATGAAATCAGCCGTTCCACTTTTAAAGAAAAGTGGAAAAACTGTCGGTAAACATCTTCTTCTGCTGGAATGAACATAGCCACCGATGTATTAAGTGGAAAAACATTAAGGAATCTTCAAAGAAAAGATTAAAAGCTGGGGGCAGAAATGCCATTCGTGAACTAAATCCCAACATGGAAGTACTTCACGTCATAGATTAAAAAATGCTGCTAGTCCTGACATTCGTCAACTGAAAACAGTTCGCAAAAAAGGCAGAACACTTTCAAATCTAACAAAAGAGGACTTCTTTTTCCAGATGTATTTTCCAATGTTGAACACTCTGAAAAACCTTTAAAAGGAACTGGTTACTTGCTTTAAATATCAATCTAATTGCGAATTACCGAAGATGAATAGTAAGAAATCAGTAAAATATTATTAAGACATTTAGGTAGTTCCTTTATGGGTGTTTATGCGAGAAATACTTTACCAAACCGAGTTACAATTCCTGCTGCAATAGTTTGCAATACTGACAAAGATACTGAAACGGGTGAACACTGGGTGGCTTTTATATAGATTTGAGTAGAAACCTAGAATATTATGACAGTTACGGGCTCCCGCCAATACATAAAGAGTTTATGATTTTTTAAAAAGTCAATCAAACAAATGGACATGGAATTCAAAATGTGTACAAAAACCGGATTCCACTGTATGTGGTGAACACTGTATATTTTACCTAATTCATAAATTTAGAGGTCTGACATTAAAGGAAATCCAGTTCATGTTCGGAGATGATTTGAGGTTCAACGATGTATTGTGAAAAATTATAAAAATCAACTTTAAGTTTAACAAAAAAAAAAAAAAAAAAAAAAAAAAAAAAAAAAAAAAAAA
>JARBDR010000846.1:0-214507 GCA_029721355.1 Tegillarca granosa | reverse complement strand
AAGTCTAGTCAGTGAGGTAGGAAAAGCATAAAATGTAAGTGATGGAAAAGTTGAAAATAAAACAAATATAGATGTGTACGTGTCTTAAAATACCTTAACTGTTTTCTTTCTAATGTGAACCAATCAGAAAATTTGTCACCCTCTTGTGCAATTTTTTGACAGAAGTTTTTTAATACAAGGTACCTTAAACATTACCACACATTTTTTGTAAGTTATTGATGAATGACCAAGAGTACTCTGCGTACATGTGTAACTAACCCAATAAATTTATTTGTTTAAATTTTAGGAAGGAGTCATCTTGTCATCATACTCTGATGATTTGAGCAGCTCATTGCCAGGATTTACAAAGAAGCCAAAATCACCCTTTAATTCTCAGGATCACACATATTCTAAACAAAAATCTGTAGGACTTATGTCTGATAGTGAAAAGTCCGAGAGTCAAAATTTCACCAGGCAGTCTTCAGAAATCTCATCAGATGTGCCAAAATCGAAGGGGGTTTTGGAATTGTCAGCAGAACCTGTCTCAAGTGATAACTGTCTCTCTTCAGACAACTCTGTCATACAGGTTGCTAAGAAACCAACTGTTACAAGTCCTCCAGCGAAACCATTCCCATTTTCCATGGCTAGTATACTAGGAGAAACAGAATCTGCCATCTCTGGCAGTAAAGATTCCGGGTCATCAGAAATTGTTAAACAAACATCTTTAGGATTTGAAGTTCATCAGGATGTAAATGAGTCCTGCATTTCAGATAAATGGACACTAGTCATGGTGAAGGTGAGGTTGTAGATAGTGTAGACAAAAAACTAGAGTTTTCTGTCAGTGACAAAGATGGCCAGATAGTTGTTAAAAGCAAAATATCTGATTTACAGTCACATTCCAGTGAAAATCAGCCTGTTTCTAAAGAAAACAAATTACAAGTTGCTGAAATATTGTCCTCACCTGATGCTGCATCTGAAACCATGGAAACGGAGACTTCATCAGTGAAACAGGAGGTGAATAATGGTGAGATATTAAAAGAATCTACTGGAAAAATACAGCTGAAAACAAATTAAAAGAATCTACTGGAAAAATACAGCTGAAAACAAATCAGCAGTTTGTCAACAAGCAGTAGAGAAAATGCTTCAACTGAAGTAAAAACTGAAAGTGTTACAAACATTGAAAGATAATGAACGAAAGTGAGATAAAGAAGGAGGAAGTCAAAATATCTGAAGATGTTTCTATGTCTGATACAAAATCTGATATTACAGATAGCATAGATATTGACACCAGCAAAGCATCAGAATGTGTTAGCATGGAAACCATGGCTTGTGACAATCAATCAGATGAACAAATAAGTAAAACTACAGTTGATAGTGAAATGTCAGATTCAATTGTTGCACCAATTAATAAAGATTCAGACCCTTTGGACAGTAGTAAGCTGAAAGTTACTGTTGGTGAGGATGAGTTGTCTGATCATAAGTTAACTAGAGGAATCATTGATAATGTGAAAATCAATGAAAAAGAAGAAATTACAACAGATACAATGGAAAATGATGAGCTGTCAAATAAATCGGGTGTTTGTGGTGATGATATGGAATATATAACAAAGAAGAGAAGAAACATGAAAATTCTGATGCGAGTAAAGTGAAAATAGAAGAGGACAAAACAGAGAAAGATAGTATAATGACAGAAAAGAAAAAGTAAAAACAGAAAATGTTTTAACAGACAGTGAAATGGTTGAAGAATGTGAACTAGTTCAAAAAGATGGTGGAGAATCCATTCAAAAAGATGAAATAAAAAAAGAAAATGACAGTGATAAAAATATAACTGATACAGACAATGAAGAGAAATCAAAAATATCTGATGGTCATTTAGATGAAATTCAAAATCAAGATGAAGCTATGGAATGCGGGAGTGGTGATCGAGATGTGATTAATAGTGTGATTAATGAAATGGTTAATCAAGTTGAGAGAGATTCAATAAAAGTTGAAAAGCAAGATGTAGTGAGAAAGATGTTAAAACAACGAAAAAGGATGCTGAACTTTCTTTTGCTGCCACTTCTGATAATGATAGGTGTGCTGCTGATGATGATGCAAAGATTCAATCAGAATTAAAAATGCTGATGTCAGCAGTAATAAACATGAGGTTGATAAAGGAAAAGATCAAGATGTAACAATGAAAGTTGTCATTGATCTTACAGACTTGGAGGAGGATGTGTTAGAAACACTGAAAAACAAACAACATAAAAGTGCTGAGGAAACAGCAGAGAAAAAGCAAGGTATAAATTCACAGAGTGAAGGAAGCAAAGAAGAGCATTCATCTTACAAAGAAAATAAAACTGATGAAAATCTAGAAGAGAAATCAGAGAAGAAACAACGGGAACCAGAGAACAACACAGAAGTCAACAAATCAGCTGAAACAGAGAGCAAAACGCCAGCAGAAAATCGGGAAAAGAAGGAAGATGAGACCAGTAAAGGTGATAAGAGTACTGAAAGTTCCACGACGGAGACAAAACTTACTGGTGACACACTTAGAAAAGATATACTGGAAAAATGTATAACAGCGTTCCATTTGTGTGTTTCCAGATTTCCAACCCATTATAAGTCATTATATCAACTGGCATACATATACTATCATTCCCCATACCACAAGGTTAGTACAAGTTTTGTCAATAAGCAAAAGCTAAAAAACTAAATCTAGGTGTAATTGTAGTTAATTTTTTTTATAAAATAATGTAGGTAGCTCTCTAGGCACCTTAATGCAGTTTAAAGATCATTGGATGGGGGATTCTAGATAAGGATTGCTAAGCTACACTGAAGCTTTTATAACTTATATACTTTTATTATAGAATTGATTTACAACTGCCAACCACATATAGGCCAATATTTACATGTATGTAATATTCATTAAATTTTTACTAAAATGAATGGATTCCAGAGAATGTTGTTGACGAAAACTCTCAAGTATACAAGAGTTCTTTGAAATTTGAAAACTATATTTGTATATTTGGTTTAAAAAAAAAAAAGAAAAAAAACTTATGTCAAAATTTCAGGGTCTGAAAGGCAAAAAGCTTTTTTTTTCATTTTCTTCAATGACAAGAGTATTTCAAGTGTGAAAAGTTACTATTTCTTGTAAATCATTTCCTCCTGACTCTAAATTATTCTCTCAGATTTTATACCATACCAGGTCACCAGCACATCATTTCTATTTTTAGCACTATCCTTTCCTTTGATTAGAAAAAAGAGGGGGGGGGGGGATTAAGATACAGATAATTTGTTGAATTGTTTAGAAAACCATTATTTAAAAATAGGACTAATTGATGTCACAGTAAATATCCATTTTTCTACTGTGTAATTATTTTGGGATTTTTAGCAGAAACTGAATGTTAATCTCATTTTAACTCAAATGACCCTTTGTTTGAATTTAACATTGTACATAGAATTGAGTTGTAACTTTTTGTCATTTTTAGTTAAGTTTAGGGCAAGTTGACCTAGGATTTGATGAGAAGGTCTTTAAAAGTCAAACATTTTCTATGGCCCTGTCTGTATATACTACATGGTGGTTCTGACTACATTGTTTATGAACTGTTTGTGATAGCTGTGTCTATTGAAACTGTATGTGTGGCCATGGTTACATATGTAAACAAACTGTCCATCCTATCCAATCCAACTCTGACTATATTGTTGTGTTTGGTGATTTAATTAAAGGTGAAATTAATAAGATTTTCTTTAAAACTAGCTAACTACAAAAATAAGCTTTAAATTCTTAATTGCATATCCAATTTTTTAATTTTTTTTAATTTTATTGATATTTTGTTTTAGAATCTACAGTTTGCCAGAGATATGTTATTGGGAACATCAAAATGGAGTCAGCTTAATCACATGCCTGGTCAGGGATTGTTCAGTGAACGCAAACAGAATAATTTCTTTCAGGTAATCTTTTGTAAAATTTTTCAAATTTTATACACCTAATCTAAGCTTATCATCTCACATTAAATTTCAATAAACACATTTTTAAAACAATCATTGTCCATTTTTGAGGGTTTGATTTTTTGTGTGGTGTAAAGCTTGTGTGTAGGAATAACAGCTTCTCTCAACTCTTAAGTTTGAATCTCACCTGGGCATTATCCTAGTTTTTTAAATGTCCATGATTTTGTTTTGGATATTCAGGTTGCTTTCACTATCCCAGAACTGACTGCCTCAGTATTAGTGAAATAATCTTGACTGAGACATAAGACATTATTTCTCCTCTTCATTCAACTCATTAAAAATTTATTTATGTCACATGATCAAGTACATGTTGTAGGTTGTAGTCCACGTTTTGTAAAAAAAATTGTGTTACAGAAATACAATAATTATCATTCAAAAAGCGGTCAGTAGCATTCCAAATGTTATTCATAAATGCTTTGCACAGGACCATAACATGCACTGTAGAATCATTAATATTCATTGGGTTAAAATTTCATGGTTTTGCATTTTAAAAAAAAAATGCTGTTGGGAGAAAATTTTATTGAATTGAATTATCTGAAAAAAAATCCTATAAGGGGCTATGGTAATTAAAAATTTTCATTGTTATAAAACTTTTTTGTTTTTTAAGTAACCCACAAAAATAGTAATATTTAATCCCCTCCTTTCCCCCCCCCCCCCCCCCCCCCCACTCTCAAACCCCAACACCATACAATTTTGGTTTTAGAGCATTTCTGTTTGATGTATGATGTAGAAGAGCATAAGTTGACATTTTCCGATTAAAATCATGTATTCCTGGAATCTGTGATGCACCATAAGTTTTTTTTTTTTTCCGGAATTCTCAGTATAATCATTATAATGTATTGATCACATGGTATTATGGCCAAAAGTAATTATAAACTAATACTCAAAATAATAAAAGAATTTCATAAAATTTTAAAAAATAAGATGTATTATCTATATAAAATTTCACTATATAACAAAAAATTGCTTTCTATATACATATATGTATATATATTTTTTTCTAGGGAGTTTGGAAAATGCCAATAGAAGAAATAGATAGATCAGGTAGCTTTGCTACACATCTCAACCGATCCGTAGATCTACTGTTGAAGATATTGGTGAAAATGAAAGATGTATCCATGTTGTATTATATTCATGTACAAATGTCCAGAAGTCCAGACTCGGGAAAGTAAGTCGGTCAAATTAACCTCACAGAGATTGGTACCATTGGTACATTAAAAAGCTTTTGTAAAAAAAGAATAAGTTTTAAAACAAAGCATATGACATTGCCAATCAGTAGATAAGATGGCTAATTTTTAGCTCACCTGGTAAAGTATTTGTGTGTGCTTCTGTAAACTTTAATCTTCCCCTCTAAAATTAATGGGCCAATTCAAATGAAATTAGGTATGGAAGGTCCTTAGTTGATAAAGATTATAATTGTCTTGGCCATAATACCTGACATGTCGGTCTGAAATCCAAGATGGCTGCCATCAAACTATAAACAAAATTGATAAATGGCCATTACAGCTTCATTTATGTACTGATTTTGTTTAAACTTGAAACATAGAAAGGTTAAAACATATATAACAGATTTTCTATATAATTTTTCATTTGTGCAATAATTATTTAATATGCAAATAAGGTGTATTTTCAGTCTACATCTTTGAAAATCTTCTTTCATGATAGTACATATCTATTTGAAAGGAAATTTTTGATAATACATGTATTTCTTGATATATCAGATAATTAGGATTTTGTTAGTGAGTGTATTTACACTTAAAGTATTGAATATGTTTTAAAAAGTCAAAAACAAAATTAAAGGGGTTTCAAGTGAGCAATACAGGCCCTTTTGGGTCTTTTGTTACTTAAATATACTGACATAGTAATAATGACAGATATATACTAGTATACATATGTGCAAAACTAAAACCTAAGCTGCCCGTCTCAAAACAGTGATTCACATTACCTGTGTGTAGATAGTCACATATTTTACTTTTCAGGTGCGTATATGATATACACACAGTACCTTTTCACTCCTGTTAGTAATAAACCAAAAAAGTAAATAAACTATATGTTCTGAAATGTTTCTTCAAGTCCACTATATATTAAGTCTGATGTTGTTTATCCTGTATATTCTTGATACATAGTAATTTTGCTGTCAATGATGAGATGAGTGGAGTGACAGGGTTTTAACAACAAAACCAGTCTTTGGAGTACCCAGAGTAAATCACAGACACTCATCTAATGAACTTACAAACATTCTCAAACTTACATTGGGATTCAAACCTAATTGGTGAAAGGCACTGTGATCCGATAAACTGTTTGCTTTAGACCACTCAGGCCCTTAAGCCCCAGTGGATAAGACAAAACATTTTCAGGTAAAGATTGATTGATTGATTGATTTAATGGGGTTCAATGTCTCAGTCAAGAATATTTCACTGAAATCGAGACATCACCAGCTATAAAGTTGCAGAAATTTTGACATTTGAAGTGCAATCAGGGCAATGTGCATAGAAGGTTTGTTAAGGTGCAACACCAGCTGTTACAGGGGGCTTTGGTTTTTAAGGACTCATCCAAAGGACCCTATGACTTAATGCTGAGTGCTTTGTGAAAAAACAGTTATTACCTATTTTCAATTTTCAAGTTTTTTTCAGACCAGGCTAGGGTTTGAACCCCTGACCTCCCACATATAAAGCCAGCTCCCTACCAACTGAGCTACCATAGTGGCTTTTACGTAAGGACATGCAATCTGGATCTCTTGTTTATATAAATGACTACCTAGATATGGTTAATATTTTCTTTATGTTTTAAAAGGAAGTACCTGAGAGATGGTGAGAGGGCTATATTTGCTAAAGAAGCCTTTGCTCGTTGTCTCGATGCCATTATAGCCAAAGTTCCAGACATTAAACAGATAGGGGATGCAGAAAAACAACTCAAGTACTTAATGGAAGTTTATAAAATCTGGAATCATGGGATATATAAGTTAAGACGTCACTTAGCCAGATCCAACAAAGCATTTACACTGACATTTGAGGCAGTTTGTAATGAAAAGGTAGGTCCTTTTTTAGCTCACCTGGCAAAGCCTGGGAAGCTAATGACATGGCTAAGTTTGTGTACATGTATCCATGCATATGTAAACTTCATTCCTATAAAACCAATAAGCAAATTCAAACAAAATTTGGTATGACATTCCCTTGTTAATCTTGTTAAATAAAGATTAAAAACTGTATCTCACATTACTTTCCAAGATCCAAGATGGCTGCTGGTACTATGATTAATGAAAACTTACATATGGCTCCTACATATTCATTTGTTCACTGATTTTTTTGAAAGTTGAAATATGTAAGATAGGACTGGGAAGATTTATACAATTAACATATTTAACAGGATTTCTGTATTATTTTTACACAATAAACAAATAATTAATCTTTTACTCTAGCTTGATGTTTTGTTGATGTGTTCCAACAAAAAGATATTTTGTGTTTTGTTGATGCGTTTCAACAAAAAGATATTTTGTATTTTTTAGCTCAACTGACCGAAAGGTCATGTGAGCTTATGGCATGGCGCGGCGTGTGTATGTGCATGCGTGTGTGTGTGTGTGTGCGTCGTTAACACCTATTTTCGACTTCTCCTCCAAAACTGCTGGACAGATTTCAATGATACTTGGTCAGAAGCATATATGGGCCAATGCAATTCAGATTTGTTCATGGTGTTGCCATGGCTACCAAAACTAGGTCAAGGTGACCTAGGGGTCCAAAAATCTTAAAAAATCTTCTTCTCCAAAACCGATGATGGAAGAAAAAATCTGATGTGATATTTGGCTTCTCTAGGGTCTTAGTTTGTTCATTTTGTGAAATTTGGTCCAAAATTGCATTACGCGTTTTTGCGTTTAACTTAAAAAATTTCTTAAAATGGCTTCAAATTGTTATAACTTGACTATTTGAACAGATGATGACGTGAGGTTTTCAGTTTTGACTTTTTCTTGAAATGACCTTTAAAATAGGGTCAAGGTCACAAATCAAGGTCATGACCTAATTTGTGATTTATGCAGTTTTAGGCAATTTTCTTGCGAATACAGTAGATTCCACTTAATTGCATACCGGTTAATTGCATATTCCGGTTAATTGCATAATTTTTCTCTGCACCAAACCATTTCCTATTTAAACAATGTAAAAAATTCCATTTATTTGCATAAACAAAAGTCTAAATTCGCTTAATTGCATAAAAAATTCTGAAAATCATGCGATCTTGGTCTGAAGTTTCATGATTACAAAATATATTTGCCGACAATGCAAGGTAACCTGGAGAGGTGTTTACACATTATATAAACATGTGTACAGCTAACACCAGGTGAGATATGAAGCCAGTTAATTAGTGTTCACTTTGTAGAGTAGTCATCCAATACGCGTTTGTCAGGAAATGTAATTAATTATGTTAAACCAATTAAAAAGGGCTATGACAGGTGAAAAATTTGTACCCGGGTCACACAAGTTTTATAACGATCTTGTTTAACTGAAATTTATTTCCATTACATTTTCTAAACCCAGACATGATTTTACTGGAACTTCGGTGCTGGGTTTTTTAAAACAAAGATTAAATAAAACCAAAAAAATTTTTTTTTAAATCAATGTTTTTGTTAACATGGTTAAGGAATGTGTATGTACATTGACTGTTATCCCAGAGCAAGTTTGAAAACGCGTATTTACAGTTCTTTTAGCGTAAACTCAATAAATCATACCTCAATCAAATGCTTTATTCTTTATTTATCATTTCCTCTTTAAGATAAACTGGTTGAAATCATCGTTTACGGCTGAAAACCCCTTTATGTAGCAAGTTTTGTCGGTATACAGATTCAACATCAAAGACATTTTTTTCACTTAAGGAAGTGATGTTTTATTCATTAATTTCATTGGATCAGACCTAGTTACACATAACAACGGGAATTTCCAATTTATGACATCTTGCACGTTGTCAAGCAACTGGAGTTTTTCTATGTCACATTTAAAAATAGATTATCGTACTGTGAAAGGGAGATAACTCGAACATAATAACTCATTGCCATGTTCGAACACATGGATTTTTAAAAAGAAGTAAATAAACAAGAAATACGAATATCGCGAGTGTTAAGCAAAAATGAATTAAATACCAACAGATGTTCCAGTTACATACATTTTCTAGGATTAAACACAGATCGATGGTCTGCAAGAAAAGTCCACCTATACCACATTTTGGAATCCCATGTAAATACGAGGTTTAAAACGATCAGCTAGAATTTTAAATCTTTATTTAGTAAAGAAAATATACTACAAGTCTTGAGATTTTAATTAATTAAATATTTTTTCAATTATCTTTATTTATTTATTTTATGTCAAAGGAATTACAAATTTTCTGCTGTTTCTACAGTACACCGACTTTGATGTCTACTAAAAAATAAAAGGCCTAACAGGGTGTATCCGTTAATTGATCAGCTAGAATTTTTAAAACATTATACTAATTAAATAAAATAATTTTTTAAATTTTTTTATTCTGAATTATTTATTTCATTTTTTAATTTCAAAGTAATAACTAATTTTCTGTTGTTTCTACAGTGTACTATGATGTCTACACAAGTACTAAAATGGCCCCAACCGACTTATCCATCAATCAATTGTGCCCAAGGGGCATTTTCGGTTATTTGCATATTCTGCTTAATTGCATAATTTTTTCTGACAAACGGACTATGCAATTAAGCGGAATCTACTGTATTAAAAGATACATGACATCAAATCATTGTTAATATGTTCAGCATGACAAAATTTAAAAAGGTACCAAGTTTCGTAACTATATGATAATCCGTGTAGGAGTTGTCGCCCCTGAAATGTTATTTTTGGCTTTTAAATACCAAAATTGTGCATTAGCTTGAAAACTATAATCTTTTTATATAGGCTTGTATATTACAATATTGTAGGTATTGTGACAATGATCATTTTGATATATGGTTAAGGTCATATGATCAAAGGTCAAGGTCACAGATGCAGAAGAAGACATAAATTGCTAATTATCTTGAAAACTATTAACTTTTTGTATAGGCATGTATATCAGAATATTGTAGGAATTGATATGGCGATCATTTTGTTGTATGGTTCAAGGTCATATGTTCAAAGGTCAAGGTCACAGCTGCAAAAGAAGACTTCATTTGCCAATTATCTTGAAAACTGTTAACTTTTTGTATAGGCATGTATATTAAAATATTGTAGGAATTGATATGGCGATCATTTTGATATATGGTTCAAGGTCATGTGTTCAAAGGTCAAAGTCACAGCTGCAAAAGAAGACTTAAACTGTTAATTATCTTGAAAACTGTTAACTTTTTGTATAGGCATATATTACAATATTGTAGGTATTGCAGCAATGATCATTTTGATATATGGTTCAAGGTCATGTGTTCAAAGGTCAAGGTCACAGCTGCAAAAGAAGACATAAATTGCTTATTATCTTGAAAACTGTTAAATTTTTGTATAGGCATGTATATTAGAATATTGTAGGTATTGACATGGTGATCATATATGGTTCAAGGTCATATATGTTCAAAGGTCAAGGACATATCTGTATAAGTATACTAAAATTTGTTAATTATTTGGAAATTATTCATTGCATTACAGTAACTTCATGCATATTATATATGCTTCTTATAAATGAAATGTGACTGGATATATTTCTGATTAAGTTTTGTGGGAGTTCTTAACCTGAGAAAACTTGTAAAGTTTCTGTACCTAATATATTGTCTTTTGCACTTTGCAAACAATTTTGGACGTATCCCCATGGGCCTCTTGTTTTTATGTTTCAACAAAAAAGATATTTTGTATTTTGTTGATGTGTTTCAGCAAAAAGATAATTTAGGGATTTATGACATAACAAGCAGTAAAAGTACATTAAACTAAAAATTATTGAAATTTAATTGTAAATAAATGTATATGGCATACATGTATGTAGGAATATTTGTAGTGTTATAATTTTTTTTTCTCTTAGCCACATCGGAAATTAATATGTTTCTACTTCAACAGCAATTTCAAAGATATGATATACAGTATATAATAATACTTCAACTACAAAAAACCAGATGTTGGTAAAACATTTCTAAAGTGAAGGACAGTTGTATGTTTTTTTTTTCTATCAATAAATGGATGTAAAATAAAGTAAAAATATTTTTAAAAAATAGATTACAAATTTACTGTGTATATTGTTTTATAAGTCAAAATTTTATTAATTAATTTTAATATTAAAATTCACACCATTTATTCAAATTTTGGTTTTTAGGTTGACCCAGATACAGTGCTAAACAGAGCGATTGAGTTTTGTCAAATTATCAGCAGCAATCTATACACACCACCAGGTCTCGCCATCCGGTAAGTTTGTTTATACCACTTTTCCTCTCTTATTAAGGAGGCCCCGGTGGCCGAATGGTCTAAAGGGTGCGCTTATGGATCACTGCCGGGTACAAATCCTACTCAGGACAGATCCTAGAGTGAGAAAGTTTGTCAGTCGCTTGCCGAATATCGGTGGTTTTCTCTGGGCACTCCAGTTTCCTCCACCATCTCAGAACTGACTGCTTCAAAATAAGGGAAAGAATCTTGACTGGGCGTAAAACATCAGTAGATACCAAATCTCCCCATCCTCACAAATATACTAGCTATCAACTCCCATAGCACAATATCTATTTAAACACCAGATCTCTTTATTCTGTTTTTTTTTTTAATATTCACCCTTGTTTATCCTTATGAATTATAGCTACCCTCACAACTTCACCAACCAGCCTCAGCTTCAACCTTGTCCATCCTTAAAAATATAGCCACCTTCACAACTTCACCAACCAGCCTCATATTCACCCTTGTCCATCCTCACAGATATAGCCACCCTCACAACTTCAGCAACCAGCCTCATATTCACCCATGTCTATCCTCATACATATAGCTGCCTTCACAACTTCACCCAACCAGCCTAATATTTATCCTCGTCCATCCTCACAGATATAGCCACCCTCACAACTTCACCATCCAGCCTCAATTTACCCTCGTCCATCCTCACAGATATAGCCAACTTCACCCAACCAGCCTAATATTTATCCTCGTCCATCCTCACAGATATAGCCACCCTCACAACTTCACCAACCAGTCTCATATTCATCCTTGTCCATCCTCACAGATAAAGCCGCCTTCACAACTTCATCAACCAGCCTCATATTTATCCTCGTCCATCCTCACAGATATAGCCACCCTCACAACTTCACCATCCAGCCTCATATTTACCCTCGTCCATCCTCACAGATATAGCCGCCTTCACAACTTCACCCAACCAGCCTCATATTTACCCTCGTCCATCCTCACAGATATAGCCACCCTCTCAACTTCACCAACCAGCTTCATATTCACCCTTGTCCATCCTCACAGATAAAGCCACCTTCACAACTTCATCAACCAGCCTCATATTTATCCTGGTACATCCTCACAGATACAGCCACCCTCACAACTTCACCAACCAGTCTCATATTCATCCTTGTCCATCTTCACAGATATAGCCACCCTCACAGCTTCACCAACCTGTATATTGGACCAGACAATCAGAGGCAGTCTGATAAAACAAACAGCATTACATTATTAACAGTCTGATAAATCAAACAGCATCACATTATTAACACATCCACCATCCCAAAGTGATACTACTAGTTCAAGCATTTACCCACCATGCAACTTTCAATACATATTCTTGCCATCCAGAAAGTGGGAATTGTATTCTATGTATCTGTACATATCATTTTTAGCTCACCTGGCAAAGCAAGGGTGAGCTTATGGAATGGTAAAGCGTGCGTGCATCCGTCTGTGCATCCGTAAACTTTAATCTTCTTCTCTGAAACCAATAGGCCAATTCAAATGAAATTTGGTATAAAAGGTCCTTAGTTGCTATAGATTAAAAATTTTATCCGACATGTCCGTCCTAAATCCAAGATGGCTGCCATTACTATAAATAGCAAAAACCTATAAATGGCCATTACAGGTTTATGTATATACCTTTTTTGTTGGAATTTGAAACATAGAAAATAGATGTCGGGGGATGAAACATATAAAACGGGTTTCACTGTACAATTTTTAGTTTTTGCAATAATTATGTAATATGCAAATAAGGTCTATTTTTAGATTTGAAAATCTTCTTCTCTGTAAGTACATGGCCAATTGAAAGGATATTGAGTGTGAAAGGTCCTTGGGTGGTATAGATTCAAAATTTTATCCGACATGTCTGTCGGAAATCCAAGATGGCTGCTGTTACTATAAATAGCAAAAATCTAAAAATAGCCATAATGAATAGCCATAATGGGTTTATTTATGTACTGATTTTGTTGAAATTTGAAACATAGAAAAAAGATGTCGGGGGATAAAACTTCTATAACGGGTTTTTCCGTATGATTTGTCGTTTGTGCAATAATTACGTAATATGCAAATAAGGTTCATTTTAGCCGAAATCTTTGAAAATCTTCTTCTCTGAAAGTACATGGCCAATTGAAAGGATATTGAGTGTGGAAGGTACTTGGGTGGTATAGATTCAAAATTTTATTCGACATGTTTGCCGAAATCCAAGGTGGCTGCCGTTACTATAAATAGCAAAAATTGAAAAATGATCATTATGGGTTTATTTATGTTCCGATTTTGTTGAAATTTGAAACAAAGAAAAAAGATGACGGGGGGATAAAACATATATTACAGGTTTTTCCGTACAATTTTTTGTTTGTGCAATAATTACTTCATATGCAAATAAGGTTCATTTTTAGCTGAAATCTTTGAAAATCTTCTTCTCTGAAAGTACATGGCCAATTGAAAGGATATTGAGTGTGGAAGGTCCTTGGGTGGTATAGATTCAAAATTTTATCCGACATGTCTGTCGGAAATCCAAGATGGCTGCTGTTACTATAAATAGCAAAAATCGAAAAATGGCCATTAATGGTTTATTTATGTACCGATTTTGTTTTAATTTGAAACATAGAAAATAGATGTTGGGGGATAAAACTTATATAACAGGTTTTTCCGTACGGTTTTTTGTTTGTGCAATAATTACTTCATATGCAAATAAGGTTTATTTTTAGCCGAAATCTTTGAAAATCTTCTTCTCTGAAAGTACATGACCAATTGAAAGGATATTGAGTGTGGAAGGTCCTTGGGTGGTATAGATTCAAAATTGTATCCAACATGTCTGTCAGAAATCCAAGATGGTTGCCATTACTATAAATAGCAAAAATCTAAAAATGGCCATTATGGGTTTATTTATGTACTGATTTTGTTTAAATTTATAGCATAGAAACTAGATATTGGGGATAAAACATATGTGATGGATTTTTCTGTGCAATTTTTCTTACTCTGAAAGTACATGACCAATTGAAAGGAAATTTATGATAAATAGTGCTTGAAATAATATTGCTAGTGAGTTTGTTTACATTTTACTGATTGGATATATTTAAAAAAAAAAGCAAAGAACAAATTAAGGGTATTCCAGGTGAGCGATACAGGCCCTATTGGGCCTCTTGTTGTCATGAAGCATGCAAAGCCAATGCCTGCCAAATTTACAGTTATTAATGTAATTTATGACAATTTTGTAAAATTTAGAAATACCTTTTTGACTGTAAAGGTTACTTTCTATACTTTTGTAAATTTATTAATTATTATTATTTATTTATTTAATTTTATTTTTTTATTTTATTTTTGTTTTATTTATTATTATTATTATTTTTTTTGAAACATCAATTATTTTGTTTGTAATTTGATATGATATTTCTCTTTTTGTTTTTTTCCAGTCTGGAGGTAAATCAGGTCAAGATACAGGTGGAAGTAGTCAGTCGGATTCTTCTCTCTTCTCACCAGAGCGCCCGACAGTACAAACCCCTCAAAAGTCTTCACCTCCTGAGAGAAACCTATTAATGTCTATGTTAATGTCACCAACTAATAGCCAATCATCTTCACCTTTATCATCATCATGTGGTAAACCAGTCAGCCAATCAGCTATCACTTCACCAATGGGCAGCCAATCAAGTATTGTATCACCGTATTCTTCCTCCAATCAGGGAACAAGTAGATTTACATCTGCATCTAACACTCCTGAACAACAACAAAAGAAAATAATGAATCTCACCAAAACTGGTTATCCAGAACCATCAACCTCACAAAAACTCACAACTCCATCACATTTGTCCAGTGTTAACCAATCAAATTCAAGTAATGATACTAAAATGAAAATCGAAAACAGTGGTGATATGCTAGGCAGTAGTAAGGAAATTCATCACTTGTCAGAATCTTCTAACAAATTACCAACAGCTGGACAAGACTATAATAAAACTGCGAGTTTAGGGGTGAAATCAGTGACATCTCAAGACCAAAATGTTGAAGAAAATAAAGTGTCTTCTCATTCAGAACAAGTGGATTTAGAACTAGATCCTGTAACAGGGCTGTTTGTGAAAATTGTTCCAACAAAGGAAGATTCAAGTAATATATCAAGTCAACAGGAGGAAAAATCAAATAACGCTATGGAAACTTTATCAAAACAAACTGTTACTAAAAATACTACAGACTCTGAATCAGATTTTGAAATGCCTGATGTAGTTTCACCACAAACTCCTCAGATTAAAACAGTTTTTCAATCAACTTTGAGTAAGAAAAGGGAATCTGTCTCTGATTATGATGTACCCAATGTTGTCACTCCAAATACGCCCGTTTTGTCTGCAACAGAAAAAGGGGACTTCAGAAAAAATCAGACTGATTCTGATATGAAAATTAATGTTTATAAATATAATGAAACTAAACCAGTGTCAAAAACAATTGTGTCTAATCCAGTGATATCAGTAAGTTCATCTATCGACGTTATTGAAATTCTATCTTCATCAGATGAAGAGAGAGAGACTGATGAACCAAATAGGAGCAATACAACAGGTGGTCGGGAGGATGATGATGATGATTCAATACCTTCTTCAATAGAACGGAATTTATCAGGGTCTGAAGATGAACAATCATCAAAATTAATATCCCAACAAAAAGCAGCATCAAAATGTAAACGTCAAAAATCTCGCTCTGATGATGAAGGTTATGATCCAAGTTACATGCCATCATCAGATGGCAGTGAATCAGATTCATGTGAGGCAAGGGGTCCTGCTGTTGCTTCTATTGGAAATCCATCAGTTGTAATGGAGTCTCCTTCAGAGTTTTGTTGCATTCAGCAGCCACCATCACAGTCACAGAGTATGACAGTGCAAGAAAGTGCTGAGTCTGACAGTCAAAATAGTTCATTTGTAGCCAATCCTGAACATTTATACTTTGATATTAATGAACTAATGGATCTTGATGACTAATTACCTAACCTTGACAATTGAATAATGGACCTTGACATTAGACTACTGAACCTTGCCAACCAATAAATGGACCTTGACAACACACATTTGAACCTTAACCTCTGGTTAAGCAAACTTGACAACAGTTTTTAATGAAACTTGACAACTACTGTATTTAATAAAAATGACATATCATGTGACAGTGTCATATTTTGTGAACAAGTGTGTTAAGTTTGTTGAAATTTATTGACTTTGTAGAACAGTTTACCATTTGATTTAACCAATGACTGTTTTTGTTCTGCCTGTTTACCATTTGGTTAACTAATTGCTGTTAACCAAATTTACCATTTGGTTTAACCAATGGTTGTTTACCATTTGGTTTAACCAATGGCTGTTCATGTTGTATTTTTGGAGTTAGAACATTAATGTTTATTAATACAAAATCATTGATTTGCGATTTGTTTCACACACCTGATACTGAAAAATAGGATATAAAGTAAAATCAAAATTATTTGCATAATAATGCAATTTGAGAAACAGCAATGGAAATACTGTCAAAATAGAAACAATAAAAATACAAAACATATAAATAAAATAAATAAATGAATAAAATAAATAATGAAAAATGATAATAAAAATGTCAAAAAACCAATGGATTTTTTTTATATAGTTATGCATTAGTAAAGAATACAATAGTGTTAAATTTTAAATTTGAAACATATATTACACATGAAATGCACATTATTCAAGGTCATGATGCAATTTTCGCAGTTTTAAACAGTTACATATTTGTGTATTCATACATTATACATTGTGAAGTAAAAACAGATGAAGAGAGTTTCTAGCTCCTAGGAAGTTTTAATTGAATGTGGTAATTTTTATTTACATGAAAATATTTTGGTTGGTTGTAATGTTTTTTAACATCATATCAGCAATTTTTCAGCTATTTACAACCACAGGAAGTTTATTTATCCCCAAGGATAAATGTATTAACAAGTTTATGTACAAGTGAAATGTGCAAATATGTATTATGGTCTTCGTTGTACTAGCCTGCAATTAGGGGATCTTTATTTTAAGGTGGCGGCTCACAAAGTCAAGATGCCCAGTCACGTTATTCTTGCAAAGTGTGGACCAGCCAATACCCTTTCCTCTTAAAGCTGAGCAAGGAAACAGTACTTTTAATATTGAAGTCTTTATGTATGACTCAGCTGTTTGAACCAACAACCTCCCACTCTAAATATGCATACATATGTATATAAGTATATTTTTTACAATTTTTTTTAAAAAAAATTCATCATGTTAACTTTTACTACACTTACCTCTCTCTCTCTCTCTCTCTCTCTCTCTCTCTCTTTCTCTCTCTCTCTCTCTCTCTCTATATATATATATATATAACTCTATGCTATACTGATCGCCTTTTTTCCATTTGTTGGTATTCTTTCTTCAGTTTTCACAGGAAGACCCAAAACTGTCAATTAAATTATAATTAATTCTTTCTCTTAAAAATTTCAGTAGTGTCATTTGAAATCAAAACAGGTTTAAACATAAAAATGTCACAGTATTTCTCATTTTGATGAACTCTTCTTTTGTCTCTTTAAACCTTTTTAAACCCATGATGTTCCCGTCGTTTATGAATAACTTTTGAATGCCTAGTGCACATAGTAATTTTTATTTACATCCTGAATAAGTTGTTTTCTGTTATAAAAATGCTTAACTGAAACATGAATATACGTACAATTATTCGCTGGACGCATGAACACTAACGGTTTCAATAGCACAAGGAATTTCTGTGGAATAAGTTTTGACAGTATGGTCAATTTTATTTCAATTACACGCGATACCTTTGTTTTTTGTAAGGTATTTACTCACAAACTAAATGACAACTGAACAACACGAACATTAATATTTTATACCGCCAATATCATATTACAATATATGTATATGTATTATCTGTGGATTACATAAATATTCCGGATTGTTGGTTCACTGGTGAAAAGACTCTAGCTTAACTGGCTATGGCCAAATGAGCAGCTAAATAAGCCCATTCTTTGAAAATCTTTTCTGAAACCACATGACCAAATGAAACCAAATTTGGTGTGAAAGGTCCCTAGGTGGAGTAGATTTCTCTAGTATTCGAACCTAGGTGGTGAGAGGCACTGTGATCCAGCTTTAGACCACTCGGCCACTAAGACCCTAACATACAAAGCTGAGAACACCAAGACGTTATCTGTTGAATGTATCAATGCGTTTTCAAGGTTTTATTCATTAGAAGCTAGATAACATTTGAAACGGAGCCAGAAATAATAAAGTTGAGTTGAGTAATGGTGTTTACAGTGTCACGCCTACAGTGACATGGGATCTTGTTTATTTTAAGTTCCCATTCGAAAGAACCGTTACTTTCATTTCGTAATACCGAGTGCTTGGCGAAAGAACTGTCACTAGCCACTTTCAAGTCTTGGGTCAGACCCGGTCGGGATTCGAACCCAAGGCCTCCCACGTACGGAGCGAGTACTCTACGCAAGAGATAAAAGTTTTTGGTTTACAACGTTAGATATTGTTCCGGACCGTCAAAGCAAACTTTTTTTTTACAATCGTTTATTGCAATGTGCATGTGCTGCAAATCCATCAACAAAGGTTCTGAAACAATTCTGAAAACTCGGAATCAGAGAAATTTTGTATACCAAAAAGCCACAGGTACTTGGGGACGGGTATCCCCCCCCCCTCGTCCCGGGTATTTGTTTTCTGGACAATTAATAAAATTATCATGACTTTTTTACTTTTAAATATTTCTTGGTGATGTATCAACTATAATACAACACTTTTTACCCGAGTACGATCCGTTTTAATGATGTGATATGGTCGATTTTTTTGACTTTCTTAAACGGATCGTACTCGGGTAAAAAGTGTTGTATTATAGTTGATACATCACCAAGAAATATTTAAAAGTAAAAAAAAATCGAGATAATTTTATTAATTGTCCAGAAAACAAATACCCGGGACGAGGGAGGGGGGGGGGTACCCGTCCCCAAGTACCTGTGGCGCGTTTAAGACCAACCGACCTTCGGAACTTTAGATAAATATGACATGACTGAGAGGGTAACATTTAAAATGTTCACCTTTTCAAGTCTAATTTTGTCAACTAGATGTCATCTAATCAGATTACAGGAAATTTACATGAGGTGTAATAATCAGGCCCCGGGATCACGAACAATACTTAAGCAAGTTTTGGAACTTAAATCCGAGATTTAAGGAAAAACTTAAAAAGTTGATGGATCAAGAAACAAACAACTTATATTATTACTTAAATCTAAGTAAAGACTTAACTTTTCTAAGACAAGTACCTGGCAGTCTTAAATATTTAAGTCCGAAATTAAGCCGACTCAAAATGGCTGCCATTCTTCGACTTCTGGAACACCTCGATTATACCGAGCATAAAAGAAACGTTCGAAGGGTGTTTTTAGATCGGGAAAATCCAATGAAGAAATTTTTGCCCTGTATCGTTTTAGCCGTCCAACCATTCTGTACATAACAGATTTGGTTTCAGCGAGATTGGTACATGCAACAAAGAGAAGCGTTCCGCTGACACCACTTTTGCAGTTATTGGTTTTTCTGCGGCTTTTGGCAACATGCGCCTTTCATCTCCTGATCGGTGACAGCATCAATATCAATGTATTGCTAAGTTGGTCAAATGAAATTTGATTTAGAACCTTGTTAATTTTTTTAAATGACATCTTTTATTCTTCTGTTCGTTCCCAGGTATGCAACACATGCTGATTAGGCTAAATGTTTAATAATTATAAATTTATTGAAAATATGCATTTAAATGGAATAATTGCAGATAAACAACGCAACTCGTTTTGATACTGTTCTGGTCGACCCAACAGTTTTATTAATTGTTTGTATGCATTCAAAAGTTCACTATAGCATTGCAAACAATCGGTATTATTAAAAATTATTGATAAGAATAATGCACTTGAATTTTTGTTGTACGTGGAATTTCCGTTGAAGGTCAAAAGTCACTTAGTGAAGATAAAATAGTCTTATCTCTCAGTCAATCCTTAAACGAAAAGCAAATCAACAAATAATTCCGACCCGGTGGTTTTTGCATCCGTTACAGAAACGCCTCCGTGTATTCCATACTAGTATAAATATAAATTGACTAGATACTCAACTGTACAAAATTGCAAAGATAGAGCGAGAAAACTAAAGGTATGTTCAATTATAGATTGAATTAAATTTAAAAATCGGGTCCCAGTTACACAATCATTTACTCAATTGAGTGTACACCCAACTCAAACAAGGGAAAATTTCAATGTCAATTTTTAAGACATTACACAGTTAAAAACTGAATATCTGATGTTAAATTGGAATTTTTTAGTGAAGGTTTGTTGTACAAAACAAACATCGTCTTATAAAACTTAAAATTTTTAAAATATTAATGGAAGAAAAATGGGAATATATGAGTTGAGTGTAAACTCAAATGAGTGTATGGTTGCGAAACTGAGGCCTGTTAAGTAGTGAAATGTTTGTAAACAATACTTAATGTTGAATCTTTAACTGTTCACATTAAATGACCTTTTGTTTTACAATTATAACATTGATTAGGACTCTATAAAGACACTTTTGTTTTGGTTTGATAAGTCGCTGCTACGTTGTACGAGACTAGAGGTTGTTTACTTGTTTTAATTTCTGCTTCTGTCGTATATCTTCAACAAAATTAAGCTCTTGTTCCTGTCGCTATAAGTATTTAGGAGACATGAGACCTCGTTTTTGGTTGTATCCAAAACGAACGTATTTTTAATCTGAAATTTAAACGTTTCAACAATGTGATCAGATTATCTTAATGTTGATAAATTACAACAAAAAAGTGGAACAAAATGGTGAGACGATTATTTCTAGGACATGTTGTTCGCGTCAAAAGAATCATTCCATTTAGATGTATTGCATGAGACTACATACTATGCTAAGCATAGTTTTTTTTTTTTTTTTTTGGTTTTTTTTTTGTTTTTTTTGTTTTTTTCTTCTTTTTTTTGTTTTTCCTTTTTTTTTTTTTTTTTTTTTTTTTTACAAAGACTTATACATTATTCACAATGATCGTCCAATCTTAAACAACTGGTATAACATAACTTTACTTCTAGAAATTTGACCTTTATGTACTCTTCTATAGGTCACCAATAGCAGTACTGATTGTCAAAAATATACAAAATTTACGTTATTAAAACCAAAAACAAGATTTTTAAACTTTGCTGCTACCGTTCTCAACTTACTTTGGACTTAGCATTAGTTACTTTGTTAGTTTATTTATTCTATTTGTTTTTATGTTTTTGTCTGCATTGGCTAATGCTAAGTATTTGTTTTAATTCATGAATTACTTTTTTTTTTCTATTTCAATGATTTAGTAGAGCAGTGAAAAACGGTACAGCATAGTACAGGAATCATGTGGAGCTTTGGACTTATCGTCCTATTGGGCACAGTAACAGCATCATTGGCGTCGAAGTAAGCCCCCTTCTCTCTCTCTCTCTCTCTCTCTCTCTCTCTCTCTCTCTCTCTCTCTCTCTCTCTCTCTCTCTCTCTCTCTCTCTGTAACTTAATATATTAGTGTTATATATTGACCGATCATGCTTTGTAACGTGCATTAAATTTAATATAAGTTGATGATTGAGTTGAGTTTTGATTCTTTCGTTTACATTGACGCGTACAGTTCTGAGTTGGTGGAGGAAACCGGAAGTTCAATTAAAAGCTATCGGCCTTCGACAAACGAATTGACAAACTTTCTTACACTAGGATCTACCGAAGTAAGATTCTGACCAAGGGAACGAGAGTTTCTTTTATTTGGTAGTGCGCGCATGCCACTTGGCCTACACTGAAGCTTAATTGGAACGCCTCAATTTGCACGTAGTTTTGTGGATTGCTCATAATACAGATATGTATTTTATGGGACTATTAATGTTTGTTCAACAATAGTTTTACAGAATAATGAATATTTGGAATAATTGTTTTATGTTAGCCTATGCAAATTAATTGATCCAACTCTGACAATTATATAAAATATCTTATGGATAGTTCTCTTTTCCATTTTGTTTTACTTTTTAGCTCATATATTGCATTAATACCTAAAGTACTTCGTCCTGGATTACCGTTAAACGTCACCGTCACTGTCTTCAACACCCAACCAGGGAAACCGGACGTTTTTGTCCGGGCGGAACTAATCAACAAAACTGATTATAAGGCATTAGCCGTTGCCGACGAAGTTATTCGTAAAGGTATGCTATGAGAAATTACGATATAGTCAAACAGTCAGTTTCCCAAATTACCATATAATAGTGAAATGATGATGGTTTATATATTTTTCCATTACTCTGTTTGATGACCATCCGATTTGGATCTTTAATATGTCATAAGTGTTTAGTATGTGATATACATGTACTTCTTTTTCGGTGTATTCTTTTATTGACATTCAAAAGAAGTATCTGACATATTAATCCATGTAGAGTCTTATTTATTTATTACTCCTTTTTAGCCAGATAGTATATGACTTTTTTGTAAGGGGGGGGGGGGGTTGTGTGGTATTTGTAATTAACGTTTAAACAACATGTACAATTATATTCAATAATCATTTGCAATTATCGTTTTATAATTAAAATAATTTATTTTAAAATATAATAATACAAATAATATTTTCCTTATCTTGAGTGGAGTGGAGTGGAGTAATAGTGTTTTACGCCCCAGTCAAGAATCTTTCACTTATTTCGAGGCGGTCAGTTCTGGAATGGTGGCGGAAACCGGAGTGCCCAGGGAAAACCACCGACCTTCGGCAAGCGAACTGACAAACTTTCTCACACTAGGATCTGCCCCGAGTGGGATCCGAACCCAGGCAGTGAGAGGCTCTGTGATCCGTAAGCGCGCGCTTTAGACCACTCGGCAACCGAGGCTCCTTTACTTATCTTGAAAATACATTTCTAAATTTAGATAGAGTAAAACGTATTATGTTTGATTTGTGATTTAAAAATCACATCTACAAGATAAAACTCAAAAAGATAACCTGTTGGTTCCTTGATAGAAATTAAATCGTATAACGGTATTTGCGCCTTATTTTTAAAATCTATGCACTTAGTTACATTTGTAGAAATTACCCTTCTTTATGTAACACTACTACCCGCTTGGTGCAAAACAGCAACTATAACACTTACTGGATATTCTACAACGCACTGAGGCCGAAATTTATTACCAAATACCACTGAATTTTACTTTTACAATATATCATACAAAATATTTTACAAAAAAAAAAAAAACCATACAAAAAACGAGATGTGTTCTACCCAGTGCGTTGCCGGACTGACCAAAAAACCCGTGCAATTATCTTATAAACACCGTGAAAATACAACCACACCACCAAGCGGTACGCGGTTAGAGAAATTTATTCTATACTTATTCCATTGTCAAACGTATAGAATGACTTATAATCCCAATGGACACAAGTCTGATTTAGTCTACAGAAAAATAATATGACGTAAATGTAGTCACGTGAGGGAAATATTTATGTGATTTGTTTATAACTTATGCTTTATAGAAATATAACAAGATGTAACTATTCAAGGTTTATACATATATAATTCAATTATGTTGCTTGAAACGTCAGAACCAACCACAGGCAACCAATAAGCTTACTACTTCCGGTTATATATAAGTTTATCAATTATTCCTTAAAATGTCTATATGTACCGGTGATAAACATTTATTTCTTGTAATGGAGTAAATTTGAAAAAATCCATTTCTATTTTTCTTGTCTGCAGATGTCCCTGGGACTATAAAGTTGAATGTAAGTAAAAATATCCATTGCATAGTTATTTTATTTGTATTTTACAAAAATACGACTTTTAGATTTAATCGTGGTCCCCAGAGTACTGAGACCGAAACTTGGTTACAGGTTTCAATTTCACTAATACTTGTTACATGTTTTAGGCTGGGTATTTATGTTCCTTCAAAGGTATTTGTTTTACAATGTCGGACAAAGTTGCTGTCATTCTGGCATTGCATTACTTCTTAAGGCCAATCGATACACTTCAAGCTTTACCTGTATCTAATGTTTTTTTTTCAATTTGCATAAACTAAATGGTGTCTTTGGCTATCAAAAACATCAGTTAATATTTTTTAGATTTACTGTTACATTCTTTATGTCTTTATTTATTTTTTTTAATATAAAAATTCACTTATATCGAACCAATATATTGTTTGAAAAAAAAATCAATAATGATTTTGTTCCTGAATCAGAAAGTTGATTCTATTCCTTAAATTATATTCTATTTCTTTATGTTTGATTTAGGTACCTAAAGATTTAATATCTACTGGACAGTATCACGTGACACTTCACGGACTTGGAGGCTTACATTTTAGCGATGGTGCAGATATTGAATATGAACAAAAACACATTTCTATTTTCATACAAACTGACAAAGCAGTTTATAAAGCTGGTCAAACAGGTACTCTGATGATTTATATAATTTGTGTAATATTGATGTTTTGTTTTTACCTCCAAGAGAAAACACAGATTTATTTATTTATTTTTTTATTTATTTATTTATTTATTTATTTATTTATTTATTGTTATTTTTATTTTTTGCGTCATTCAAAAATAAGTTTACACTTTGTAAGTGCATGACATACACCTTTGACCCATTATCCCTAATTCTTAGTCTAGCCTTATTAATTGACAAATTTTTGATAGTGAAATAAAAATTGTAAATGTGAACAATTCGATTTTTGTAAAAAAAAAAAATTCATAATTTAATCATCATTCAACTCCATATTCAAGTTTTACATCAAAATCTGAGTTTTGCATTTTTGGATCGCAGTGTAAATCAGATGTACGCTGTTAACTCTATATTTTTCAATGATAATAATAATAATACATGTAATACTACTACTACTACTAATAATAATAATAAAATCTCTTTTTTTATGGAAATTTTTATGTCCGGTTGTTAGTTCATGGTTTCGTAAAATGGGGCTTATTTTTCGTTTAAAATATCGGCATTTTGCTACTGATAGCAAAATAAGTTTGATGATGCGGGTCCTCCTAAATATCTATAACGACACCGAACACAATTTTAATACAGTCCCTACTAAAGCATGTGAATTATAACATTGAGTACCATATATATTATTTTTTCCTCGATGACCCAGGCGAGATCTTACGGATCACGATGACACCAACAACCTTAGGTTCGAATCCCACTCGAAATTTCTTCGGCCACTTGCGACAGTTACAAAATTCAGAAAAAGACACACGTACAATAAAACCACGGTATTCTACTGGAAATCTCGAATTTGTTTACAAACCACGTGATAAGTATTTTATAAGTCACTTTATTATTTTTCAGTTCATTTTCGGACATTTGCTTTACATCCCAATGGCAAAGTGAGTCTTAACAAAATGGATATAAAGATATACGTAAGTAACGCCTACCTGATGTATTCAAGGTTCTTTTTTCTCCGTTTTACACAACTGTGTATATCTGATAAGTGAAACGTTTACAAGTTGAGGTTGCGTTAATGTTTTCTTACATATGTTAGCCAATCAGAAACTAGTAGATATATAATAAATACCTGCTAAATTTTGATGTGCCAGATGTGCACATTTCGGAAAATCATTCCTCATCAGTGACACTAGGGGCCGAAAAGTTTGATAGATTAAAAAACATACGCCAAACAGTTAAGAAATAATAAATCTAAAGTTCCAAAAATATATTAATCCAAATCCAGATAAGGAATGTTTTGCATGAGGGAACAGACCTTAGTTTTAAATAAATTTCAAAAATTAAGACGACTGAAAATTTTGCTTAATGGTATATTTTCTGACAGCACAAAGTACTGCCTACTGAGTTATGGATACCCTCGCGGAGATTTACTCCACCAGCAGCGGTACCCGCTCAGGGGAAGTAAATATATAATAAATACCTGCTAAATTCTGACATTGTTGATAACAAAACAAAGAATACACACACACAAAAAAAAAATTCCAAGCATCTGATTCTTATAAGTTTTTTGTCCCAATAAATTTCCAAATTCTGAATAATGATGTTTTTTCAGGCGTCAACAAAGTTCGATTACATCCAAGTTTGAACTCACCGAAACGCTTTTTTTCTTTCTTTTTTTCCTCAAAATGATAGATTGCATTTTATCTTCCTTTAGAATAACGACAAAAACAAATTATGGTAGGAATTTTCATTATCTGTTTTTTTCAATCATTAACTTTACATTGCATCAGAATACATCGACATACCTAAATAGGGTTTGTCATGGTATTCAGATACTATAGTTTTCAATCGTTTTACTTTTCCTGAGGTTTATTTTCATCCATTTATGTCAGGTGACATATTGTGTTATGGCGTTGTCCCTTTGTTCGTTCATTTGTACGTTAAACATTTTTTTCCTGTCAACGCGCTTCGTAAATCTTGAACGGCACTGAAGGTTTTCGATACATCTCACCACGAATGTGTGCAATATTAAGAACACATTTGGTAGTGTTTGTTCAAGGCCAAGACAGACAGCTTAAATTCTGTGTCCAGCTTGAAAGGTTTTATAGGATTAGAACAAAAGTCATCATAAATATTGTTATATGTAGACATTTAGCACAGAAGGACGTCATGGACAATATGTTTTATGAAACAAGAGTTATTTTGCTGAAAAAGTAAAAAGGAAGATAATTTTAGCTCAATATAAAACAAAATGCATTTTAAAAACATTTAATACAAAGTAATGCTGCGTTGCTTATTTGATACATTTATGGATCGATCTATGAGCAATCGTTATCTCTAAATACAAGTTTTTTTCAGTAAGATATTTCTTTTTCTTTCCCTATTCATAGGACCCAAAGGACAATAAAATTAAACAGATTTTAGGAGCCCAAGAAGCTGAGTACGGTGTGGTCACTGGGTCAATGATCATGGACGAAAAACCAACACTAGGACAATGGAAAATCAAAGTTTCTACTGAGGTTTGTAAACACTTTCCTGGAGACTAATAACGAGATTAATATCGGTCGTTATTAGACTGAATATGATGTGATAAGTACACCAATGACCAATAACGGCTAATATTGAGTTATGTTAACACTTTGGTAGGAGTCCGAGTGATCCAATGATAAAAGGATGGAGTCGATATCGGTTGTTATTTATCCCAGTTTTGATAAGTACATCAATGATTAATAACATCTCATATTGGGTTTTGTTAACACTGCTAGGAGTCCGAGAGATCCCGTGATAACAAGATGGTGCCAATATCGGTTGTTATTAACTTCAGTATGGTGTGATAATTGATGATTATTAACAACTCATATTGAGTCATGTTATCACCTTGCTAGGAGTTTAAGTAATCAATGATAATAGGATGGGGTCGACATCGATTGTATTTTACCCCAGTTTTGTGTTATAGGTACATCTATGATCAAAAACAGCTCATATTAAGTTAACACCTTGGTAGGAGTCTAAGTGATCCATTTATAATAGTGATCTATATAATGATCTATGACAGCTCATATTGGATCTATTTATTATAGAACTGTGTCGAAATCGGTTGTTATAAACCTAAATATGAAGTAACAAGTACATCAGTGATCAAAAACAGCTCGTATTGAGTAATGTAAATACCTTGGTAGGAGTCTAAGTGATCTATTTACAATAGAATGGGGTCGATATTAGTTGTTAAATACCCCAGTTTTGTTGTGATAAATATATCAATGATCTTTGACAGTTCCGACTGAGCTTTGTGAAAAAATGTTGTATAAATGTAAGGAATCGTAGATCTAGTTTATTTACCAATATTTTTAGGTTTCTTCTACCGTTTTATTTTCACTGCATTTTGACAAACCATTCAAGGATAGGTTACATCATTTTTGACCGTAACAATACCCTATATTAAAGTAATAAGAAATGTTTGTATTCATAGATTTTCAGTTAAAAAAATATCTTGTCATTTTTATAACACCCTTTCTAGCAATCATTAGTGTGGATTTTACCTACAAATGGTGATAAAAATGAGTTGATAAATTATGTCCAGTTTCCTCGAAAATAAAAAAATACCTGCCTATTTGTAATTTGACACCGATAGATTCTGCATACTTGTTTGTATTGCTAAGCCTTATCTCATTTATTTTTATAATGTAATAATTTATTAATGTTTAATGTTAAAGAGTAGCAAGTAGTCGTTTTATGGTACATGCATATCATATGTAAAATGTTTAATTCCTATATTTCAGGGTTACACATCTCAAAAAATGTTTAAAGTTGCAGAATATGGTAATTAAATGCTTTTCAAGCTTAAATCATTATTTAAAACGGCCATTGGCAAGAGATATCCAGTTTATGGAGTTTTTTTAGCAAAACACATGCACGAGTTGCACACGTGTGCACGATACTTTAACAGGTTTATCTTTTGTTTTTTGTCTTGCTAATTCATCTTCAATCACCAAATATGGTTGTCATTTACATCAAATTATCTTTGTGGCAATTTTTATATTGATAATTAGACAAAAAAAACTTTCTTTAATCCTTGAAGTCCTGAAACGTTTTCTTGACTGCTTCTGTAGCTTTTGCAATTTACTTTTCGTTCCGCTAAAATTGCCATGCAAAGAAACGCTTTTATCACACAAATTGTGCTATTTTTCATGTACTTTGTGTTTTAGTGCTTCCAAAGTACAAGGTAGAACTGGATATACCGCCATATGCCCTAACAACAGACCGAGAAATTTCTGGAACAGTAACTGCCAAGTGAGTACTTTCACACCAAGTTATGTTTCGTCAACAAGATCTAGATTTTTTTTTCAAACTGTTGCTGTTAAGTACTAATGGTATATAACACAATATACCATTACATTACAACTTTTTACACGTGACATATTTGCACCTATTAATACAAGACTTGGTTTTTTAAACCCAGAAAAATCCAAATTATACATTCATTCTTACGAAACTTTTCTTCATGAGAATAAAAACTTTATGAATGGTATCGCAACAAGATATGATATATATGTTCATGTATTTCAAAATTGCCGACTGCATTTATTGTTTTGTTATTTTTAAATGACTGTAATATATATAGTTGTTTTTACTCAATGTATTTTTTGTTCTGAGAATTACTTGTTATTTGGTGTGTGGAAACCAGATATGTCATTTTGTCTATACATTAATTTTGAAGTTAATTGTAATTCAATTTGATTAGCGATATAGTCGTATCGATGCACAGATATTAAGGAAAGACATGACAGGAATAATGTCGGCTTTATGAATATATACAATATATTTATTTTTCTTCCTTTTATCATGTATCCTGTAATTCGAATGATAACTAGCGAAAAGCGTCTATTATGCTGTTACAATGCCTTTTAATGTATTAAACATTTTATGCTGACAGATAAGTTGAACATCTTCAATCAACCAGATATGGTAAGGTGTTTGTTAACATTTTTATCATTGACTCTAGTCCATTATTCATTTTCTTTTTTTTTCAGTACAGTTTTATTTAACTTATTGATATTAATAACTATTCATTTTTATTAGGTATACCTACGGCAAATCTGCATCTGGCAAAGTGAAAGTAACAGCACATTTCAATGATTATACAACTCCATGGAACGGCCCACTTTTTGAACAATCAATGGATGTATGTACAAAAGCTAATTGTATTTTTAAACTGCTGGGGTATTTGATATATCTTATATTTGGCTATTTTTATGCGAAAATGATGTAACTTGTGTTGGAGATCTTTTATGCGAAAATGATGTAAGTTGTGTTGGAGATCTTTTATGAGAAAGTGAAGTTACTTGTGTTGGAGATCTTTTATGCGAACTTGATGTTACTTGTGTTGGAGATCTTTTATGCGAACTTGATGTTACTTGTGTTGGAGATCTTTTATGCGAACATGATGTTACTTGTGTTGGAGATCGTTTATGACAAAATGATGTTACTTGTGTTGGAGATCTTTTATGCGAACATGATGTTACTTGTGTTGGAGATCTTTTATGCGAAAATAATGTTAATTGTGAGTGAAATCTTTTATGCGAAAATAATGTTAATTGTGAGTGAGATCTTTTATGAGAAAATTATGTTACTTGTAATGATCTTTTATGGCAAATTGATGTTACTTGTGTTGGAGATCTTTTATGCGAAAATGATGTTAATTGTGTTGGAGATCTTTTATGAGAAAATAATGTTACTTGTGTTGGATGTTTGGACCTTAATAGGAATTAGAATCTGCTCAGAAAATCTATTAATATTAAACAAAAACATTTCTGTTTTCTTTACATTTTTTCACTTTTAAATTCATCTTAAAATGTTCAGGAGCGTGATAGTACTTTTTGTATTTTCACTCTCCTGGTTTGTGTATTAGCAAGTCGAAAAAGGAATTAACGGTATGTACGTTTATGTTTTAATGCAGGATTTTTCCTTATGGTTTAATAGAAGAAAACTTTGTAATTTTGTAAATTAAATCTGTCTTATAAACGTAGGGCATAATTATCAGAAAATCCAATAAGACACTACTAGTATCTGATTATCAAATTGAGTGTTATTTTAACGTTGAGACTTAATTTATTTCTGTTTAAAAGGATTTACATTGTTCTTATTTATTTAGCTTATCAATTGAATTGGCTAATACAAAGTGCATTCGTTTCAGCCGTTCAAATTTTACAAAGGACTGTTTTGAAATGATATTTGTAATCAATATAAAAGTCGTTTCTTTGCATGACAAACTGGATTAATCAGATGAATCAGTAATTTTGATTCTCTAATAAAATGAGTATTTATTACAGATTCACGGAGAAGCCAAATTTACCATACCTTTAGAGAAATTACAGGAAATGACATCCACTTACCAATTAATAGGTGATGTGGTAGCCGGAAAACACCTGCTAGTCACAGCCGTTGTTACTGAAAAGTTGAACAATATGACAATGAACGATTCAACCAGCGTGGAAATAAGAAAATCTTCATTAGATTTAAAGTTTCCATCTAATGCTAAAACCAGCTTTATTCCCGGATTGACGTATACTGCTCGGGTTAGTTTCTTTTTTGTAGCTATATATATATATTTGTATTTTGAAAAATAATGTGAGTTTTAAGAGAGAACCCTTGCAAAAACGTCACCCAAATAAGACCAAGATAATTTTATATCGGACTGTTGGTTATGTATGAATTTTTCGGTAAGAATAAGAAAATATTTAAAATTATCATTGTTTGGAACTTTTAGCAACATTATTCTTCAACACACAAAATAAATATATAATTAAAGAAGACTTCCTGGATATCTTTACCTGGTCAATAAATTATTGCAATCTGCCTTGTGAATTTATCGACATTTTTTTTTCAGGATAAACAAAAGTTTCAAAATAGTGTCATACTTTTTTCATCTTCAAATTATTAATTAATATGCAGCCTGTTTTGATAAGATTTAACAATCTGTTATGTACAAATACTTTTAGCCTTTTTATTCGATTCATTTTGTGCTGTTTATAATAACTTGATTTTTGCATTTCAACAAAACACTATATCACTGCTTTTTCATTCTTTCAAAATTCATTTAATTTTTGATATTTTTAAAATAAACAATATAAGTGTTTTAAAAAATCAACATTGAATAAAATTATAATTCGCATAGACATATACAAAGGAATAAATGAGTTTATTAAATGATTAACAATATAAATAGAAACAGTCTAAAACAGGTAATGCGATGGAATAATTTATATAATCGTTTTTTACGTTTTTAGGTTCAACTTGCCGAAGCAGATGGAAGACCACCAATGGGACACCTGCAGCAACTTCAATTTACTGTTTATGCGAAATATTCTCACGGGTTTACTAGTGATTGGCCAGGTGTAAAAGTTGTTAAATTTTTGGAAAAAACTTACAGAGTACCTCCAACGGGGTTACTTAATATAGATTTGGAATTGCCGACTAATGCAACTCAAGTAAAACTTACTGTGAGTAGAAATAATATATTTCTCTTATATATTTTATAAAACATACTGTCGGTAAAATTCTTGAATTTATAGTAAAGTAAAAAAAAACGCTAACAAAACGTTTGTTTGTTCCACAATGTTATTCAAGACGGATGGCTGCTGCAACAATTATACAATAACCGATAATGAAAATGCCAAATATGGGGATATAGTACAGTTAGAATAAAATTTAAACAGAGGTAGAAACATTTGACTTGAACATGGTCTTTGCACTAGCTAGACTGATAAAACAACTGAAAGAAAATTGCATATAAAAACAGCCTTAGAATGGCACTGAAGAAAATGTTTGTGGATGTGATTTATAGTACAATCATTGGGTCACAAACAATTAGAGGTTTTATGAATAATCACATAAAACTACTCTATTATGAATGTATATGGATATTCTTAAAACCTTAAGACAGAGCTACAATATGGTAAAATGTAATTTATCAATGTATCAAAGTTATAAAAATATTTCCAATGATTTCTTGATTTTTTTACTATTATTTTTATCCAAACTTTTGTTAGGTTTACTATACAGTGGTCACTTTATTCTTTAAGGTCATTTATATAAAATAATTTCAGAACCTTTAATTATTTAATTTAAGGCTAAATACGAAGATATGGAAAGAGAGTTATTCGTAACACCCCTGCAAGATTCATACATTCATTCGCAACTGAATTTATTATCGTCAAGACATGTTGTAAGTATTAAAATATCTATCGATATCAGCTGCGCGTTTTAATTTTCAATTGCCTTTACGTGTGTGACTGTTAAGTGGTTTAAACCGTGCCTAAACAATTTAATTTTGTATGGAGTGTTACAGATATTTTGATGACAAAGGCATAGTTATATTCCTTGTATCACTAAATTTTTAAAAGTTTCTTCAAAAGATCTTGTGTTGTTTATTATATTTTGTGCTGATTGTTACATTGTAGATTATAAAACTTGTGTTTTCAGCTAGAAATGCATTTTTTCATTTTTTCGCTTTAATATAAGCATTCCGAGGTCTATCCTTTTTCAAATTCTAATAGAGAGCAAGAACAGCTATCCCATGACATCGGATAATATGAAGCAATATGAAGCCATAGTAACCTGAAATGAAGCAGAATGAACCAGATTTTTATATTATAACATATTGGCACTAAATAAGTAAAACTATTTCTTTGAAGTACTTCAGCTTATGAAAAATTCTCTAATAAGATTTTATTACTTTCGGAAAAACCTTGCCATCCAAGGTTCAGGAAAAAATAGGACCGAATAATAATTATGCAATGTCTTTTCTAAGAATTGCATATTCTTAAAAAATATATTTAACTCTCACTTTGTCAAGAGCGTAATGAAAACTATTTATACCTTTGGCGACAAGTCAACATCTTAATATGCATATTTATTTATCTGAAGCAAGAAAGCTGGAACACTCTGTCTACGATTAGAGAACTCAGCAGAAGCTGAGGCAGTGTCTCAATATCTAATTATATAAATTTATACTTAAATTTTTTTGCAAGGGCGACAAGTCAATATTTTTATTTTCTTTATTGAAATACTAATTGCAAATCAGTTATTTATATTGTTCGTAGTTTAAATGGAGTTTAGTTTAAATTAATGGATAATTGTTATTTAGGCTGGAGGAATAGCGAGTTTCAGGTTGAAAACAACCAGACCACTAAATGGTACTTTTTATCAGGTAAGTCAACAAAATCGAAGAGCTAAATTTTTACGTAGGTTTAGTCAACATTTAGATTTTACTTATCTTACACCCTTTATCAAGTTACAAAAACTTTAATTTAGATAATAAAATAGAAAAACCGAAACAAATAACTTATTTTATGACAGATGAATTAAATTTTAATGTATCAAAACTTATTGTTAAAGAAAGTTTAAGTTTAAAAATTTTGTCAGCTGTAAATTAATATAGAATTTTGGGGAATGTGTTTCGGTGCATACGAACATTGGTTAGAAAGCTACTATCTTGAATCATTTAAAACCTCCTATTTTCTCATTATTGTGACTGACGGGGAATGACTTTCCGAAATGTCTACATATTATACACCAAAATAAAACAGCTATTTTATATCTTTGACGAGTAAAAAATTGGTATCGTTTAATTATTAAGTTTAATTTGTAATGTGAATAAAAATTAAAACAATAACCATTTATTACACATATACCAATACCAATGATTCGAATTAATTAGAAATTTTCATCATAGTCCAAAATAAAAAGAATCTTTTGAGCAATAGAACATGCACATCTACCCTGTATATGAGCGATGTATATTGTTTGTTTTAATAGTAGTCTAAACATAAGTTTGTTTTCTTTATTGAGTGTAAAGAGAATGTTTTGAAAAATAAGGAACGAATTTTCCTGCACTTTCTATCGTCTTTATTTTGGCTGTTCTAGTTTTGTTGATATAAAAAATTGATTCATTTCGTTGTTCCATGTTGTTAGTGTTCAAGTTTTTGCCAAAGCCCCAGTTTCACAATACTCCACTCAATTGAGTGTACATTCAACTCAATTCGGAAATATTTCAATGTCAATTTCTAAGACATCGCACAGTTAAAAATAAATATCTAATGTTATTTCTAAATAATTTAGTGTGGTTTTTTTAAACAAAACAAAAAAAATGTCTCAAAAAAACTTAAACTTTTCAAAATATTGATGAGCAAAAAATGAGAATATTTGAGTTGAGTGTACACTCAACTGAGTGAAAGATTGTGAAACTGGGGCCAAATCAATTTTTTTCTAAATTGCTGAGGTTCTTTAAAATAAAAAAATATTTTTTTTAATTTTAGGTACTATCTAGAGGCAACGCAGTTAAAACTGGATATATTAATTTGCAAAACAATCTGACCGCCTACTTTGATATAGAAATCACGCCTGACATGGCTCCGATTTCCAAAGTAATTTTGTACTACTTAGAACAACAAAGTGGCCAAATATTTGCTGATAGTGCCACAATTAATGTTGAAGGGACACTTCGGAATAAGGTATGTTAGTTAAATCTTTATTAGTGAGGAATACTAACTTAATTAGCAATACATACAACAATATTGGGAACTACCGTTAAAAAGCACTCGATATCATTGTCTTAATAGTTTGAAGTCTTTAAGCCAATTTTTGTGTTCTTTATATTTTTGTCAGCAAATCACTATATAACGCAAAATCTGACCGAACAAATGCTTGCAATGAATTGAGGTTTTACTTTTTACCAAGTAATGCAGCTTAAAAAACAGTAGAACTTCGATGACTCGAAGTCCAAGGGACTTCGACTTAATATTCAAGCCATGGGGGGGGGGGGGTTCGAGCAATAGAACATCGGGATATTCGAGATAACGACTTTCGAGCGATCAAAGATTTAATATAATGTTTTTTACCACAAAATAAAAAAAAAGTGATATTTAAATATTTTATTTTTAACGTTTTAAAATAAAAAGTGTTTGAATGTCTTCCTGTTTTAAATTATGTTAAATATTTTGACAATGTTGTCTCAAGCTTATAAGAATGTTTTTTAAACAATAGCAGTTAATGTGTGCATCTTCTTAGGGGTATGCAAATAGTTGTTTTGCATAAAATGTTTTATTTACATAAACAATATCACCAATTAAGTTTACCTTGTTAAACTTTACCCAGGTTTTTTGTCCAAATATTTTGAAAAGAAATTTGGAAAATACGTTATATTGGGTTTTTAGTTTTGTTTTTGTTGTTACCATAAAGTACTTATATCTGACAGTTGTCTTTATTAGGAGTTTATAAAATATAAAATATGTCTCGTGATCTCGGGGTCAAAAGTCAACATAAATCATGATTTTAAGGGTAAAATTGGTTTTTACGTAACAAATTTTTCTTAATTATTTCTAACATTTGTACAAAAAGTGTAAAGTGACTCTGGATTATTGAAGTCTATTTAGTTTTTTAAACATAACTTATAAAATTTTGAAAATTGACCATTGTCAATAGCAACCAGGAGGTCAAAGGTCAAAAGCACTTTTTACCAAATTCTGTGCTCAAAAAACATTATAATCAACCTTAAGTTACCTGTTAACAGAAACATAAAACAATTGTATTGCCATAAAGCACTTATGTCTGACAGTTGTCTTTGTTAGGAGTTTCATAAGAAAAATGGTCTGTTCAAACACATTATATACGTGTTTCAGCTGCTGTTTGTTTATGTAAGCATCAGCTTAAATCAAAAGATGTTTGACAGGTGCAAAATTTGTTATTTTTTCCTAGGTATCTCTGAATTTTAATGCAACGACTGCTAAACCTGGAGAATGTATTGATTTGGACGTTTCAGCTGATCCGAATTCGATGGTGAATGTTTTAGCAGTAGATCAAAGTGTTATGCTTCTAGGTTCAGGAAATGACATATCGGAGAGTGAGGTATATTCTGTGTTACATTGTCCTTCTCGTAAATATTGTAATTTTATTCTTTAAATTAAATATCTTTTTTCAATAAACATACAGGTATACTTTAGTTTTTATCTTTTAATCATACATAACCACGGCGGTGTCTTATATATTTTACGCAAGCATCAGCATTAAGCCTGTAGTTTGCCAACTATCTATGCGTTTAAAGTTCTTTAGTTTTATGTTTTAACAGATTATTTATAAACTGTGTTCGAATATAACTACACCTTCATGTCTGTAATTTTACCACACACAAACATTCATGATGTAACTATGCAGTTGTGTTTAATTTTGTAGTTATTTTTACAGGTAATTAGTGAACTAAGTGGCTACACACCACCAGCAGCAACATATTTGTATTTTTATCATCCACACAATCACCAATATGGCAGTCATATGACACACAATAAGCTATATCCCGGATATAGATTTGATGTAAGTTTTGAATACTTGAGGTTTTTCATTCTTTAGAATATTCTACTTTCATATAAAATAGAAAAACTTAGTTAATTAAGATTTATATAAGAGATAACAGAACAAATTAAGACTTTTTCAGACCATCAAAAAAATTAAAAACAATTTGATTGTAATTTTTATTTTTTAAATCCTTCAAAACCATCCCCTTTCCCTAATCAGACTCAGTGCATTGTATTACAAAGAGCGATTTGAAAGTTATATATGTGCTAAAATTTAGTATTTCTATATATAGCATAATTTAAAGAAATATAGCCTATTGAGCTAAGATTAAAGTTTTGTTTGCATTTTTTCGACAAAAACACAATGTAAAAGATAAAAAAAGATATAAAAGTTATATTTTTAAAGATGTAGTGGCATTGTATGTGTCTCAGTTAATGAAATAAACTTATTTATACAATGATTTTTTTTCGTTTTATAAATGATTATTGATAATGTCACGACCGTATGATTACATCAGGTAAAAATTCTATTTTAGGAATCGGGAACATTGGTGCTAACAGATGCTTCCGCCTACGACCACGCCTCATATAAAAGTCACTCGGGTATGTAAAATAAATGGATGTAAATTAACATGAGTAAAAATGTTGTATGTTCAATGTAAAGCTTGCAGAAAAGAAGAAACAAATTAATAAAATAAATAACAAAAATAACTGTTACATTTTGATGTGTAATATGTGCACATTTCAGAAAGTGATTCCTCATCAATGATAAAAAACATAAACCAAACAGTGAAAAAATAAATGAATCTAAAGTTCCAAAATTATATGAATCCAAATACAGCTAAGGAATGCTTTGCATGAGGGAACAAACTTTGGTTTTAAATAAATTTAAAAAATCAAGACGGTTGAAAATTTTGCTAAATGGTATATTATTTGACAGCACAAAGTGATGCCTACTGAGTTATAAATACCTTCGGTGAGTTTTACTCAACCAGCAGCGGTACCCGCTCAGGAATATTAATTATATAACAAAAATATCTGCTACCTTTTGATGTGCCATATGTGTACAATATATACTTAAAGAAACGAGCAAATCGAGGATAGACCATCATTCATTTAGATCACTGATTTCTGACTTTGAAGGAATAAAGCTTGACGAAAATTTTGTCCAGTTGAAAAGGAAAAGGGTTATTCGAAATTATTATTTATTAACTATGTAACGGTGGTGGTCGATAAAGAAGCAGATTTAAGTAAAATTACTCTGAAGACAAACATTAAAATTCCTACCGTGCATTTAAAGTCGAAAGCTGCAAAATATAAACTTTACAAAAAATTATTCGAAAGAAACAAATATATCACTGAAATATTTAAGACTAGAATTATTGTTTTTCAATTCATTTTCTTAATAGGTACCAGACATATTTGAAAATTAATTGGTGATTCAAATAACGTTAAAATACATTGACTAGTCTATAACACACATACATGCACAAGTTGAAGTAGCAAAATTTATTCTTTGTGTTGTTACCAAAAATACCATATTTTTTAAACAAAAATAACTGATCATCTCTGCACTATTATTATATTTGAAAGAAGTGATGTAAATAAAAGATAATCATACATTTTTGACTGATTGAAATCTGTTTATGAAACACGTGTTTAAAAAAATATATAATTATAAATCCCTCTCTCCCTAATAACTTAAGATGTTGAAACATTTTCTTTGTTTGTTTTCTATTTATGAAATACAGATTCTAATATAAATCAACTGGTTAGAGGGCAACACTCCATAATTGCTATTATCATCATTGAACATTCAAGACTTTGTCGAGTTTACCATTATACAGTCAGAAGCGATAGTCAGTAGCCTCAGTCTGTGTGTCTTTTATGTCTTTAGTTGATGTTTTATCTTAAGCTTCTTGTATTGTGTCTTTTAAACTGTTAACAAGAAAAGTTTACATTTTTCATCATTTAAAAAAATTGAAATTAAAATTGCATTTTTTTTATGCTCTAAATTCATGTTTTTATTTTTACTGTAACCCTAATTATACTGAGAAATAATCGAACCAGAAAGTTTTTGTATTCCTGGTCTAATTCAACACTTATATTTGACTTACAGCCTATGAGTCATATCCATATAAACGATCAAGTTCTCGATTGAGTCACTACAAACAACTGTTAGCAAGACAAGCAGGATGTGTTTGCCCAGGAGGTAGTTCCGGATCTTTCGGACCTTTTCCAGGACTTCCAGGAACTACCGCATTAACTCGTTAGTATAATTTTTTTTGAATCTTCATTATTCACACCCACCCACCAAATTGCTCACTATATCAAATTTCATTGAAGTTGTGTATCTAGTTGGTCAATATGATATTTTCGATATACCTATGTACCTTTTATGCCAAGCGACTAGATTGCCCTAGTTTAACAAGTTTAGAAGTTTCTTGAAACATTTCTTATATTAAACTTCAAACATTTAAATGCTGGTTGTATAGAACTAAGTGAAAGAGTATCATAATAGATTGTTAAAGACTGATTGATTTTTCTGTCCTTTTAACTCTGTTTGGTTTTTCTCCGTTTTTTTTCCAAAATTGTACAACTGATAACATTCCTTTTTGGTGGCTTTTAAAAACCCACATCTGCGTTTACATTAAACTAAAATTAGTTTTATTAATAACCTGCATTTTTCTAATCGAAAATTCGACTTATAAGTTACGTTAAATTATATTGATGACAATCTTCTATTTCTTTTCTTATCCATATATAAGCTTATATACCTACGCCAGTACCAGGAATGACGCTTGCTCCAGGTATTATTAATATTTTTTTACTTAAAAATTCTTTATTTCCAAGCAAATTGCAGCGAATAGTTAAGACGTTAAATTCCATTAATAAATTGAAGTATTATTCATTAAATTTTTATCTTGAACTTTTTTATATTATTTTTGTCATAAAAATGTTTTGTCAAGTAAATAATAATTAATTTTGAAAACTAGTTTTTTTATCTTCACTAACATTTTTTATTACAAACTAATATAGTTTTCCCTATACTATAGCACATATCTTAAATTTTTTAAATTGTCTACTTCTACAAGCTTTAGTCTGCCCATGAAAGTATTTTTGACAATATAACATTCACCATCGTACTGATTTATTTGTTCATTTTCAAAATTTGTTGACAGAGTTAAGTATTTCTTCATCACAATAATTCATTTGTCCACTCATTTTTTTTTGACCCAGTATTATAGCATCTGTTAACAAACCTAACAATTTGTTAAACATTGTTCAACTCGCCTTCATTGGTTGACACATTAATGTTCTCGTCAACATATAGTAACATTTGTAATGGATGTATTTATCCTTGTCTACACACTATCTCTTTTTCACATTGTTACATTTGCTACACATTATTGTACTTGCCATCGTATTGTTATACTTGAAGTCACATTGTTTGACTTGCCATCACATCTTTGCAACATTTCAATAAATATTATAATAATCACATCCACGCTGTTACGTTCCTATAATAATCTAACAACTGTCGCATTTACACTTTGTTATAATTGCCCACGTATGGAACATTCGTAATTTAAGTCGTAAAACAAACTCTTCACACATTTGTAATACCTGTTTACACATTTTATACTCGTTTACACATTTTGACATTCGTCTAGGCTTTGTAACATTCGTTTGCATATTTAAAAATAGTCAACACCATTACATTAGTTATAAATTCAATACTATTTGCACATTTTAACATTTTTTAATATTTAATAGTTATTTACACGCTATGACATTTGATTACACATTTAATACCCGTTTTCTTTATAACATTCGGTTAACATATAGATAATTCTCTTTTACAAATTATAACATTCGTTCACACACTATAACATGCGTGTACACATTTAAAACCCGTTTACTTTATAACATTAGGTTACATATAAAATTCTCTTTTACAAATTATAACATTTGTTTATACAATGTAACATTTGTTTAAACATTTTATACCCATCTACACATTGTATTGTCCGTCTACATTGCATCATCCATTTATACAATTTATTTTTTGATACAGTGTGAAATTCGTTCTTCGTTTATTATCCGTTAAGATCTTATTTCTAAAGAATTCATTTACACATTGTGGCATATTTTCATATTAGGTACATAATAATAGATGTTACATTGCTTTTTCATACTGCAACATTTTTAAATACGTACTTTATTTCACATCTCGACATTGAAGTATTAGTCAACATACTGTGTATAAGCATTCTTTTAAAATGGATAAATTTTAATGTATAAATTTTATTCTTTAAGGCTTTTTACCAACAATGCCTCCATTAGCATATCAGACTTTCTTTCGGCCGACCCAAGCTCCATTGAAAAAAGTAGAGAAAATGCGTACAGAGTTCCCAGAAACATGGCTCTGGATAAACAAAACAACTGGGTATATTTATTTATAAAATATAAATAATCATAGTATGTGGCATGTGAGATTCACCTTGAAATAACTCGTTTAAAAATTATATACATGGGTATCAAGTAAACTAAGTATGATCGGCATTAGATATCAGAGGCAAAACATATAAACTATTAAGGTAAATCTTTTCGTGCTTCATGTAGTATACTTACTCGTAGGTAACTATTGATTAATGAAAGGGCATTTAAGTCTGGTTAGTCCACTGTGGTGACTGATAACGCTGGAAGGAATATATAACCGACCAACCTCTAGCTTTTGTTTATATTGGTCCGGCCCCGGTTTCAAAATTATTCATTCAATTGCATTACATTCAATCAAACTAAGAAAGCTTGAAAATGTCAATTTTTTTTAAAACATAACACAGTTAAAATTGAATATCATATGTCATATTTAAATTGTTTAGTATATGTTTCTTAATCAAAACAAAAAATTTTCTCATAAACCTGAATACTTATTAAAATATTTATGAGAGAAAAAAAAGAAGAAAAATTGAGTTCACTCGACTAAGTGAAAGATTGTGAAATTGGGACCAAATTTATCAATCAATGTTACTTAACTGATGTAATAATAATTTGCTTTATATTATCAGATGTATATATTCTGAATAAAATAATAAAATAAAAACTACAGTATAACCTGTGTATAAAGTCCACCTAGGGGACAGAGCAAAAGTGGACTTAATAGACAGGTGGTCTTTATATAGAGGGTCCCCTATATGTACAAGTAAACTTACAGTATTTAAAATAGTTAAAAAAGTAAAAATATGCAGCACCTATTAAAAACTTATTAATATATAAATTAATAAAGTTATTTTCATCTTATTTTTTAAAAACAGATTATTCAGAAATAATTATTTAAAAAAGCCAAACTATTTAAATTTGATAAACTGTACATCATAAAAGATTATTTGGTTAAACTCTACCTATTATATACGCTTGACTAATTGTGTCTTTGTTGTTATAAGTAGCAGCAAAGTTGTCACAAATTAAACAATTATATATAAAACGTAATAGATAACAATGGGTATTTCTACCTTTATATCTGATGGCTTCAGTTGTTGACATGATGAGTATGACTTCATATATTTTTCTTTAAAATTTTACGTAATATCAGTTGATACTGTAGTCTTTACTACAGTAGATTTTAAAACTATGTAAGTAACTACATTGTATTTAGTGTGATCAATAATTTATATTAAAATTATTTATTGCCAATCTTCATACATCTCGGTATCAAAGAAATGTGGCTGATATTTACTGCCAAAAATTTGGGAAATTATAAAATTTAATAAAAAATTATATTAAAGAAGTGGACTTTATAGACAGGTTCTGGAGTCATTTGGGACTGAAAAGGGTGGACTTTATTCACATTAGACAGGTGGACTTTATATAGAGGTTCATTATATAGTAAAATCCCTTGGGGATATTTCAGACAGGTTGTTATAGACAGGTGGACTTTATATAGAGGTGGACTCTACAGCAGGTTATACTGTATATATTATTATGCTTTTAAAAATTTAATGTATTGTGTTTATATCAATAAGTTCATCAATAAGTTTTGGTAAAATAAGGCTTATTTTTAATTGTAAAATGTAATTATGATGGTTGTTTAAATGTAGACGTTTTCATTTGGAATTGTTTTAAATCAGAATGACAAGTTCAATTATGTTTTTTTCTTTTTTTTCTGCAAGTTTGTAGAACTTTTTGTAGTATTGATGTTTTATATCAAGATTATCTTTAATAAGATTATTCAATAAAGTGACAAAAATAGTTTAAATAAAAAAAATGTATATTTTATCATTCATACAATTGGTTGTATTAATCTCTGATGTGAACGGACCAAAATATAATCATTAAAACGGGTTTTTCTTTGAATAATATGTTTTAATACTAGACAATTGAATGGCTTTACAATAACTTACAGAAATAATAAAAATGTTGATTAAAATCAATATTTTATAGATCTGATGGACATGTGCATTTTACAACAAAGGCTCCAGATTCTATTACATCCTGGATAGCGAGTGCATTTGCTGTTAACAAAAATTCTGGTATTGGACTCTCATCATCTTCTGCTCAGGTAAGTTTTAAATCAAATTTAACATTTATTTTGTTGTCAAATTTTAATTACGTACAAATTGAGAAGATTTCATTCCTTGGATAAGTAGGTTGGCGCATCCAAATCCTTTCAAAAACGTGGTGATGTGTTGTAATATAATAGACCAAATGTAAAGAAAGTATTATTGAACGTAAATAATAAATCTATTTTTTCAGTAAATAAGAGAACCACACAACAGATGATGGGTTTACGGGAGAATACAACCTCCCTTTAAGAGGTCAACTTAAACAATAACATAGATTTAACCTTAGACCTTGCTCATCTCATAATACTTCTGCATCTTGACGACAGAAAGCATTTTCGGCTCGAGGACGTCAGAAAAAAGAAGCAAAATAATATAGAAAATAATAATAGGAAACCAAAAGAGATTAAATGAATAACAATATGGTATAATTTAAAGGAGCGTATTGTTAAGTTTGAATTAAACACTACAAACAAATAATGACAAATGTCCTAAGGTTAAACAATTAAAAGAGAAACTATTCTAACTGAAGCATGAATATGGTATATGAAAGGTATACCTGCGAAAAACGGAAAACGTTTTTAAACACATTGGTGTTTCAAGGTTTTATATGGCAGATCAAGCAGATTGGCTATAAATGGTGGTTTTATTAGGTTACTACACGACATTCTTAGTTTATAGTTTATACCAGTATTTGATTTCTTACCGTAAACCTTATTGTGTTAAAATTAAGGGGAACTTTTTATACCAAAGTGAAAATTCAAAGATTTTAATTATACTTAAAGTGTTAAGATAGTTTTCTTTTTTTTCCTTCACTTTTTACAGAATTCTATCAAATATTACAACAGTTTTTTATACAGCACCAATTATATTTGAGATTCGCTATTTTTTTGCATTGTCTAGATTTTTGTCATTTTATCGTATGATATTGTGTCGCTTTTGGTTTTTTAAGCACATATTCTATAAAAAGTCATTCTATATTTTTCAGTTACAAACATTTAGACCATTTTTCATCAGTCTTAATTTACCGTATTCAGTTGTTCGTGGAGAAGAGCTCGTATTACAAGCTAATGTTTTTAATTATATGTCCCAAGATATAAATGTGAGTATAACTTTGATTTACTTTAACATTAAACGTTTCCTTTGCACACACACATACACACACACATACACACACACACACACACACACTGTATATTCTGCTTTTTGTAATTCTGATAAAATGCTTTCAGTTTCTTAAAAAGGTATAAGTTTACTTTATAACGAATAATAAAAACACATGTTTTAATAGTTTTTGCTGTTTGCAGGTATTGGTGACTTTTGAGAAAAGCGAAGACTTCAGAAACATTATTATAACGGATGCAGTTGGAACACAACAGTATGTTTCACGGACACAGACTGAAACTGTGAATGTAAGCCTTTAATATTACAAATGGATTCAAGAATAAGTTTATTTTAGGTTATTTTTAACACAGTTATTATCCATTTTAGTTTTAAAAAAATAAAAGCTGAAAATGCACGATGTAAAAAGAAACACTCGACAAAAAAATTCATATACACTATATAGATAAACATATCAATGTTGTGACTTAAAATTAAATTCAAGACATACAGCTTAGCAGTATAGGACATTTAAAATGAAATTTCTATTTTTTAGAAAGAATGCATTATATACGCTAGCTAAAACACTTCCTAAACAACGTTTATTGTAAACTATGAATTTTATTGTATTTGTCTCTCATATTAAATATATCAAATAACAGGGGTCAATCAAGTTTTCAATTATTTTGTAATACAATATTTAAGATAAAAGCTGGTGAGGCAACGTCTGTTTATTTCCCGATTGTTCCTGCTGAAATAGGAAAAATTGACATTTCCGTAAAAGCACAGTCAAGTGTAGCTGCTGATGGAGTGAAGAGGAAGCTTCTCGTTGAGGTATGTCAATTTAACAAAACATTCATAAGAAAGTTACAATTTTGCAAAAGTTGTCAAATCTAATACATATATATATATATATATATATATATATATATATATATATATATATATATATATATATTAATTATAAGTTATACAGGTTTTTGGCAGGTAACACGGCCCCATGTACCCTGCCAAAGATTTATGTACCATGAGCCGCAAGCAAATATTCACTACCATTTGTAAAATAATAAAATTTAGCAATCATTTTACTAACATTTACTGTAAATTTGGATCCTGAGTTTTTTCATTAAAATACTCCGTGAAAGTTTATGATGCGGATCGATTACCTTTGTTGGTATTTGATGGCACTGGTTTGGCTCTTTTAACTTGTAATTTGTTTTCTTAGTGACTTGTTGTCGCCATGTTTGTTTAATGTAATCAATGTAAGAGTTACTTCACTTATTCCACTATATGTCGCGTGAGTTATATATATATATATATATATATATATATATATATATATACTAGCGGAAAAAGTAACTGTGCATCAAAAAAATTTATAATTTCGCTATTAATACTGAATGTATAAATCTTAAAATTTGCACAAATGGTAAGTGAATATGCTTCTTTCATATCGCTCGGTCATTGCATCAATTGCCCGTGATTTTTACGCTTCATGCGCACGGGTCGGTTTTCACGCAATTGTCGCTCAGCATTTCAGTGTGACAATATTTGAGGAATAATTGACTGTTGTTTGTTTGTTTGGACACAGAAAACCAGAAAAGCAAGTTAATTCGGTTGAAAGCTTCCATAGTTTAATGCTTAGGCTAAATGAAAATGATCGTCTCCGCGCAATTGGTATGCTTGAGGCTGGTATGACCCAAAGCTTTGTCACTAGACATTTTGGTGTCCACAGAAACACTGTTTATGCTTTATGGAGACGATACCAACAGTTTGGCACCACAAGAGACCGCCCTCGTTCAGGACGTCCACGCGTAACGACACGTCAGCAAGACAACTATATCCGGCTTGTGCACCTCCTGAACCGTTTCCAAACTGCCAGTACTACTGCCCGGAGCATTCCTGGACTACGCCAAATCAGCCCCAGAACAGTACGGAATCGTTTACGGGAAAGACATATTCGCCAACGACGTCTGGCAATCCGTCCAATTCTACAACGACGTCATCGCACAGCTCGTCTTGCATGGTGCAGAACACATTTATGCTTCAATCGACGAGACTGGGCACAAATTATGTTCACCGATGAGTCCAGATTTCACTTGGACAGCAGTGACGGACGCTCCAGAGTGTATCGGCGCATCGGAGAACGTTTCCATTACGCGTGTGTGGTGGAACGACGTTCGTTCGGTGGAGGCAGTGTAATGGTTTGGGCTGGCATCACAGCGAATGACAGAACTCCTCTGGTAGTCGACGGGAATTTGACCGGTGTACGGTACCGTGATGAAATCCTACAGATCCATGTCATCCCATTCATTCAAGGAAAGCAACGTAGCGTCACTTTTCAGCATGATAATGCAAGACCACACATCGCACGGGTTTCAATGGATTTTCTGGCACAGCATAACGTAAATGTGTTACCGTGGCCAGCCGTTTCACCCGACCTTTCTCCAATTGAACACGTATGGGATGAAATGGAACACCGATTACATCATATGCCCAATCAGCCTGTTACATTGCAAGGGTTGGCCCAAGCGTTAGACCAGATATTGGACAACATCCCTCAAGCATTTTTTAGGCATTTAATCAACTCTATGAGGCGTCGCTATCAGTCCTGTGTCAATGCTAATGGTGGTCACACACGATACTGATCTTGTGAACTGACTTTTACTATCTGCTATGTTTCTAGTCCCCTGCGTATGAAATAATAGTATCTGTAACCTTTTCAATGACAGAATTTGTAAAGAAATATCTAATAAACAAATACGAAATTATTCATTGCTTTGCATTTTCAAATTATTTTATAATCTCACATTTCAGTCATGCACAGTTACTTTTTTCCGGTAGTATATATATATATATATATATAGAGAGAGAGAGAGAGAGAGAGAGAGAGAGAGAGAGAGAGAGAGAGCAGTAGTAAGAGTAGATGCTTTATTTTTGCACACGATATAATAAAAATAAATGCCGGATATTCGAGTAAAAAGAATATGGAAATTGAAATTAAATAAAGATGTCAAATATTTCCTTCTTGACATAAAAACAATGTGTATCAGTTGCTAGAGTTAGTCCCACAAGTTTAAACATTTGTTATTTAATAGAAATGTTCAAACAAAGCCATGGATATTTTGCACAGGTTCTAAGCAATTATATCCACTATTTGTTCTAGATTTTTCCTTTAAAAACGTCATTCAATTCTCAAAAAATTGAATGTGTGGCCAAATTTACAATATGTTTGCAAGAAGTTTCTCATTACAAAAAATAAAAAAATATGTTGTTTTAAATGCATTCGAAAATATGTTCATCGCGTTTCTTTTTCGAGAACTGGTTATGTATGATATCTGGACATATGGATATATGACGTTTTTAAATATATAACGCAAATACCTGTTAAATCTTGATGTGCCAGATGTGCACATTTCGGAAAATCATTCCTCATCAGTGACATTATGCAAGTTTAAAAGATAAAAACATAAGCCAAACAGTTGAGAATTAATGAATCTAAAGTTCCAAAATTATATGAAGCCAAACCTAGCTAAGGAATGCTAATCACTCGAGCTTTCTTGTTTCTATTTTTAGCCTGAAGGGGTTCCGAAGGATTACAACGTTCCTGTTATAATCGACTTAATGAAGAATAACTCTTTTGAACAATTGGTCAACATTACATTCCCTAGTTCTGTTGTTGCAGGATCTGAGCGAGTAAGGGTAACGGCTATAGGTAAGATAAACATAGTAAATGTATATTGATATAATTTCAGCTACAGTCACTTTTATCAGTCGAAATCGGAAAATACTTAGTTTTACGTATTGAATAAAAATTAAAATTTAAAGTAATATTTAAGTTCTTATGAAGGTTTAGATCTTTAGTTTCACATATGAATTAATGTTGTATACACTTTATAAACAGATTAAGCTTTATGCAAAGATATACAAACTTTGCATATCATTAGACACATTTAGTGTTAAAAAACCAAAGAAACAATCCGTAGCAAATAAATAAGATGACTGTTTCAATAGCATGCTCAATGCAGAACTGAAACTTGCAATAATCTAACCTGAAATTCTTTAGGTTGTAAAGAAAAAAAAGCAAAACGTTTGTTTCATTGACTATGTCAAAACCAGCGTTTCTTTAGATTTGTTTTATGTTAGACAATAAATAATTTTGATTTTAATTTCGACTAAGTAGATTTTTTACTCTGTCATTATTAATGCACGTTTAACATTTCTATTGCACTCTTAACAGCAACATTTTTTAAAAAGATTTTATATAATTGTATTTTTATTACATTTGTGCAGAAACTTTTTATTCAACTCATTTTTTTGTTGTTTGTTTGTACTTATTTGTTTAAAGGAGATTTTATGGGACCAACGGTTACTGGATTAGACAGTTTATTACGCATGCCCACCGGATGTGGAGAACAAACGATGATTGGTTTTGCACCAGATGTATTTGTTTCAAATTATTTAAAGACATCCGGACAACTTGAAGACAGCATTAGGGACAAAGCAATTGGATATATGCAAAGAGGTAAGAACGTTTTCTAAATAGCCAATCTTCAATAATTAATTATTAAAACCAAAAATACTCGTTTAATTTTGGTAGAAAATATTAAATAGCAGATCCATTTAAGCCATATGATTTTGTCTTATGATTTAATTCCTGTCAATCGTTTAATGCATTAAACCATTTTGAAATTCGATTTTATTGATCTTTATTGGTCTTTAAATTTAAAGTGACCTCAAAGTAAGTTGGGTCCTAAAGATCCAAAACGACAACCTTCGAAACATGTAATCTATTTCTTTATTATACAAAAAAAAAATGAAATGGTAAGATCCTGTGTATAACTTAATTTTAAATATTGGATATTTTTGTAACATAAAAGCTCTTTTTCTCTTTTACCGTACAATATGCATAAGACGCTTACTCTCTTATATTTTCATATTGCTTTTAAATAGAACTTTAGATCAAATACTGCAAAAATGATCCGCTGTTTAAGTCACCCCCAACATAGTTGGGGTGACTAATTGATTTACCCTTTATTATTATTATTATTATTATTCCTTATTTTTCCGCCACACATTTGTAAACACCATAGCTCAAAAACGGTTTGGTGGAATGTGATGAAATTTTGTACTCTTGTTCCCTACGACACGTAGTTGTGCCTGTTGGGGGTCACATCTGATTGGTTGAAATAGAAAGGGAGATAATAACGATGTCACACTCTACTGACTTTGCACTCTAGAAAGGAAACTAATTGACCGATCTCGATGGAATTTGTTTTATAGGTACAATTTTAGATGCTTTACATATTGTACCACAAAGTCGGACATTGTGACCTTATTTTAATGATCTAATGATTTTCTTTGTTATTTTAAGAGTTATTGAATGAAAGTTTGTAAGCAGCATTTCTGAAACACCATATGATAGAATGTATTGAAACTCTGTACACTTGTTCCCTATGACATGTAGCTGTGCCTTTTGGGGGTCACATCTGATGGTTGAAATAGAAAGTGATAATAACGATGTCACACTCTACTGAATTTGCATTTCTAGAAAAGAAACTTTCTAATGTACAAGGTTGCCACCATTGGGTTTGACTTACCCAGCGATTGAGCCCTGCTCAAACGCAAAGTCTAGTTGTATCTTAATTTTTTCATTCAATTTTGTTTTGTATTAAACTATTCCATTGCACTCAAAAAAGAACTCGTTTATTTTAGGGTATCAGAGAGAATTAACATTCCAGCATACTGACGGGTCATTTAGTGCTTTTGGTAACAGGGATTCCTCAGGCAGCATGTGGTATCTACGATTACATTTAAACAATTTTAAAATATAATTGCTTTAAACAATCGTTGTCCAAAATTTTGGATTGTTGCAATTGTAAAAAAATTAAAAGATTTAGCTATATTGGGTTTATATTTTAATTTAAATGCGATGGACGTTTTAAAAAGGAATAATTAAGTTCGACATATAAGTGAAAAGGAAGGGATGTTACATGCACCTTCATGAAGTATTTGATTATGTCCGATATTTGTAGTAAAGTATTGCTCGAATTATATGATGTCATTTTTATTTTAAGACAAACAAGTACGTCCCTTTATTTCATAAATTGAAAAATAACTAAATATAAGCTCAAATATATTAAGGATTATTAATGGTTGTATTTATAAATTGCTAATGTCAACAAAATTAAAACATCAAAATAACAAGGAGAGTACAGCATTAACAACAACAATAACAAAAGTTCACCTTGTAATATCTCAATATTTGCATGCAATATGAATAATTTTATCAATTAAATTTCAAAAGATTTATGTAAAATAGAGACATTCTATACTAAATCTACATTGTAGGTTGTCAGCATTTGTCGTGAAATCATTTCATCAAGCTAAGAAGCATGTTCTTATAGACGATTCTACAATTCTTAAAGCCTTAGATTGGATATTGTACAGACAACAACCCGATGGATCTTTTTATGAACCTGGAAATGTCATTCACTCAGAACTTAAAGTATGAATTTGTTTTTCTAATTTGCACAAACCTATAAAGTAACAAAAATCAGAATCAGATGTTGAAGTTAAATGATGTTTTTTTCTTTAATTTGGTTGAATCTTTGACGTTTTTTTTTTTTTGAAAAATCGTTACAAAAAATCAGTTAAAACTTATTTATATATTTAGATTTGAAAAAGGTGGATGCAAAAATTTGTCCGACGTGCTATCACATTAATCAATATATTGTGATATATTGGGTATAATTAATGTTTAAATAAATAAGAACAATTAAAAAAATCACGTTTGTGTTTTGATTGAAAAGTAGAATAATATTATCTTTTTTATTTTTGAAAAAATAAGTGAATTAAATCCGGACAATAAATGTAAGAAATCGAAATACAAATATAAACATCGAACTAGAAATTTGAATTAAAGTTACTAATTAACAAATTGAAAGTAGTTCATCCAGTTTTACTTATACCCGTACCGTATATAGCAAGGGCTTGTAAGTGTCCAGCGGTTAAAATATAAAATCATGACCACAATTGTCAAAATGTTTATTAAATTTTCTTTTAGGGAGGATCAGGGACAGGTGTTGGTCTTTCCGCATTTGTAACGATTGCTCTGTTTGAAAACAAGGACTTGGATAAGGTATTTTCTTGTTACATTTGACATTTTCTTTATATTATATTAATCCGTGTTGTCGATTGGCTGTTTCTGAGTTTTTATTCAAAACTACAGATTTGCATGTGTATGATCATCATTTACACTGCTTTTTCATTGGAAGTTGATATTTTAGATTTTTTCATCATCGGTAACATTCATAAAGATAAATCTAATTTTCATTATAAATTAAAAAGTAATAATATTATGTCATTTTTAGGTTATGATGGGCAGATTACAGACTGCAATTAACAAAGCTCAGACTTATTTGGAATCAAAATTACTGACAATTAAAGACACGTATACCCTAGCCATTACCAGTTATGCACTAGCACTGACTGGAAGTAACTCCAGTACAGCAGCATACAATGATTTAGAGTCAGCAGCTGTATTCGTTAGTAAGTAAAACCATAACAAAACATTACTTTTACAAAAATATTTTACTTTCATGATACAGCAAGAAAATTATCTTTCATGGTATTCGTGTATTTGAAGAAACGAGCACAATGTAATCAAACAGACTTGCTTTGAAAATCTCATATAATTTTATGTACTCATAAATTTGCAAATGTATTGAAAAGAGCAAAAAATTAAATTTATGAAAGCATTGTAACTTGTCTTAGTTTTTTTATGTCAAAATCAATCATCTGTTTATTTTGGAATGCAAATAATATGCCTGACATTAATGTTTTTAAAATACTATAAATAAATAAAAATTAATTTATATGTTCATAAGATAAAACGATTAAACATCGAAGGAAAAGAATACATTAGTAAGGACCATTTTATTCCCTACGAAAATACTTCTCAAAATTAATGTGTTAAGTTAAATGAAACTTTTTTATCCCATGAGTCATGGTATAAAACTTCTACGAGCCCATATTTAATTGGTCATTGTAGATGGAACAAAACACTGGGAAGTCAAACAAGACACAAGTAACTTATATTGGAATCCTCCCGAGCAACAAGCAACATCTATCGATATTGAAACAACGTCGTATGCCTTACTCTACCATGCCCATAAAAAAGATTACACATCCGGATGGCCTATATTAAAATGGCTTTTAAAACAAAGAAACTCATACGGAGGATTTGCGTCAACACAGGTAAAATGAAAACCATTTTTTTACAATTAGCTATTTTGAAACGTTATATTTCAAACATAAAAAGTAAAACTGTGTTAAAGTTTATATGTTATTTTACAATTAGTAACATAAGAAAGCTGCATGCTCTTAATGATGTAGGAAAAGTGAATTATGCAGGTCCCTGCTTATTAATTAGCACTTTGTTATTAGAATTGTTTTTATTTTTTGTTTATTAAAAATCAAGAAAGGTTTCTGGGTAACAAGATTAATAAAATGCTGATTTTTTAAAATCAAGTTTTCCGTCAGTTCTTACCGAAATATTGTAATTTTGATTTTGATTTTGATGGATTAAAACTAATAAATGAAAAGAAATGTTATTTATCGGACATTTCTCCGGTCAATTACTGTAATTTTTAGTACAAACAAGAGGCCCAAAAGGGCACTTTATTTGCATGTGAATTTCAGACAGCCATGCCGCTAGTGTGTCGGCCATTTATTTCTTTTTGCTATTTATAATACCGGCGGCCATTTTGTATGCCACAGTTTGTGCAAACTTTAATCTGCATCACCTAGGGACCTTGCACACCTAATTAGGTTCAAATAGGTCCAGTAGTTTCTGAGGAGAAGATTTTCAAAGAATTGGCTTAATATAGCACCTTATTTGAATATTCTGCTAATAGCGACCCAATAAAAAAGTTTCTGAAAAACCCGTTATATATGTTAAATGGCTATGCATCTTCTTTCTATATACCAAATTTGAACTAAATCGGTTGATAAATAAACGTGAATCATCCATTAATCACTTTTTGCTATTTATAGTAACGGCGGCCATCTTGGATGCCGCAGGAAGTTGATTTGTGCAAACTTTAATCTGCATCACCTAGGGACCTTTCACACAAAATTTGGTTAAAATTGGTCCAGTAGTTTCAGAGATGACGCACAGACGCACACACGCACGCTTCACCATGCCATAAGCTCAGCTGGCTATTGCCAGTTGAGCTAAAAAATGAAAAATCGAAATGTTTTACCTCCAAATTAGTAACATTATACATTAAAAACGGTTGTAAATTAAACAACAAATACTTTTCATAACAGCTAATAAAACCAAGAACAAGACATTATATGAATTCTTGAATAATGGAGTTAAATACAGACAAAAAATTAAAGACATATTTGAAGAACCAATAACAAAACTACATTTGTTTGGACAAGCTCTGAATTTAATGTCCAGCAATATGAAAAATCCCTCTGGAGTTTTAACTAGTCTTCTTATAACGACTAGTTGTCTAAAAATATACACATTTGTAAAATAATTATCTAATTCTAGGATACTGTTCTGGCACTTCAAGCACTCGCAGAATTTACAGAAATTGGATTCCTTGGCAGTAGTGGAAACGCTCCTGCAGGTTTAAACATGCAAATTGATATAAAAAGCGAGAACACGAGTCACCAGTTTTCACTTAACAAACAAAACGCCCTTGTATTACAAAGCACAGAGGTAATTTGTTTTAATAAATATGTATTGAAGTGAACAATAAATGATCGTTCATTGATTTTTAAGTTAATGTTTATTATCATAACGCCTAGAAAATATAACGTGATGTTAATATATTTCTATTGATTTTTTATTTTTGTACAGACTTTAACAAAGAGTCATTTTGAAATATTTGAAAGTTTATTAATATTACTAATAAAGACAAAATATAAAAAATGTTTACATATTCTTTAAAAGAAATTACAAGTATTGAAAAGCTACAACCTAACTTAGACGATCTAAAATTGAGAGTCTTTAACATAAGCCTTGGACTTTTCATATTGTCCGTATGTTAATGTAAATTCTGTTATTATTTTGCAAAAATTTAAAATTGAAACTGAAGACATTGTAGAAAATTGATACAAAATATTTAATTAGAATTCTTTATCTCCCCACTCATTTATGCATATTTTTTCTCTGTCAGATCTACTTTTTTGTACATTTCACTGTTGTCTTACCCATATCATTTTTGACCTAATTATGAGAGACTTAATGAATTAATAAATCTTCCACCTCTTGCCTTCAGTTCTTTTACATAAGAAATGTTTGAGAGGTATAACCTTATTGCTAGACCTGTTGAATGATGTATATCACGGATTTTTTTGTTTGTATATTGTTCAGAATATTTAAAATATCTGTTGCAGACACTCATCATGAAAACTAAAAAAAGAAAGTGAAATTAATCTTTTTTTTGAAACTATAAATTAATGTTATTAGTGTTATTTTTCAGCCGAAGCCTGTTCCAACATATGTGAATGTAACAGCAACAGGAAGTGGGTTTGGATTGGTCGAGGTAAGACATTAAGTCACTGAGGTGTGCATAAGTAAAATTTTTAATTTTTAAAAACCTTTTAACCATTTGAACTATATCAAAAATTCTTTTGTTTTTTTATTAAAATACACTTCTTTCTTTTTACTTCCAATAGAATGTCTGTATAAATAAGCATGCTTTCCGAGTTTGTCAAAGTGAGGAGGATATTTGTAACTTAATACGTGTACTGGACAACGGTAAACACAACCATGACATGATTAAAACATTAAATGAAATAAACAATAAGACATAAAAAAGACACTTCAATCACAAGTTTACCTATTTTAAAACAATATGCACTGGGAAGAAACAGGAGAAAATAGCCAGATGTATTTAAGACACAACATTTTTTGTTTTTACTTTATAACAGAAATACCTTTTTAGTTTTGATGTGCCTTAAAATAAAACAAATGTGATTGTTTGGTGATTTTGTTTGGTAAAATACAATGGGATACGCAATAAACATAATAAAATATAAAATTTTGACTGGAAAATTTTCAAACGGGAGCACATCTGCATATATATTTTCGGGTATCTTCATATTATTAAAATTCAAACTCAATTTCATAGTTGCTTTGAAATTAATACAGGCATTGATACATTTGATAATATTTGTAGGTGTCCGTCTTTTTCAATGTTGAACAAGAACTAAAACAACCAAAGTTTAGTATGAATGTTACATTGCTAGAAGAGAAACTTAACAAATTGAATCTTCGAACTTGTACAAGGTAGATACAATTTCATTTACGTTGACTTAAGTTGAGACTACTTTTTTTAGAAACGTTTAAAAAATAATCAGCTGTAATATGATGCAGTTTAGGTTTCATTCACGAAACTAATGTAAGTAAAACGTGTTGAAATTAAGATACCATACAGTAAAGACACAATTATGTAAATAGAAATATTAAGATGTAACGTAACCGTTTAATCAACCAGATTAGATCGTTAGGTATAAATCTTAAATTCAAGCTGTAGTTCTCTATAATAACTATTATTAAGTAGAAACTTTGAGTGGTTTCTTTTTGTTTATATTTTGTGCATTTTTACTTTTTAAATGTTGAAGGTATCTAATGTCAGGAGCAAGCGGTATGACTGTTTTAGAACTTGGAATTCCAACTGGTTTTGAATTAGATTCTGAATCCGTCATTGAAGTTTCTACGTTAAAAAGAACTGAGACAGTCGACCGAAAAGTGATATTTTATTTTGACAAGGTAACATGCTATGATTCTTATGCATAAAACATCTTTTTTCTTCATTAAAAAAATGCTTGAATTTACATTGTTTACATTTGAAACCGAACCATATAATATTATGTCAATCGGTGTGAAACGTGATTTTTATTTCTTGCGAGGCATCACGGGCCAAATAGTCTAACTACCAATCGCAGCGCTTTTTGCTTGACTCCCGTTTGGGCATTTCGTTGTGCAAGAAAGTCTGTCAGTTCATTACTACAAGTTGCTAGTTTCCTTCGGGTACTTTGTTTTCAACTTCTATTTAAAAGACTCTCTTAAAGAAAGAAAAAGACTTTACTATCATTCTAATTTTTATCTGCTGAAAATGACAGATACATTTTGATTTTAAAATAGATTCATAAATTTTAGAAAATTGCATTTTTGAGAGCAAAAAAAAAACAAAAATTGAAATAACCGATACATATGAAGTACATACCCAAAACTCGAAAAAATAGATAAACGTTATAAGCAACATCCAGTGCAAATTGAAACACAAAGCATTATTATTTATTACAGTAACTTAAAAGAGTAGGTAAACGAATATTTGGATTGAAAGTGAAAACACTTGTTTTTTTCTAACATGACCAAACCGTCTATGTGTGTGTGTAACGTTTTGTAAGATGTACCTTACTAAAAACAATGCCAATTATTAATGATTTTGAATTTATGTATTAGATTACGCAAACAGAAACCTGTCTGACATTATCTGTGACGCGAACAGATCTTGTTGCTAAGTCACAACCAGTACCAGTGAGGGTGTATGATTATTACAGTCCAGGTAAGTATATTATATATCGGGTAAATTAATATAATATATAATCAGTGACAACTAGTTCCATCGGTTTATCGTTAAAATCAATGTCTCCTATTTATCATTTTTACTATGAAAAAATTTATACATAAACGGAAATTAACAATAACAATTTATATTGATCAACAATTTCTTTCAAATAATTTGGCCTATTAATTTTTTAAACCCTTGCTATTTAGTCAATTAATTTATTTAGCCCTTGCTTTTAAATGTTGTACCAGGGTTGTTTGATATGTAATGTGCATTGTACAATATCTCATAAGCATTCGATTAAAAAAAATTAAAAGAGTATTACATCCCTACGGTTTGAAATACATAATTTTAATCTTGGAATCCATTTCGGAAATGCGTGACGGTACGCTGATTTATGTACAAATCTTAGGCATTTACTGAAGGCTAAGCCTAGGGTATGTTGGGACTTATAACGACGACAAGATAAGAACTATTAAAGTTTTAAAAATAGGAAAAAGTCTCATGGGTAGTATAGTAGCTGTAGCATGACGGTTACCTTCTCCGACTTCAGAAATTGCTTTACAAACTCGGATGTATATCATGGATCATTATCTTGACACAGGGCGTCTTTTAAGATAATATTTTTGAGATATTTATATAACATCCCGTTAAGACCGTGATGTAACACATTTACCCTTCGACATTTAAACCCATGTTTCGTCACCAGTAACAATATTTGCAAATTGTCTTTGATTGAATTTTGGAAAAAATTTGATCAATTGCTCGGCTTTTTATACGCCCGTCTATGACAGGACGTATTATGGTATGGCTCAGTCCGTCGGTCCGTCCGTATGTCCACACGTCGTACAATAACTCAAGAATGCTTTGAGCAATTTTAATGAAACTTTTTCGAAATGTTTGTATCTAAGGCAGAAAGCTCCCTTTCGTTTTTGAGATTCGTATGTTTTCTTGTTGTGGAGTTATTGGCCTTTAATTGTCAAATTTAAGGCATTTTTTTGCATGTTGTACAACAACTCAAAAATGCTTTGAACGATTTGAATGAAACTTTTGTGTTTTATTGGTATCCATGGCAGAGAGCTCCCTTTTATTTTTGAGATTCTTATGTTTTCTTGTTGTAGAGTTATTGGCCTTTAATTGTCAAATTTTAGGCATTTTTTTGCATGTTGTAACTCAAAAATATTTTGAACTTTTTTTATGAAACTTTTGCGTTATATTTCTCCTATAATCAAAAAGGTTTGTGACTAAACATTGAGAAATAAATTTGCGACTTTTGTTTTAAAAAATTATGTTTCAGCTAAATGTCAAGTTGTTTAAGACATTAAAAAAGAGGTTTAAATATCTGACGGGCGTATCATGCGCTCCAGGCGCAGCTGTTTATTGTACTCATGCCCGTTTTTAGTCATTTCTTTATATATACGAGATCCGTCTGACAGAAATCTTTTGTACTTTCAAAATACGCTTCCAAATGAAATGGAACTGTGATAGCGATATGCCAACAGCTTTGGCAATATTACGAATTTTATCTGCCATTTCCTTCAATCATCTCTCTGACTTTTGAGACATTAGCCCTGGCTTTTACAATTATGCTTCGACCATATTTTGCTGCATCTTTGACGGATTCGGTGACAGTCAGAAATTCCTTTTGCAACCTACGATCTTTCTCCTAAGATACCTTATTTGACCCAAGAACTATCCCCAATTCAGTAAAAATCTGTATTACCAAATGACTGAGTTTTGTGCGAACTGTTATATAAGCTCTAATTTCTTCAATATTATCAACCCGTTTTCCAACCTTTTAAAACAATTGTCAAGACTGCCCCTATTAAAATGGCTATAATTGTTAAACTATGTGGAGCTGAAGACACGTGTTTATACTTTTTGGAAAGGTATAGAATGGAGCCATTTAAGCGTATCATCACCAACTAAACCATTCGAAGTGTTATCGCGCTGTGGCACTATACACATTTCATATAAAACAGCCCTCGTGTATAGGATAATGTAGTTTCAGTGAAATAGATTCGTCAGTAAAATGATATTGAAATATAGTTATGACTTATTTAAGTTAGTAAAAAATTTGAAATAGTTTGCATCATATAAGTTTTAAATTATATAAAAATTGTAAACAAATATTTCATGTTTATGTAGGGTAGAAGGATGTATGTATGCAACTACCTGTGAATTAAGTATGTATTTTTTATATGTAGATGACCAAGTAACGGCTTTTTATCAATCTCGACTTTTAAAAGACTCCAGTTTTTGCGATGTTTGTGCAGAATGTAATTGTCCTCATATTAGAAGATAAAGGGTTGGTAAAATCATAAAAATGATATCAATTTCTGAATGTTATATTTATCTTAGTGATATTAATGTAAATGGAAATCTATTTTGCAAAACCGTTGAGACATAAAAAACCAGTTAATCAAATACTTTTAAAGCAATGAATTTATGGTTTTGAAAATTCTTACCTTTAAACGATATGCAATAGATAAACAAATGAAAGTATTGTTATGTTTATGTTACACCTAAATGCCCTCTTTTATTTAAAATTTTAGGTGTTATCACTTTTGAAAGAAAACATAGTGAACTTATAACTTTATTGTTACATTTTTATATTTCAGATATATCAGACAATTCAACGATTTTGAGTTTATTTGATTGAACATTTGTTAAAAAAATAAAAATAATGAATTTGCAAGAAATGATTTTCTTTGTCTTTATTCTGTGATAACGTTCCAAAAGAGTTTTTAAACCATAGGATTATATTATTTCGGCTCATTGTAGAAGTACGATTTTGATAGCCTCTAGCAGCTTTATTATATCATAATGAAATTTAAAGAGGAGGAATCAGCTTGAAAGAACCATGGTCAATAATGTTTTGATTGGAGCGATTCAGCCTACATTTTATTTATAAACATCTTAATAGTATTCAGTTGTATTTGAGTGAATTACAATCGACAAGACGTAATGAGGCTTAATAATAAATCTGGTAAACAACAATTTTTTTAAAAATAACATATCTCCAAATTTTTGTGCCATACTTCTTACTGCCACTGATTCTATAGAGTTTGTGTTTAGGGCTAGGTCAACTTACAGCCTAGTTGGCTGAATGAACTCTTAATAATTATACTTTTCAACACACTAAGAAGTAATGTACGATGAATTATTCAGATTTATAATAAGTTTATTTTTTGCGATTTTGTTGTAAGATATTAGGACTTGTTGAACAACAGCCAGTAATAATTATACCAGACTAATCAGAGGAAAAACTTATTTTAATAGCTGTAAGTTTACCGTAAATATAACAAGAGTTTGTCACAAAAGTGACTACATCCCTACCACTTGTTTTGGTCGAAAGAGAAATGGGGAAGAGTTAAGATTTTTAATTTCTTTTTATATCTGTTAATCAAAAACTAACATACCAATCCATGTTCTTATCACAAACAAGAAAAACACAATACTCATAACTCATAGTCAGAAAGTATTTATCAGCTGTAATTCAATCTTTCAGATTAACTGCTACATATATATTCTATCATAAGTCTTTGTCACTTTATAAAGACAATCAGATAATGTTAAAAGTTTAATTTAAAGGTGGACAAACCTTAAAAATAATCATAATAACACACAAAAGTCAGGGGTAAATTGTAAATGGCAAATGTTCAAAACGTACCAATGCAATGTTGTAAGAGGAGGTTGATGTAAAGATTTGTTTCCAATGTTGAAAAAGTCAGCAAAGGGGCATCAGTCTAAAAATAATGACAGCAAAACAGAAAAACCATTTGCAGGTGTTACAGAAGAAGATTGCATTGTTTAAAAGGAATCTGTTTAATCGTGTAGGAGGAGTTCGATGCACAAGATTTGTCTGCAATGCTGAAAAATTCTATGTTGAAAAAGGGACATAACTCTTCAAAAAATAATGATAACAACACGGAAAAAATTATTGGACCACCTGCAGGTCATAAGGAAAATGACTACAATGTTTGAAAAGAATCAGTTAAATCGTGTTGGAGGAGTTCGATGCACAAGTTTTGTCTGCAATGCTGAAAAATTCGAAGTTGAAAAAGGGGCATAACTCTGCAAAAACAATTACAGCAACACAGAAAAATCATGGGACCATGTAAAGGTAATTAAAAAAGCCTGCAATGTTTGAAAGAATTTTTTTATCGTGTAGAAGGAAATCGATGCACAAGGTTTGTGTCTGACGCACAAATGTACGCACACACGGACGCCATTTTGCACAGTAAAAACTAATTGTCTACTTGTTACTTAAGCAGGCAGAAAAAAAGAGAAAAAAGCAAATCTTTCTTGAATGCTTTTACAATAAAATTGTGAGAGTTTGGAATATAATAAATTCCATTAAATCAGTGTCTTTCTTAACCTATATCATGCAACTGTTTTCCTCGCAAAGATAGCCTAATGATTATTCGTATTTTAAAAAAAAAATTGCTTGCGGAATTTTCGTTTTATCTTTGCTTTAATGTTTTTTGGGGAAAACAGGTTGCATTTTTTTCATTTTACCTTAAGCCATTAAAACCACACAGTAAAGATTTTGGTTTATTTTAAATTTTAAAACACGCACAGTTTTGAAAACACAGCCAAATATGTCACTAAATCCATTCAAGAACAGTCACAAGTTGTCATAACAGACACATCAAAATAGCATATGTGTGTGGCTAAAGTTTCAGGAAAAACTTTGATTGATTCCATACGGAATCCGCAGAATACTATTTGATAAACGGGGATTTTCCCTTGAAATACACAATCTTTCTATGCCTAAAAAACTCCCGCTTATGTTTAATTTTCGGTTATATTGAATACCTTGTTTTGTTCCCGGATATATTGAAATTATTTTTTGAATTTAATTTGTATTATTTTAGTTTTATAATTCAGTTAATTTCAATGTAAATAAAGATATGTTTTTTTGTAAGTTGTCTTATTTAATCGTAAATTAGAATATGGTTTCCACGCCAAAGGAAAAGCGAACTACTAGAGTTCAAACTGATTTATGCTCAGCGTCCCCATATATTTATAAACAAGCTGGGCATGTAGTAACAGGATGATCTCAATATAATTGAGAATACTCAATGAAGATGTCTTCTTTTAAAAGGCCCTAAATACAGGAACGCTCAACCTTTTACTTGGGGACAGAATTTCAAAATTATTATGGATTCTGTTGAAGAGTTTGCTAGAGGTTGGGCTAAATTAGAAGACGTAGAGCTTGATACTTTATCCGACTGGATAAGGACAATTAGAAATTTTCTCAAGTCTGGGATTGCCAAACTTAAAGGGTCTATGGTTACTCAACCTTCTTTGGTGCTCAGGAACCCTGAGGTTTCTGCAATCCTTACTGACATACATAACAGGTATGTTGTTGTCCAGGCTGATAAAGCTTCTAACAACATTATTTCAGTTTGTAAAAAAATCTATGTTGAATGTCTAATTAAGGAGCTTGGTTTAGAAAGTATATCAGAGAATCCTACTTATACCAAAAATGATTTTACCAAAGATAAAGTTCTTTCCAATCAGAGGGGAGTCCTTGAGTCTTTTGGTTTTAATTTAAAACAGGAAGAACTTGACCCGCCTTACTTGTATTGGATTCCAAAACTTCACAAAAATCCATACAAGGAAAGATATAAAGCAGGTTCATCTAAATGAACGACTAAATCATTATCAGTAATTCTAACACAAATTTTGACAGTCGTCAAAGATGGCCATCAGACTTATTCAGATAAATCTATTCTACATCTGGCATCAACCAAATGTGGATTCTCAAAAATTCTAAAAAAAACTACTTGACCATTTTGTTTCTAATACTCTATCTTCGGTAAAAAGTATAAAAACTTTGGATTTTTCTACCCTTTACACCTTAATCCCTCATGCTAAATTGAAAGAACGTCTAAAACAAATCATTCACTTTTCATTCTTTTACAAAAACGGTAAACCAGGATATAAATATCTAGTGCTGAACAGGGATTCTGGTTATTTTGTAAAACACCATACAGACTGCAAACAAAAATATGCTGAAGATACCATCAACAAAATGTTAGAGTTTTTGATAGTCAATATATTTGTTTTGTCTGGCAATATTATCTTTCAACAAACAATCGGTATACCAATGGGCACAAACTGTGCACCTTTGCTTGCTGATTTGTTTCTTTATTCATATGAATCAGAATTTTTACAGAACCTTGTCAAATCTGGAGATAAGACTGTTGCTAAATCATTCAACTACGCATACAGATATATAGATGACGTTCTATCTTTAAATAATCACAAATTTGGAGAATATGTGAAGGTCATCTATCAAAGTGAGCTTGAAATAAAAGACACGACAGATTCTCCATGTTCTGCTTCATATTTGGACTTATACCTCAATTATGACAACCACGAAAGATTACATCTGAATATATAATACGACAAACGTGATGACTTCAATTTTTCTATTGTCAACTTTCCGTTTCTTTGCAGTAATATCCCTGCTTTTCCTGCGTATGGTGTATATGTTTCACAGTTAATAAGGTACGGTAGAGCTTGTTTCCACTCTGGGGACTTTCTGCAACGAAGCAAATTACTTACAATTAAATTGTTGACACAATGATATTGCAAGCCTAGGCTAATCAGGGCCCTTAAAAAAGTTTTATGGCCGTCATAACAATATTGTTGATAAGTATGTAGTCACTATATCCCAACTTATACTGAATATATTTGACTTACCATAGTTCTTTGTTCCTTTCATTCTCAAAATTGACTTGCACGTGACGGGTGTAGCTAGCTAGACAGGAGGTGCTTACCCTTCCGGAGCACCCGGCCTTTCTTCCTTGATGGAAGTTCACGTGTATAACATATTTTGCCAGTTTGCAAAGTTTTTACTTTGTTTTTTTTGGATTGTGATATGGACAAGGACTTGTATGTTTGTTTTATTAAATATCTATTTAAAAAACGTAAAGGTATTTCATAACAAAATATGTGTCGCGAAATCAAAGTGTGTTAATTGAAGTCTTGCGAATGATTTTGTGTCAAATAAACTGCCAAATCTTATACATGTACTTAAAGATTTTTTCATGATATAAAACATATCTGTTTACAAATGCCGACAAAATCCTTTCATCTGAACGAAGATAAAGGTTACAGAGGAAGGTGGAGTAAAGAGAAAATAACTCTACCTCTCGGTGCAAATATTGAAGGGTCAGAAAAACGTCTCTTATTATTGTAAAATAACAAATCTTTGCTGCTACATTAATGTTAAAATTTTTCTTGTTTACTATGAAGTTAACAAGCGATTTGGATGAAAAGTTAACTTTTTGTTCCTTTGCTGTTCATTTTCGATAAGAAGTTTACCGAGAAAAACGTCACGTGTTGTTACATGTTGTTATTTATAAACAATTGTCCCGCCAATCCAAAGATCTATATTTAACTGTCGTTGAAACTAATCCCCCTAAATGCAACTTCAGCTTTATAGTTCATTAATCTGTCAAGACAGTCAACTTTTGACCAAAAACTTTTTAATTCTTAAGTGTTTTAGAGGAATTCATTTCAAAGTTGACAGAAAAAGGAAAATAGTTAAAATAATAAACGTTTCAGTCTTAATTTGATTAAAATATGTGTTTATAACAGCGGGTACCGCTGCTGGTGGAGTAAACTCCCTGGGGGTATCCATAACTCAGCCGGCAGTACTTTATGCTGTCAAAAAATGTACCATTTAGCAAAATTTTCACCCGTCTTAATTTTTTAAATTTATTTAAAACAAAGGTTTGTTCCCTGATGCAAAGCATTCCTTAGCTGAATTTGGATTTGTATAATTTTAGAACTTCAGATTCATTAATTTTCAACAACATGTATTTGGCTTATATTTTTCAAACTTTTAGGCCCCTAGTGACACTGATGAAGAATGATTTTTCGAAATGTGCACATATGGCACATCAAAAGTTAACAGGTATTTGTGTTATATATTCATATAAGATTACGATGTGTAATCAAATTAAAAAAATCTAATTCTCTTTTGTGTGTACCCTGCTATATTGATTTTTGACAGATTGAACTATTTCCCATTCCTCTCATCTTCAATTTATTCGGGTAATACTGCAATTTGAAAAACTTTTTATTTTCATTCAGGCATATTTCTAGTTCTAAGGATTTTTTTGGAAACAAAATTGAGGCGAACGAGAGATTTTAAATTAAATATATTATTGTTTATAAAACACATTTTTCTTTAGGCGAACAAACTTTGGCCAGCCAGTAGGATACACAGGAGGTTAATTATTGCAGGAAAAGCAAAACAAGTTTAAAAATACCTGATAACAGCAAAAAATGTGCTATTCTGGCAAACTCTCATCCAATATAGCAAATTATAAATCAACCAGGATGTTTAATAGTAAAACACTAAACAAATGTTTTCCTGATATTGTTAGGTTAACACTGAATGCAGCCAAAAAATTTGCAGAAAAAAGGATGCGGGGTTTTATCCGAAATTTTCGACAAGCGGAAAAACGATTTTAAAATAAAATTTTATATTATTTTATTTTTAATTCTTAATTTCAAAGGTGAGCGGGTCCGACGAATTACAAATCATTTTGTCATGACCTTTAAAATAAAGTAATGATAAAACTAGGATATAACTTTTTGTCATTTCTTAAAAAAAACTGTTGGTTTAAAACCATTTAAAATTCTCGAAAAAGGACATCGGGAATACATTACCCTTCGGAATATGATTTTCCATTTTCCGTTTAACCAACCGACTTCATAGAAGTTGACGCAAAAAATTCCCAAGATATTTAAAAAATTAAATTGTTTTTTAAATTGTTTTTCGTAGAGCTTAAAAAAACTTTTATGAAAACCTTCATGAATTTAAGTTCATTAAATAAAAACTTGCCTTTTTATTCATAGTATTTTTACATGCATCACTAAAATGAGATGAAGCCGTGGTGGCTAGGTGATTAAAGCAGTGTGCCAATCACAACTTGACTTTTAATTGTTGCTGAGATGGTCGGTTCTAATTTAGATCAATAGTAAATCAAAACCTTGTCTTTGAAAGATTATAATTTATTACCGTATCCCGAGAACTGGTTGTTTTACTAGATTTCATATCATTTAAATGTAAAATAAAACACATTTGCTTTTAATCAAGTTGTGATTTCAAATTCTGGACTGTATTTTTCAATTACAGAAATGACAAGTTTTTCCTTTCTAGCACCATAAATTAAAACAAATGAATAGATTGTAAAACCGTTTATTCTATACAGATAATTACAAATTGGAAAAAATGTAAATCACCGCCGTTGAAATTACTGCTGTAACTCTAAAATAAAAAGTATAATGATTTAATAATAATAATATAATTATTTAAAACATTCTTGATAAATTTTCAAAAGATCACAATTGAAAAATTAATTTAATCAGACTAGATAATCACAACTTAATTAACCAAAAACACTAGTTTTTGCTATGTTTTTCTTTTTTAAAAATAATTTGTAAAAGATAATTTTCCAAGCTATGCGACATCGATATGAATATCCAAATTTATTTTAATTAAGGAAGACTAGTTTAAATAAGAGTATTACTCTTGTGTTGGAATCCCAATGTAAATTTGTTTGTAGAATGACTTAACGAAATAAATACTGTTTAAACTAAATGTATTTTTCACCACATCTTGCTAAACATCCGAGTTGATCTTATAACAGAAATGAAGATGTTTTACTTTTTATTTGCCGTTAAATATTAGGTTTTATTATTATTTTTTATTTTTTAAAACTTTAAAATTGAAGAAAGATATAAGAACATTTGTTCCGAATACCCCTCAATTTATTCTGCTACGAGTATCTTGAAGCTTGCTACGAGAGATACTACAAGATGACTTGCAATTTACATAAAAAGCAGAAAACGTTAAAATATCATAAAAATAAACCATTGTTTATGAACGTTAGAGATGATACTAAAAGTAGCTGTTGAACTCTTTGTTAAAAAAACTCTTTCGGATAACAATTTTTTTTATTATAAAAATATTGTTGTAACACAGATGAGCTACTTGTGTATGGCTAATACTTACTTTTATCTACTTATTTGAGGACAATTACATTCTGGACACACATCGCAAAAGCTTGAGTCTTTTAGAAGATTAGATTGGTAAAAGGCAGTTACTTGGTCATCTACGAATATACAATGTCATTATCTTTACACACAAGAATAAAAAAATATCGCTTAGAAATAATCACATACATCTACATGAATACGTCTTGATGTTAATAATACTAATAAGAATTATTAAATCATAAAAAATGACATTTTATTGCATTAAAACTCCCAAAATAGCTTTTTTATCGTTACCCTTAACAGTCGAAACTATTTCATTAGAATAACCTTATCTGAGGTTTTGTGCGGAGCAATGGAGTTTTAAACCATAGTTAAGAATCCTTCATACATATCAAAGCATCAGTTCAGGGAGTCGTAAAGAAAAACATTAACACCAATATTTATGTTGTAAATCTAGCTACATTATGGAGTAATGTAAAAAAAAATATTGATTCTATGATTTGCAATCATAAGTAAAAAGTACATTTCTAGCATTGTTCAATGCATATTTTATTTTAGTACATAAAATAAATTCTTCATTGTAAAGAAAAAGATTTTGGCCTTAAAAAGCAAATTTTAATTATGCTGTTTAATGGAAGTTTCAATCAAAATGAAAGTGCTATTTCTAAAATAAAACATAAAAAATTTATTTCACTACAGGAAAACACTACCAAAAAATTCGAAACAACCATTATACCGACATAACTATTTTATGAGCAATCCAAATTATTCCCATATTGCCACATCGTAAGTATATAAAAGCATGGGTTAAATGAATGTTGATAATATTCAATTAACAATCGTAAAGCAAAATTAAATGTTTAGCCATGTAGTATTATGTGATGCCGATTTGTGAACATCTCGATTACTTTTACTTTTTTAAATTATTATCGCAGACCTTTCTTCTATATTTTTTTTAATAGAACTTTTGGATTCTTGTGAGTTATGTTAAAACTGTGACGTTTCTGGAACTGAATATAATTAATGCTGTATTGAAAGTATACTAACCTGGACTGTAATAATCATACACCCTTACTGGTACTGGTTGTGACTTGGCAACAAGGTCCGTTCTTGTTACGGATAATGTAAGACAGGTTTCCGTTTGGGTAATCTAACATATAAAATCATAATTATTATCTTATTTTTAATGTCTGATCAGTGTTTGTCTTTTTTTTTATCTTCTTTAAGTATTTTGTGTTCTTCAACATGAATTTCAGTATTTATTTTTTTGTAACAGCAAATGTTGTAAAAAAAAATGTGCCCCTAAATAAAAATTTGTGTTTTGTGTGTGCACTGGATAAATCTGACTGATGGATTTATATAGAAAAATAGTTTTGCGTTTAAAATAATAAAAAACAATAGCATCAATTTACGAAATTTTACAAAATTCATTCAAATATGTAAGTATGCGCAGAAGATTTTCCAATAAGCTTTAAGCAAGTAAAATTTACCAAACTTTATTCTTGTTTAATGGCTTTCTATAAATATTTTATTAAGAACGCTATAAAATACAAACTTGCATAGAGAGTAGATTAATTTTAAATCCGTTTGTAAATATTTGATTTTCCTTTTATTTTTATATAAACACAGCAACATATTTTCACAATCTTTTACTCGAAAAAAAACTATATATTCAAGTAGGTTGTACGCAAAGGTTTCGGAAGTTTACAGTATTTTGATCTAAAATGTGTTTGAACCCAAAAGGTAACTTTATCAATTCATTCGTAGTTAACACGGTGGGTTTATTTTCATAGCATTTTGGTCTCATTATATGATTATTTTTCTCCTTTATTCAACTTCATATGTATATTGTATTTGTTATTAGTTGTCTTGGCTATAGCCAAGGCAACTTTTAGATTCTTATACTTTATGTAAATATGAAATTGTTCTTAAGGTCAGCGATAAAGAGATTCAGTCTGTTTTAAAACGACAAATTTGGATATTTATTAAATGTAATTTTTTTCCCTAAATCATATTTGTTTTTCAGCATATTTTTTGTATTAATTTTATATGGCTCAAGTTGATTTAATGTCTTCTATTAAATATTTATTCCAACTTTCATGTTGACCAACTATTTGATACGAATATGGGTTCTTTTTAGTTAAAACAATGAGTTGTTTCTTGCCAACCGAAAATTTTTCAAAGGGTATATATCAAGCATAAATGCATAGTTGTGAGTAGGATAACACAAACCCTAAATGTGATTTAAAGTAGTCCTTTTAGAGAAAAGACCGAGTTTTCTTTGCCTATAACAATAATATCTGAACAGGAAAAAAGTTGGAACAAAAAAAAAACGGAGGGTAAAAGTTTTCTGATGTAAAATGTATTGTGAAGATATGCTCCGATTGGCGTCATAGGTAAGGTAGATAGGTAGGGTAATGTTGATATCTAAATGATATTTCAACTAGTTTAAAAACGACTATTATAATAAATGCCACAGTTCAAGTGTAAGGGAATAAAAATATTAATTTCAACACCCTGAAAAAAATTTCCATTGAAAATTCGTTTTAAGCATATTAGAAATAAATCAAATTTAAACCATATCTATGCATCTTGATTATCAATATAAAAAGACAAAACTACAAACCATGCTATTTTTTTGGTATTAGTAGGAAAAGAAATTAAATCTACCTTGTCAAAATAAAATATCACTTTTCGATCGACTGTTTCAGTTCTCTTTAACGTAGAAACTTCAATGACGGATTCAGAATCTAATTCAAAACCAGTTGGAATTCCAAGTTCTAAAACAGTCATACCGCTCGCTCCTGTCATTAAATACCTATCACAAGTTGAAATACATCATACTTAAATATATCTACATCTTCTTTGAAAAAAAAAACTTTGATCAAAATCCACTGTTCATTATAACCTTGGTTTTCTTTTTTTCGTTGAAACATTTAATGTTCTTATGGATTTTAGAAATATTAAAGTATAACTATTTAATATGAAATATCAGTAGTAAATGGCAACAAGATAGTAATAAACAAATCAGAACTTTAGGACATATACCATTTTCAAACTTTTAAGAAACAAAATATTTTGCTGAGAAATACACTGTACAAATCGATTCATATGTTTAAGAAGTTTCATTTCATTTTTAATTTATTACCTTGTACAAGTTCTTAGAGTTAATCTGTTAAGTTTTTCTTCCAACAACGTGACATTCATACTAAACCTTGGTTGTTTCAGTTCTTGTTCAACATTGAAAAAGGCGGACACCTACAAATGTAAATTTATCAATACCTGTATAAAGTTCAATCAACTATGAAAACATAAATGGAGTTACATCAACACCCCCCCCCCCCTAAACGATCAAACAGAATTCAGTTTAATTTAACAGTTTCATGGACGTAAAATTTAAATAATAAAATTTGCTTAAGAGCTTACCTCAACTAATCCAAATCCACTTCCTGTAGCAGAAATATTTACAAACGATGGTGCAGGCTTAGGCTAGAATCAAATTTTAAACAATAATTTAAATTATATAATAATAACGGTGTTGATAATATACACTAACAACCATAGCTTGCTTCTTGTATGATATTGCGTTAATATATTACTAGGACATTTTCTCAGTAAATATCATATTTCTTTTATCTAAATTTACAATATTTACGAGCAATGTTTGTAATCAAGACATTTAAGGGTACAAAGATTGTCTAGAAAGTAAGATATCAGTAAGGCAACGTGAAGTTTACATTAGATTTTAACACATGCTATTGTTAACCTAATAATTATAATGAATAAGGCTCGCCCTTAAAACTAAACAGTTTTAAAAGATATTTTTATTTAATTTTTATTCAATTCCATCAATTATACACTTTAATCATACTTTATCATACTAAATATTAGCAACTACGTAGAAATGCTTTGTATTAATAAATGATTTGAAATGTTACATGAACACAATTCTTTATAGACGTAAAACAAAAATTATTCTTATATATAATCCAAACTTCATTAAAAGTATTATTGTACTATAGTCTTATATATAATCCAAACTTCATTAAAAGTATTATTGTACTATAGTCTTATATATAATCCAAACTTCATTAAAAGTATTATTGTACTATAGTCTTATATATAATCCAAACTTCATTAAATGTATTATTGTACTATAGTCTTATATATAATCCAAACTTCATTAAAAGTATTTTTGTACTACAGTCCTTACCTCTACACTCTGTAATACAAGTGCATTTTGTTTGCCGAGTGAAAATTGATGTTTTATGGTGTCGCCATTTATATTAATTGATATATTTAATCCAGTAAGGGAATTCTCACCTCCACCAAGGAATCCCAATTCTGTAAATTCTGAAAGTGCTTGCAGTGCCAAAACAGTATCCTAAAATTTATTTTTTTAAATGACAAATTAGGAAATAATGTTTGTATATTGTCAAAAAGAAAATAAATGGTAATAATTTTCACATATCAGACTGTTTGATGGCTGCTTAGTTTTCTGAACTTTGTGTTTGGGACAGAGAAACTCGAGTAACGTTTCTTAACTAAACTCTTTCAGCCTGAGCTGAATGTGCTGAAATTATTAAGCATATTGTTTAATCATGACTAATTTGATAATGGGATAATTTTGGCACGTTTTATTTTGCTTATTTTCTTTAACAGTTTTTTTTTACTCTTTGATAATTTTTTTCTCTTTTTGTCCCTGAACACGTGTATATACTTACGAAATTAAAGTTGTTTATTCAATTTATACCATTTAGCAAAATTTTCAGTCGTCTTAATTTTTGAAATTTATTCAAAACTAAGGTCTGTTCCCTCCTGCAAAACATTCCTTAGCTGGATTTGGATTCACATATTTTTGGAACTTTAGATTCATTAATTTACAACTGTTTGGCGTATGTTTTTTAATCTATCAACTTTTTCGGCCCCTAGTGTCACTGATGAGGAATGATTTTCCGAAATGTGCACATCTGGCACATCAAAATTTAGCAGGTATTTGTTATATATTTACTACCCCTGAGCGGGTACCGCTGCTGGTGGAGTAAATCTCCCCGAGGGTATCCATAACTCAGTAGGCAGTACTTTGTGCTGTCAGAAAATATACCATTTAGCAAAATTTTCAGTCGTCTTAATTTTTGAAATTTATTTAAAACTAAGGACTGTTCCCTCCTGCAAAACATTCCTTAGCTGGATTTGGATTCACATATTTTTGGAACTTTAGATTCATTAATTTACAACTGTTTGGCGTATTTTTTTTAATCTATCAACTTTTTCGGCCCCTAGTGTCACTGATGAGGAATGATTTTCCGAAATGTGCACATCTGGCGCATCAAAATTTAGCAGGTATTTGTTATATATTTACCTGTGTCGACGCAAAACCTCCATATGAATTTCTCTGTTTAAGAATCCATTTCAATATAGGCAAACCTGATGTATAGTCTTTGTTATGGGCGTGGTAGAGTAACGCATATGAAGTAGCTTCGATGTCAATAGCTGTTGCTTGTTGCTCTGGTGGATTCCAATACAAGTTACTATTGTCTTGATTAACTTCCCAGTGTTTTGTTCCATCTGAAATGACAGCAGGTATTAGAAGACACATTAGTACGTCTATATGTTATACTTTTACTATAACCATTTTAAAAATTGCTATTTTTAATTACTTTGATTATTTAGAGTAATTAATTTTCAACTGTTTGGCGTAATTTTTGAATCTATCAAACTTTTCGGCCCCTAGTGTCACTGATGAGGAATGATTTTCTGAAATGTGCACATCTGGCACATCAAAATTTAGCAGGTATTTGTTAAATATTTGATTAATAGACCATAAGCAACTGCTTAAAACATAATGCCAAGATCGCATTTGTCGTAGATTTGAAGCTGTATTCCAGAAAATGTTCTGACAGTGATTTGGTTACTTTTTTTAAATCATACATTTTACTTTCTTTTGTCACCTCGGTGGCGATCGCTTTTGTGCGTAGCAAAAATAAAGAGATGTGCGTATTATTGGGACCAAGCCATATGGTTAAAAGATTACGTTTGCAGATACGATAAGACAACTTTTTTATTATATTGCAATACATTCGCGAAATCTTGAGATATTCTTGACAGTTTTGTTCTTACTGATTATACTTATTTCTCGTTTATGTTGTACAAATGAGTTTTTATGTTTCTCAAATAATCAAATAATCAAGTATCAAAATTGTCTTTCATTTCAATTTTATATTCTACTTTTATTAGTATATTTTTACGGGACTGGAAAAAGCGGTTGGGTAGTATTTTTTTTAATTTTTGCAGAAAGTGTATGGCTTTATTTTACAAACTCGTGAACAAAATCCAACAACTTTCAATTGCTTGTCAAACACGTTGAAATAACCAAAGTTATAAAATTGATAGAAAAACATTTACAATTTTATAAAGCCAATATCAGCATGGTTCTTTATATGCGTTACACTAGTACTCGCACAAGATAGGTATTATTGAGTGGTACTAACGGACAAATAAAGACCCTAGGATCGGCATTGGAAACTCTATACAACAATACCAGTGTTCTTCAAAAAGCTTGTCGACTACCTTTAAATAAACATCTTTGTCGGAGAGAAACCTTATAAAATATAAAGAAATCATGCAGGAACTACTCATGGTTGTTTAACCAAGAAATTAATAATATTGTCTGTGAAAATCTAGTACTATTTCATTGCGGCTTTAAAGCAGGTTGTTTATGGGTTTTTTTTTGATTTTATAATAAGACAATCAGATATTAATGAATATTTTAAAAAGCAAATTGTATGTCAGAGAAATCTGTAATGCTTAAGATAGGTAGTTTTATATTTAAAAAAATGAAATACTTTTACGGTGAAATTTTGAGTTATTATATTTTAATTTAAAAACTTGATTGAATTATTAACTCTGGACAATCTGGCTTACAGTATGCATGTGTTTGATATACAGTTTGCAATTTAGGCGGTGTCATTGCCGTGTGCCGAAGTTGTTTTTATTACAAGAATAAAATTATTTTCGTATCATATTTTAAGACCTATATACTAACGTATTAATCAAACGTTTTCTATAAGTTGCTTATTTTCATTGTTAAAAGATATTATATTACTTTAATATTGTATTTATGTAAACAAGAAGAAAAATTATTTCAAGTATTCAATCAATACAGCAGTGTTAATGTATGATTATTAGAACTTTCAAGTAAGACTGTAATCATTTGATGTGTTTCCCTTAACCTCCCTTCGATCTGAACAGATGCCGCAACCGTCGCAGTCAAATAATAGTTTGATAATCGATAATTCTTTTCTTAATTATGCAAAAATAATATGGTGACGTATTTTAAACACGTGTTATCTTTTTTAGAATTCCATTACGGTTTTACTCACCGACGAATATCGCTGCTGACTCTAGATCATTGTATGCTATTTTACTGGAATTACTTCCAGTCAATGCTAGTGCATAACTGGTAATGGCTAGGGTATACGTGTCTTTAATTGTCAGTAATTTTGATTCCAAATAACTCTGAGCTTTGTTTATCGCAGTCTGTAATCTACTAACAATTGCCTAAAATGTCACGTATATCAAAATTATAAAATTTTAACTACATACTAACAACACCTCACACTAAACCATTTTTCCAATTTTTGTTCTACATTTTGAAATAACAAGTGCAAAATATATTTTTACTAATATAAAAGCTTAACTTTTGTAAAATTTGCATAAACTAACCTGTTGTATATTAATATGACTTGAAAATAGCATGATATGAAAATTAAATTCAAAATTATAAATTATTTAAGTTTGCTTATACGCTCGTGTTAGAACAATGTAATGATCTAAAACGTTTATCCATAAAGATTAAGTGCTCATAAATCTCAATATTAAACTAGAAATGTCTACAAAAATACACAATTATGTTCATAAAATTATAAATGCTAACGACTACAAGGGCAACTTAAATACAGATGCATTTTACGCAGTTACTTAAAAAAATTAAATTTTTAGTGATCATATGTAAACATGATATGTCTCCAATTCAATTATGTCGTTGATAATTTTATAACCATACAAAAATAGCATAACAATGAAGCCTTTTTTCATTACTTATTATCAAATTACCCCATAAAGATCCTTGTTTTCTACAAGTGCAATCGTTACAAAAGCAGTAAGACCAATGCCTGTTCCAGATCCACCCTAAATAAATTAGTAATGTATAAAAATCAGTTTATTCTATGTCATAAAATGATTCAGTTTTTTTCCATATCAATCAATCAACTGAAACATATTTTTTTACACTGGACGTAGGGAAATACCTTTCATGTTACCTTTTATATTTCTAACAGGCATTAAAATATAGTGGAATGCAGTGAGAATGTGGTATATTCGTGCAAGTCAAAATCTTTTCACTTATATAAAAGCGGAAAGATTAAGGATAGGAGCACGATTGTCCTAACTTCTGCAGTGTTTATACCAATTAATAATTATAAGGCCAAAGAAGAGACTAAACATTCTGGGATGGTCGGTGACCTGCAAGCTTACACTAAACACATTAAAAGAAAAGGCCAATCATATTATAAAACTCCGATTTTTTCTTGTCCGCTATTTTTACGCGACCACTTACAAAAAATCATGAAGTATGAGTAGTTATATAGATTACGTTTTCACTTACAAAATTGCTGACTGGATAGATTATACTCATGTTCATAAAAAGTACTATAATGTTTAAAGATTCCAAAGTTACCGAAAGGATCAACATGTCTTCTATTATCCGTTTTTGGTTAATGAATTTTTATATTTGTTGAAGTTAAAAAAGAGGTTATTCATATTCACACATTTTTAAGCGTTTTTTTTATCAGCAAAACGCTATTGATATAGCGTAGTCATACCAATATACTAATCAAGCTAGAATATTTAAACAAAAATATCTTTTTTGGATTTGTAAAAATTAGAAACAAACAAAATCAGTACCTTGAGTTGTGAGTGTACAACATTTCCGGGTTCATAAAAAGATCCATCGGGTGTTTGTCTATACATTATCCAATCTAAGGCTTTAAGAATTGTAGAATCGTCTATAAGAACATGCTTCTTAGCTTGATGAAATGTTTTTACGACAAATGCTGTTAACCTGTTATGTAGATAAAAGTATCGAACGATAATTGCGTCACTGTGTATTGACAATCAATTTAGAATAAATGTAAGACATTTAATAATAATAATAATAATAAAAATAATAATGAAATTTTGTAATAAGTGTACCATTTCAAATGAATTGTTGTCGGTGGTTAATGTTTTAAAACAAGCATATTTGCAAGTGTTGCATACAAAACAAAATTTTATTCTTAACTAATTTCAAGTGCACTGATATATACATAGTAAAGAACGAATGTTTATCATTTAGAAACATGGCTAAATATCATAGTTTGTGATAGATGGTTGGATATGGAGATGTTAATTTTGTCGATCACTTCGAAATTTAAAATACATTTACTTGCATTTCAAGCATGAAACAGAATTTAGTTTTTATTAAAATCAAGTTTATCTTATATTCTGTTAGATTTACGCCAAAATCACATCTTATTTTAGGCTAATATTCTTATATTTGTAACAATGAGTAGGTATTGGTTCTTGCTTTTGTAAGACGGCTGGATGGAAATTACCAAAAACATACATACAATTATTCATATCTCGTTTCTGTAGCCTTTATTCAATAAATTAAATTGTTCTAAAAAAATCTTGAATAAAAATATCTAAGAATGTTCTTTACCTTGCTTTCTCAATTTCGTCTTTCTTATTTATTTTTTTACAATGCCTGTACATTGATTTTCCCTTCTTTATAATGCAATCCCATTCTGTAAATATTTGTTGGCTGTAGTAATATTTCAGAAAAAATAGTAAACATTCTTTTGGTCGTGTTGTGCTGTCGAACCATTTCGTCAGGATTATAAAATTTCAAAAAAATAACTTTTATGTTACATACCACATGCTGCCTGAATAATCACTCTCACCAAAAGCACTAAATGATCCATCTGTATGCTGGAATGTCAGTTCTCTCTGGTATCCTGAAAAAAGTTACATTAAGACAAACAGTAATTAAGTTTGAAAATTGGTTAAAGATATTTTTCATAGTTTCTTGTTAAATAAAAATTGCATTCAAATTTGGATTCATTTAAAAAACCTGCTAAAATACTTTAGGATAAAGAAGGAATTAATTAGATATCGATAACCTGTTACACATACATGTTATTAAATGTATTAGGTTACTTAAAATCAAGTTGTCGTTTAAACAATTTTTTCGTTTAGATGTGTGAGTAAAAATATTAGGTGCATCCTTAATACGTTTGTCAATACTTCTCTAATCTAAATTTTGCTTTACAACACACACAAAAAAGAAAAGGTCATTGGCAACGAATTTGAAGAAGGGTTGGGCTTATTTTAAAAAAGGCTTTATTACCTTTTTGCATAAACCTGATTGCTTTGTTCTTCACGCTATCTTCAAGTTGTCCAGATGCTTTAAGGTAATTTGAGACAAAAACGTCAGGTGCGAATCCAATCATCGTCTGCTCGCCACATCCAGTGGGCATGCGCAATAAACTATCCAAGCCAGTAATAGTTGGTCCCATAAAATCACCTTTATTAAATTTTGTCAAAGAATTGCAAATTAAAACAAACGATAAACATTTAACTAAAAATGAATGAAGAGCGTTAGTTCAAATATGATCCACATCCAAAGGAATCAAGAATACTAGATAATTTGCGAAACACTTAATACGTTGCAAAGACCCTGATAACGAATTTGTTCTTTGTTATTTGTTAGTTTGAGCATTAAACATGTAGAATGTACTGTCTTGTTAAAATTTATTGTTAGCGTTAAGCAAGTTAAACAGAGTTGTTCCCCTTGTTTAATAACACTTGTAACATTATCAGTCAATGTAGCTCAAACAGTTGTTTATGTTGTCCGGAAATTTGTTTAAAATAGTTTGATTCATTAAGAATATATCTGTTTTTCTGTACACATTGAACAGAAATTGACAATTACCGATTAATAACAGTATTTATCCAACCGAAACGATAGCAGTAAAAATGTTATACAAAATTATTTAAGCCGACACTGTAACTTTAAATATGTGACGATCAAATCATACCAGCTTTAATGTAAACACCCTTTCTTTACCTATAGCTGTTATCCTTACTCTCTCAGACCCTGCAACAACTGAACTAGGAAATGTGATGTTGATCAAACGTTCAAACGAATTGTTTTTCGTTAAGTCGATTATAACAGGAACGTTGTAATCTTTTGCGACACCTTCGGGCTGAAAAAATAATGACGACCCCAAAACAGTTAGAAAGTGATAATTCATTACATAAGTATTATTAAAGAAAACTTTTAAGAAAATATCAAAAACAGACACGATACGTTTATACACTCGAATAAAATGTTATGCTTTAGGCGCATAAAATAAACGTTACGCTTGGTGTTGTACGACTTTGTTTAAGCATTCCTGTCTTGCCTGCAAAGAGTAATGGACTTTCAGCCTAAGGATAACTGTTTGTGTCATTGTGTTTCTGAGAGTCAATTATACAAAGTTTTTGTAGCAAACTTGGATAAAGTTCGGTATTATTCAATTACTTGTGTTTAGTCGTAACAAGAAATCGCTAAGCGCATCCGCGATTACTTTAGAATATTTCTGTAGAAATTAATAGCTGCTACTGTGGAGATTTTGCATGTCAAAAATGGTGATGTTTGAAGCGAAAGTTATGTTTTTGTTGACGCTTTACGTTTCATGCGCAAAAGAATACGCAATTTGCCTTGTTTTATAACGCGTAAAATTCCCGAAGACTCAAATAAGTGAAAAATATCGAATTGAAATCAAATAATTGAGACGTTTTATTTTTTAAACCTATGTATAATGAAACTCTTTAAGCGACACCTGTTTCTTGTGTAAAACGGCAAATATTTTCTGAAATTATTACTATCATATTTGTGTTTTATGTATTTCAAAATTAAGATCTTTCTACATTTACTTACTTCAACAAGAAGCTTTCTCTTAACTCCGTCGGCCGCCACGCTTGACTGTGCTTTCACTGATAGATCTATTTTACCAATCTTTACCGGAACAATAGGGAAATATACTGAAGCCGCTTCTCCCCCTTTTATCTATATATTATAAATAGATATACGTCCTCTTCAATTGCTATAAGAGACTCTCCAATTGGATAAATCAAAAATGCACCTTACAAGTTATTGGCAACGGCTACAGCAACGAAAACATAGCTACTTATATAGTAAACAGTTATTTTCCCTTCAACCTTTTAAGGGAAATATTTCGAAAATGTCAGTTAAACCTACTGAATTTCTACGTTAAATATTTTAAGAATTAGATTTTAAGATTTAATAGTATGAATTAATGATATCTGGTACTTATTCACTGTAGAATTACATCTTGATATAAAAGAAGTTAAAAGCCTTTAACAATAGGCAATAGTACAGCGTAGGTTTGAATTCCAGCGAAGAATGCAATAATAAATTGTTGTTATATTTTTTATTATCACCTACTTTAATTTCTTTTCATATGCAGCGTGGAACAGAAGAAACTATTCCATGTGTATGAGATTTAGAAAATTGTAGTTCTGACATTTAATCTCACGTCAGTGGTATGTTAGATGAAGAATTGTTGGGTTATTTAAAAAAAATACATGGGACATCACAAGGTTAGAAGTATTAGCCTTTTTTCGTTTTTTTTTAATTTTATTTATTTATTTTTTTTAAATTCTATTGCTTTTTTCTTTTATTTATACAGAGATGAAAAATGTTATAGAGATACACAACAATAAGTCATAGATTAAAGACTTTAATAATTTTTAAGAATTGCATTTTGTCTTATCTTTTATGAATATAGTTTTATAAATCCATACTTTACAGCCATTTTTTAGCATTGATAAGTTATTAAATTGTACTTTTCAAAACCTAAACGAATATAGATACTAAATTTTAAAATAAGCTAATTTGCTTCATTTTTTAATTGTTCTAAGTAAATTGTGAAGTGAGCAGAATTATAAAATACAATTTGTATATTTACCATAACTGTTTGTGTCTCTGTCCGTGATTCATACAGCCATGTGACTGTTCTCTTGTGCTTCAACAAGCAGAAGGTACAAAACACCTGAACAAATTTAAATAAAGTGATAAAGGAAATATTTTATCTTACGGAAGTCGGTTGTCCTGATTATCATTTCTGAATACACATAAAAAAAGCTGCAACTTAATGAAACTGTACCTGACAATAACCAGAGGCCATACTAACAAAATTTTACAATGAGCATAGACATAGTTACTACTTTACCTTTAAGGGTACCAGACAAGTCGAAAAAAAACTTGCTTTAAATAAAACAAAGAGTGAGACAAATAAAACAAGCATTCGATTTGGAGAAAATGCAAAATGATACCAAATCTTCCGTTTAAAATTATAGTACACCCCCTTGGCTGACTAGTTCTTGGCAAGAGGCTAACGAAAACACGATATCATACAAGTATATAAATATTATCTGGACACGACAGACAAAGGAGAAAAACATTAAAATTCTGATTATAAAACTCACAAAGGACACTATAGTTTATGTCCAGAGATGTAGTGAGAGTACTATTGGAGGATACTAACTATTTACTTTATTTTGCAATCAGTGGTTCGTGAATACGCACTCAAATTACATTAAAATTTTTAAAAAATTCTTAAACCAAAATGTAAAATGCATTGGTGTCAAAAATTAAAAAAAGAAAATAAGTCTATTATAATTGATTAATTTTTTTCTAAAAATAAAAAAATCCGATTTTTTTAATTCTCCGGTCTGATTGGATTATTTCGACTAGTTTTTCACTGTTTAAATCTTTTATGTTAGTGAATTTATTTGAACATTACTACTCCAAACCTCATACACAATTCAAGATGACTTAAAAACCAATGAAAAACGAATTTTTTAAAATGATATATTTATATATATATATTTTTGTTAAAGTAGCTTGGTCTATTTTTAATAAAATATGAGTTGGATAAAAATAATCTTTACAGTTTGAAGGGTATCAATCAAAAAAAAAGTAATTAAAGAACATGTGGCAGTTTATTATTGGATTTATTATACATCACAAAAAACATGTACTATGCTTCATGAAAGATTGTAAAAATCTTTTGAAGAAGTTCAGCCGATGCATAAAAAGACAACTACGAGAATACATCTACCAAAGTAGAGCTTTTAGTGTTGATGGTCAATTGCTAATATTTCAAAAAAAGTAAAAAAAAAAAAAAAATAACCATAACTAAAATAAGCTGTCTATGCTTACTTTTTGGACAGGCTTACAATTACAGATAAGTAATACATAGGTAGTTTTTAAACTGGTAATGACATATACAAATATCAGATAATTTACCTTAACGGTTTGAGGCGTTGTATGAAGCTGTTTGCCACTGCTGTCTTTAACAATAATATTCTTGAAATCTGTATTTTTCTCCAAAGTGACTAAAACCTGAAAAAAAATTAATTATTTCAAGCTTTAAAGATATCAATTTTTTTTGAAAAAAATAAGTAATGAGTAATGAATATCAACTATAACTATGTGCATTCTTGCTTTAATATCAAATATGGATCATTATAATAGGCTAAACAAAAAATAAAGTATTTTGTTGTTAATACATCAGTTTTATAGTTCCCTCATTCTTTCAATAGGTTACATCCTAGCCTTATATATGTTATTCTAGCAAAATATTTAACATAGAGATAGAATTACATTAAAAGCCTCTTTATGATTTTATATTTAACGCTTTTAAAAAAGTATTGAGTAAAGAACTGAACAGAAATTGTGAAATACCTTTACTAACATCTTTTACAGCGAGTTGTGGTTTTGCGTTCTATAGTTATTATTCTAGATTTAATTTTTCATTGTTCACATATACAAACAAGATGCGGTGTACTGACTACACAATAAAATAACAATAATCAAAGGCGATAATAAAAAATAACGGTTGTATCAGTAAGAAATATTAAATATAAACATCTAAAGCGTGATTCACATATACATTTTCCAGTTTACCAGAGTACAGATCAGATGCTAATACGCACACATAAAGAAAAAGGTGTTTATAATTAGATTTAAAACTGTGCGCTTATGCAGTACTACATATTGAACTGTACAAAAACATTGTTCTAATGTAACAAACAAAAGAATGGCACGCATACTTTCAACCAAATAATAATACGCTATCCTTTTATTTGTGTTTTGAGGCAGGGTCATATCGTTCATGTCTTAAGACACAAAACCATTATAAATATTTTAAAGACATGGTTCAGACAATTTTATCTTTAGACTTGTTGTTTACATAAATGTCAGGAAACGGGGCATTTACATACAGATTGTGTTAATTGACACGTTCATTTATTTGTTGCGACACGGTACTTTCATATAATTTAGGAAACGCGGCAATTACTTATACTTATTACGAAAGTTTTTGTTTTATCGTGTTTTTTAAAATAAGGAAGACGTAATATAACGATTTCCGATTTCAAAATTTTAATGCTTTAATCGAAAAATAAAATGCAAGCAAAATTTAAAAAGAAAAAAACATTAAATTTTGGAATTTTAAAAATTGCATTAATTTTGATACACATTTTACTTCAAAATCGGCAGTTCGCATAAATTTCATGACGCGTTATTTTCCTGATCAACAGTTTATTATTAAAGAGGACACTTACATTTTGCATTCATATCATAGAGCATATTACAGACAGTCGTGTCTTTCGGAAGGCTACTTTTATTTGTATCATTAGAAAGGTACTTAAAATCACAACCTAAGACAAAATAATGGCATTTACATGTTAAGCATGCAATTAACAAATATAAATATTACACAATAGGGTACTTACATTCATGTCCTGAGATAAATAATTGAAGATATTAACTTGTATTACCACTTCTTCATTACGAACAACGGAATAAGGTAAGTTCAAACTAATGAAGAAAGGTCGGAATACTTTTAACTGAAATTCATGAAAAATTCCAAAGATAAAAATAAAAAAAGTTTGAGTAATATTGAAAAACAGCAGACACTGTCTAGGTAAGTCAGCTTATTGCCGGTATTATAAAAATTATTAATTTTTTATTCAAATAACGAGACTGTAAATGAAAATTATGACAATAACGAAAAAAATTTCATTATTTTCGTTATGTTAGTCAAGTAATTATCTTTTCTGATGCTTGTAGGTATTTGACGGTGGTAAACATTCTAGTGTTTTGCAAAAAATTTAAATGATAATTTCAAGGTGTTTTGTAAGAAATTGAATACTAAATGTGTAGTGTATTTTCAATAATTTTGATTTAATACTTGTTTTTGAATTCGCCAAAGTTTAATACCACTGAAAAATCAATTAACCTTTGCGGATGAGGATGATATTCCTAATCCAGAATCTTTATTTATAGCAAATGCACTTGCTATCCATGATGTTATTGTATCTGGTGCTTTGGCAGAAAATCTTGCGTGACCGTCGGAACTAAAACAAAAAATTAATACACTTATTTAAAATAAACATATTCAACAGCACAATATTGATTAGGAAAATATCAGGCGGAAAGACATCATGGAGTAAAGTTGAATACACTTTCTTATTCAGTCAAGATTATTTTCACTGCTATTAAGGTTATAAGTTTTTTAAGTTTGAAGGAAACCAGAATACAAGAAAAGACTGTACATATTTGGCATTGATCTTCACATGAGTAACTCAAGATTCTGCTTTACAGGTATCACAAAATGAATACAGTTTTTTATATCATGAACATTATAGTCTTCTGATGTATTTATGCAGCTTTTCCTTTGAACCAGAGATCCTTAATTCTTATATTAATATATGTTATAATACCTACATTATTTTAAATATACATGCCTACACAAACTGTTTAATTTAAAGATAATTTACAATTTCATTATTTCATTGAGTTGACACATTGACCTTATTGTATCAATATCTACTCAATTCTATCAAACGTACCAATTAAAACAGTTTAGAGTTTGTATTCCTTCTATTCCTATTGCCTTCGTGACTTTACACTTTAAACCTTCACCCTTTTTTATCAAAATTATCATTAAAACAATACCCTTGTACATAAACATATACATAAAGAGAAACAATGATAAATATAAGAAGTTTAGAGTTTGCATTCCTTCTATTCCTATGCCTTCGTGACTTTACACTTTAAACCTTCACCATTTTTATCAAAATTATCCTTAAAACAATATCCTTATACATTAATATATACATAAAGAGAAACAATGATAAATATAAGAACTACAACAATTTTAACTACAGATCCCTTGTATTTCTTTATTGTGTAAATCCGTGTGAAAATGGCAACAAATTTTATTAAGTACGTTATAGAGAATATAAAATATGATAATCATAAAAAATAAATAATTAAATAAACGCACGACTGATGAGACAAGAGAGACCTACTGAGGGTAATTCTCAGGTAAGATAAAACCTTTACTTAATCACAAGAGATGTCTAGGTAGGAGGATCATTTTGGGTCATGGAGTGTTTTAATAAAAGCTTATGTTTCTACAACTTATTGTCTGCTATTGTTAACTTGCTATTTAACATACAAAAAAGACTTTTCCCGTGACCAGCCAATACTAATAGTAATTTTTTTAAAAAAGCAACAATGCTTTAATTAACACACACACACACACACACACACACACACACACACACACACACATATATATATATATATATATATATATATATATATATATACCCAGTTGTTTTGTTAATCCATAGCCAAGTTTCTGGAAATTGACTTCTAATTTTCTCCACCTTCAGTAGTGCAGGTAAACCTTCAATAGATATATAAGTCTATAAGCGTATTTTACACACATAAATTTGACTTCACCATTGCATAAAGTCTTTGGACATTGAACGGATGCTTCAAAAGAATACAAAACACATACACACGCACGCACGCACACAAACACGATTTTTTTCTGATGTAAATTTTCATCAGAAGGTGTCTTAAGCAATCGAATGTGACATATAAAATATGGCTTCATCTGAATATTTGTTATGGATATCATAGCTTTGGAATATTTTACATAATATTAATATATAAATAATATTTGAAAACTATTTTAGGTTCTCCTTTCTATAATTGACATACGTACCAGGGGTTGGTGTTACTATGGGGTAGCCGAACTTATCTATGAAAGGGTAAACCATTGGTTGACCACCACTCCCTAATTAATTGAAACAAAAGCTAAATTCGAAGCAGTATAAAAGTTAAATATTTACACATTATATATATATATATATATATATATAAAGTATATTAGAGTATTATATATATATATATATATATATAAAGTTTATTAGAGTATTATATATATATAAAGTATATTAGAGTATTATACCCACATCAAGTTGACTAAGTTTTTTGCACATTGGACTACTGCTACGCAAAAAAAATTACACATCCACACACAATTTTTTCTAATGTAAATTTTTATCGGACAGGCATTTTTAAGCAATCGAAACTGACATACAAAATTTGGCTTCATCAGAGATTCTGTTATAACAATGAAGCTTTAAAACAGTTTACATAATTGAAATAATATTTATAGACTATCAACAGGTTCTCCTTACTATAAATGTGAGATTTTTAACCATACGTACCAGCTGCTGGTGTTGCTATGGGAATGCCATTTTTATCTGTTAACAGATAACATTTAACATTTGTTAAATATTAAGTACTTTCTTATGTTCTCCTTCAGGGACATCTTAAAATTTTAATAGTCATGATGATTGGTATATGCATGATGGTTTTTGGACATTATGGTTTTTATTTACATATGGTTTTTAAATACATGTGGTTTTTCATGTATGTTATATATTTTTTTTATAAATGTGGTGTTTATATACATAATGGCTTTCTATATACACGAAGGTGTTTTTATATACATGATGGTATTTATTTACTGGTGGTTTTTACACATATGATGCACATGATTGTTTTTTATGCATGGTGGTTTTATGTACATAATGTTTTATACACATTTTCTAGAATAAAATAACCCCTAGATCCTGTTACAAATCTTATATATTGTAAATTTTAAACCTAACTTCAACAAAAATGTGTGTTTTCATTAAAATCAATATTTCAAGGATTTCAGAGATTTAATTAACGATAGAGAAAAACAATTTACTTAACAATAACATGCAAAGATTTGAAAATTTAGTAAAGTAAATATACAGTTTAAATATATACCAAATACCTGCTAAATTTTGATGTGCCAGATGTGCACATTTCGGAAAATCATTCCTCATCAGTGACACTAGGGGCCGAAAAAGTTGATAGATTAAAAAACATACGCCAAACATTTGGAAATTAATGAATCTAAAGTTCCAAAAATATGTGAATCAAAATCCAGCTAAGGAATGTTTTGCAGGAGGGAACAGACCTTAGTTTTAAATAAATTTCAAAAATTAAGACGACTGAAAATTTTGCTAAATGGTATATTTTCTGACAGCACAAAGTACTGCCTACTGAGTTATGGATACCCTCGGGGAGATTTACTCCACCAGCAGCGGTACCCGCTCAGGGGTAGTAAATATATAACAAATACCTGCTAAATTTTGATGTGCCAGATGTGCACATTTCGGAAAATCATTCCTCATCAGTGACACTAGGGGCCGAAAAAGTTGATAGATTAAAAAACATACGCCAAACATTTGGAAATTAATGAATCTAAAGTTCCAAAAATATGTGAATCAAAATCCAGCTAAGGAATGTTTTGCAGGAGGGAACAGACCTTAGTTTTAAATAAATTTCAAAAATTAAGACGACTGAAAATTTTGCTAAATGGTATATTTTCTGACAGCACAAAGTACTGCCTACTGAGTTATGGATACCCTCGGGGAGATTTACTCCACCAGCAGCGGTACCCGCTCAGGGGTAGTAAATATATAACAAATACCTGCTAAATTTTGATGTGCCAGATGTGCACATTTCGGAAAATCATTCCTCATCAGTGACACTAGGGGCCGAAAAAGTTGATAGATTAAAAACCATACGCCAAACATTTGGAAATTAATGAATCTAAAGTTCCAAAAATATGTGAATCAAAATCCAGCTAAGGAATGTTTTGCAGGAGGGAACAGACCTTAGTTTTAAATAAATTTCAAAAATTAAGACGACTGAAAATTTTGCTAAATGGTATATTTTCTGACCGCACAAAGTACTGCCTACTGAGTTATGGATACCCTCGGGGAGATTTACTCCACCAGCAGCTGTATCCGCTCAGGGGTAGTAAATATATAACAAATACCTGCTAAATTTTGATGTGCCAGATGTGCACATTTCGGAAAATCATTCCTCATCAGTGACACTAGGGGCCGAAAAAGTTGATAGATTAAAAACATACGCCAAACATTTGGAAATTAATGAATCTAAAGTTCCAAAAATATGTGAATCAAAATCCAGCTAAGGAATGTTTTGCAGGAGGGAACAGACCTTAGTTTTAAATAAATTTCAAAAATTAAGACGACTGAAAATTTTGCTAAATGGTATATTTTCTGACAGTACAAAGTACTGCCTACTGAGTTATGGATACCCTCGGGGAGATTTACTCCACCAGCAGCGGTACCCGCTCAGGGGTAGTAAATATATAACAAATACCTGCTAAATTTTGATGTGCCAGATGTGCACATTTCGGAAAATCATTCCTCATCAGTGACACTAGGGGCCGAAAAAGTTGATAGATTAAAAAACATACGCCAAACATTTGGAAATTAATGAATCTAAAGTTCCAAAAATATGTGAATCAAAATCCAGCTAAGGAATGTTTTGCAGGAGGGAACAGACCTTAGTTTTAAAAAAATTTCAAAAATTAAGACGACTGAAAATTTTGCTAAATGGTATATTTTCTGACAGCACAAAGTACTGCCTACTGAGTTATGGATACCCTCGGGGAGATTTACTCCACCAGCAGCGGTACCCGCTCAGGGGTAGTAAATATATAACAAATACCTGCTAAATTTTGATGTGCCAGATGTGCACATTTCGGAAAATCATTCCTCATCAGTGACACTAGGGGCCGAAAAAGTTGATAGATTAAAAAACATACGCCAAACATTTGGAAATTAATGAATCTAAAGTTCCAAAAATATGTGAATCAAAATCCAGCTAAGGAATGTTTTGCAGGAGGGAACAGACCTTAGTTTTAAATAAATTTCAAAAATTAAGACGACTGAAAATTTTGCTAAATGGTATATTTTCTGACAGCACAAAGTACTGCCTACTGAGTTATGGGATACCCTCGGGGAGATTTACTCCACCAGCAGCGGTACCCGCTCAGGGGTAGTAAATATATAACAAATACCTGCTAAATTTTGATGTGCCAGATGTGCACATTTCGGAAAATCATTCCTCATCAGTGACACTAGGGGCCGAAAAAGTTGATAGATTAAAAAACATACGCCAAACATTTGGAAATTAATGAATCTAAAGTTCCAAAAATATGTGAATCAAAATCCAGCTAAGGAATGTTTTGCAGGAGGGAAAATGATTAAAATGATTAATTTTTCATCTCAAAGTATCTTTTCTTTAACCACAGAAGGATTTACATTTTTGAACATTTGACATATTTCTCATACAAGATACATAATAATTTGTACATCTATTCTTAAAATTAGCAAGCAGATTAAACAAGTCAACATTTATTTCATTGATTAACATTGATAGTTAATATATAACAAAAATACCTAGGTAATTTAGCTGTGCACATTTCCGAAATTCATTCCTTATCAGTGACACTAGAGGCCGAAAAAGTTGATAGATGAAAATAATATAATCAAAACATTTGAAACTTCATGAATCAAAAGTTCCAAAGTTATATGAATGCAAATCCAGCTAAGGAATGTTTTTGTTAGCTTTGAAAGAAATAGTATTTTTTAAATTTAGATAAAGCGATTTTGGCCTATAAGTTACAGCTATTGATATTCATGCATATTTGAAATATAAAAAAATATTATGCTATAACTATTAGGCTAAGAGATTAATGATATAAACTTTCGACACGTTAAAAACACACAAAACCGTTAACTTTTCGAGTAATACAGAAATGAAGACTGCTCAAAGATTGTCGATCTTAAAATGTGGTAATTGTTATGCTAAGCGAAAAGATTCAATTTCTTCTTGTGCAATACGTTTTGGAACTGTATTTGTACTAGAAATGACATTCAATATTTATCTCAATCGACACCGTTGTCTTTACACCACAGCAGAACTGGATTAACAGAAAAAAAAACTACTGTTTTGATAAGGTTTAAAATCCTGTTGTAAGATCTTTATCTATACGTACCCGTAAGTGGATTAACTACTGGGTTGCCATATTTATCTGTAACAGGTTCAGGTAGACCTCCAGAACCTGATTATCAAAATAATAAAAATTCAATTAAATTATTTCATTAGGGTTGATTATTGTGTGTAAACTCAAGTACCTCTTAAGGAATTATTACTAAATCATTTGTAACAATAAGTCATTAAATATGCAATATAGTTTGCACAATCCATATTTTCATGTAAATCATTAATTTCAATTTAAGATTGATAAATTATTCTATAAACGAAAAACAAACCCAACAAATCACTGTTTTGCACAAACTATGAAAGTGGTAAGCAGGGAAATTATTCTAATTTTATACGTAGTAAAGTATTCGGTGTATTAACAATAACAAATGTTTGAAATATTTTATTCAATGCATAATAAAGCATATACCTTAAAGTATAAAGCAGGACGTCTTATTCATTATGCCATTAGCAATTAACTACTATTTTAATCATTGAAAACGTTCATACAAAACAATTTTCAAAAACATGCTCTTGTAATAGTGAAGTTAAGTTGTATTGAGATAAATCGTTATTCATGTGAAAATTTCTTTGATGTCTCTAACAAAGAATTCTTTGAGCCTTAGATCTACGATTTGTTTCATTGTAAATGTTATAAAATTTTGAATAAACAACCTGTCCTAGTTTTGAATTTTACATTAAACTTTTCCATTGTTTGACCGACAATTTTGATGAACAGATAAAAGCTACAACTAAAGAACAATAATCAAAAGAACATTTACCTGGACATATGCATCCGGCTTGCCTTGCTAACAATTGTCTGTAGCGATCCAAGCGATTACTAGACCTTTTATACGGATATGAATCCAGATCTGTAAAAATGTATTTACAACAGTATCCATTGATAAATGGATTTTATTTTTTCATCAATTTATTATTAATATTGGCATTTGAAGTAAAAAAAAAATTAGCCTACCTTACGTAAAGACCCCAGAAAACTATATAAATCAAATATACTGAAATGTGCAACAATATTTTCAGAATTAAATTTCTTCCTTTTTTGTCTTTAGTATTAAGATGTTAAGAATTTTGCATTTATAAGCAATTTAGATTATTTTAAATTCGTACAAGTTCAAAAACTAGTTCTGCTCCCCTCCCCCCACCCCCCACCCAAAAAAAAATAGTGGTGAATTTGCTGTAAATTGATAAAGTTTCGTTTTAAATCTTAGAAATTGTTTGGTCGATTAGTGCTATAGCTCATCCGAACCGAATTCAATTTATATTTAAGACGTTCATTTAACTTGACACTTTAGCCACTTTGGTAGCTCAGTTGGTAGAGTGCTCGCTCCGGAAGTGGGAGGTCGTGGGTTCAAACCCAGACCGGGTCTGACCCAAGTCTTGAAAGTGGGTAGTGACTGTTCTGTCGCCAAAAAATCGGCGTTACGAAATAAAAGTCAAGGTTCTTTCGACTGGGAACCGTGTCACAGTAGGCTTGGCACAAAAAAGAACCCTGCTGTATAATGCCATCACCGCAACGCACAGCCAAAATTTCTGCACTTTCGCCTACAACTTGCGACGTCTCGATATAAGTGAAATATAATAATAAATAAAGAGGAAAAAAGTGAACTTTATTTTAGTCATACCTTAAAAAGTTTTTAAGTTCGGTGTAAAGTACGGAGAACTCACGATTGAAATTTAAAAAGTAACATTTTAGAGGATCAATAGTTTATAGATCCTTTACAGGATAATCTATGGATCTAAATTTCATGAATTATTATTATCAATTTTTAAATGAAGTTTTTGTAACAGCCACACTTTACATATGACTGATTTATAGTTTGTATAGTTGAAAAAAACAGAACCAACCTTAGCACAGAAAAATTTAAAACATTTGTTATAGATAGTTATAAATGAAGTTTTCATTTCTAAATACATGTTATACAGACTAATGTAGATGCCTGGTTTGGGATCTACCAGAGTACTATTATAAGATTTTATTTCATATACAAGACTTAAATCATTGTCTTAATAACCATTGGTCGTAATATACATTTGTCTTTAACCATCTTGTGTGTTTATTTCTTTCGGTAACTTGCATTTTTTTGTATTTAAGTTTATATTTTGCAAACTCTGTCAGAAACAACATCCCTTTGAATTGTCTAAAAAATATAAATTTCCATACTTGAATGATATTTATATGAGACGTGGTCATAGGCTGAGGCATCAGTTAATACCAATGTTCCAGCTTCCTAAAAATAAAAAAAAAACAAATAAACTAATAAACCTTTTCAATATTTTTTCCGTTGTCCTACTAAATCGAAATTATATTCTAAGTTGTCTCTTTATGTGTCTGCCTTTATTATGTTATTTGCCTCTCAATCAATCCCTTTGAGAAAGGTTCTTCAGCGAGGTTTGTGGTTGATAACATGAAAGAGAAATAAAAAGGTCTGAAAAAATGAGACTAGCAAAAGTCTTATTCAAAGTATTACGTAATATTTACAGGTCAGCATGTTTTACAATTAAACGACCGGTATAAGTGTGTTACTTTGGGATGTTTAGAAAATCTTAAATACATGTATAATTATTAATTCATATTCTTAATTTTTATAATTTCAACCAAAGCTGTTTTAATAGGTTAAATTTTTAAGACTTTTAGCGATTTAAGGTAAAAAAGAATATACAATATGGAAATAACTTTTTCTATTTTTGAAACTTAACAGGAGTAAAGTATACCATTTTTTCAATGTACTTTTCATTAAGATGCAATTTTGACAAGAACAAAATAATCGTACTAGGTATAAGAAATCGTAAAATCTTACGTCAAATCTATATCCCGGGTATAGCTTATTATGTAACATTTCCATGCCATATTGGTGATTTTCTGGATGGTAAAAATAAATATAATATGCCGCCTCTGGAGTATAACCACTAAGTTCAGTAATTACCTGTTTAACATAACAATAAATCTAAAGATAATTAGATGGTATATACATGCAACTAAGTTTGATCCGTCATACTAGTCATTCCTTAACTGGATTTGGATTCATTTGGGATTTTTCAGATTTCAACTGTTCGCTTCTTTTGCTTTTTTCGCGCGCGCGAGTGTGTGTGTAACATTTTATCAGCTCCTAGTGTAACTGATGATGAATAACTGTCGAATTGTGTCGATAAAGCATAGTGTTTTTACTAAATATTTACTGCTTCTGCGCGGACACTGCAGCTGATGGACTAAAAAACTCAGAAGGGTCTTAACTCATTAGTCGGCACTTTATTATGACAGAAGCTGTACCATGTATGAAAATTTTCAACAGTTTCAAGTTTTGAAACCTGCTTAAAACTAAGGTTTGTTCCTTTATGCCATGCATTCGTTAGAAACATTTGGATTCATATAGCTTTAGATTCATTAATTTTCAAACGTTTCGCTAATATTTTTTTGTATCTGTCAACTTTTACAGTCTCTAGTTTCAATTATGAAAAATGACATTCCGAAATGTGTGCGTGCGGTACAACAAATTTAAACAGGTATTTATACAGGTATTTATATTAGAAAATTAGATCACTGTACTTTATTCTTAGGAATGTTTAAATGGTGAGCATATCGATACGATGCCTAAGTTCGGTATCAAATCTTGCTACAATCTCGTTTTAGATGTTTTTAAAAAGTTATTACCAAGTATAAGAAATCATAACAAATGGGTGTGAAACTTCATAGCAGAAAAAAACGGATTTATAACGGAAGAACTTTTTTACATATAATTAATTGTAATTGTTTTTTCTTAGTTGTTTTATTTATATTTATCAATAACAATTTAGATGTTGAAACTAGATTTCTATGGTGACAATCTTAAATGCTGCAAAAATCAACAAATCGTGCAAGGTGATAAATGATGAAAAGTGTAATCAGAAAAGACTTTTTTTGACAATTTACATCGACACAAAGAATTTTCAAAATATAATTCAAAGTAATTACTACCTCAATTTTGTAGAAGATATAGACGCTTAACCTGTTATATTTACCTCACTTTCCGATATATCATTGTTTGATCCTAAAAGCATAACACTTTGATCAACAGCTAACAGATTAACCATAGAATTTGGATCAGCTGATACGTCTAAGTTGATAGGGTCGCCTGGTTGTACAGTAGTAGCGTTAAACTGTAGAGAAACCTAGGTATTGGAAAAACATAACATTGTGTTATTTATATCCATAACTCAGTAGGCAGTACTTTGTGCTGTCAGAAAATATACATTTAGCAAAATTTTCAGGCGTCTTAATTTTGAAATTTATTTAAAACTAGCGTCTGTTCCCTCATGCAGAGCGTTCCTTGGCTGGATTTGGTTTCATATAATTTTGGGACTTTAGGTTCATTATTTTTCAACTGTTTGGCTTGTGTTTTTTGCCTATCAAGCTTTTGGGCCCCTGACGTCACTGGTGAGGGGCTTTTTTCGGGGTGTGTGCATATGGCACATCAAAATTTAGCAGGTATTTATTATATATTTACTTATCATTATAATTGTTTCGATGTTGTTTTAATAGTTATCATAATTAATACACTTAACGATATGTTATTTATTTAGTCTTGACAAATCTTACATAACGTTGCCTGAAAAACTCATTTGAAAATAAACATTTAGACAAATAATGAAAGAGATATAAAAAGAGAAAAAGAAAAGAAATCAATTTCCTTTGTCTTACCCACGTTAACGCTACTCAGAACAAAATAGTACGGTAAAGTTAGTTAACTGCTAGCAAAAACAAAGTTGGCATTGGAACTTATGTTTTTATTAAGAAAATATATTAGAAAATGGTTGTTATAGTTTCATTTGACGGAAACAAGAGACAATTACATTAGATTCATTTTGTATGTTTGTAATGCTTTTATCATTTACTCGCAACACATTATTATTATATCTGACGCTACCTTATTCTGAAGTGTTCCATCAACATTAATTGTAGCACTATCTGCAAATATTTGCCCACTTTGTTCTTCTAAGGCGTATAGAATGACTTTTGCAATCGGGGCCATTTCAGGAGTAATTTGCATATCAAAGTAGGCCGTTAAATTGTTTTGCAAATTAATAAATCCAGTTTTAACTGCATTTCCCCTAGAAAGCACCTGAAAAAAATCAAGATAAAGCAATTGGCTATAAACGCCTAATCGGCATAACCAACCAAGAAAACGAAGAATGATACAAATAAGCAAGAACAAAAAACTATTAAAAGCAGTGGTAACCAAACTTCTAAGCACTGGAAAGAAAGTCCAAAAAACGTTGATTTTCGTCTGTGACAAAAAGATATTTTAAAATAATCACACGATATTTGCTAAAATTACATCAACGATCAAAAGGTGATCAATCTTATATTTATTCCACAACAGACATGAAAATTTTGTTATTCTAATTTTTGCCTAGATGTTGGGTAATTATTTGCTCCAAGACTTTTAACAGTGTATTTGAGTATTTGTGGTCCACTGATTGGAAAATAGAATCATTTTTGTTTATAGAAATGCATAACCACATAACTGTGAAATAAATTATAAGACCATTCAAGTGGCGAATGTTGTGATCAGTGGTGCCACTTTGATTTTGCCTTTTTTTTAAATGACAGAAGAGATCAGAATCAACGGGCAAAAACATCGACCTTCTGCAGGCGAACTGACAATTTTTCTCAAAGTAGAATCTGTCCCGATTATAACAGAAATGGAAAGAGGCATTGTTAACCGATACCGCAAATTTTCAATAAGCCACAAAGTTCTTGACCTAGCCTTGATATTACACATGTAATGTATTATTATGAGTTGAAAAAAATACACATCTCCACTACAACTGATAATGGTACTTTTTTAGGTTAGGGTATTAATACTTTTTTCAGAAATGTTTAAAGTGCATACAGTTTAGTTTTATAGCCTCTTTTACTTACTTGATAAAAAGTACCATTGAGTGGCCTGGTTGTTTTTAACCGAAAATTCGCTTTTGCTCCAACCTGAAAAAACATTAATATAGTGATATTTATTAATGAATTTCAGGCAATATAAATAAATAGACACCAGGGAAACAGTCATAGATCATCGTCAAAGTTTTATAAAAAAAAAAAAAAAAAAGAGTAGAAAAGAGAACAATGGTTAAAGCCCAATCCAAGACACTTTTTACTTATATTGTCAGTTTTGGGATGGTAAAGGGGCCTTGTGAAAATCATTTACTACGGTAAGTGAATTTTCAAATATTTTTTTACATAATTACTTATGCAAGTAATATGTTAGCAACACACCTATTTGGTGCGAGGAGCTGTAATCCATAAACAAGTTTGTTCTTTAGACCAACCAGTCACCGAGAACCTTGAGACAAAAAAATCAATGTAAACAATAGAAAAAGGTTTTAAATGTTTTTATGAACCCCGATGTTTAACTCATCGTTTTAGAATAAATCGGTATTTGTAATTTAACTGTGAAGAAAAATAAAAGCTTGACTTTGTAATTAAACTGTGAAGAAAAAATATAACATTGGTAAACATTGAATTTTATTGTATCGAGAAGTTTTTTGCAAAAAATATCACGGTTCTAAAATGTTAGTTATTGACATTATACTGAAAATCATCAACATAATATTGCTTATCGGTATGAATTAAATTTCGTTCATTATATTAAAACACGTGATATCTTAGTATTCACAATATACATGTATGTTTATTTTGCGCCTTAGTATATGCGTTGTTTTTTTCTTCAGAATTCTAATGATAGTTCAGCTTTAAAGTGCATGCTTTTTTCAATTTTTATATAAAATAAATGTTCCTTATTGATCAATTAGTTCAATAATATATATATATATATATATATATATATATATATATATATATATAGAGAGAGAGAGAGAGAGAGAGAGAGAGAGAGAGAGAGAGAGAGAGAGAGAGAGAGAGAGAGAGAGATGTTTAATACTTACAATATGTCTTGAAGATAATAAGTTTAGTTGTGAATGAATATATGAATCTTTCAGGGGTGATACAATTAAATATCTTTTCATATTTCCGTATTGAGCCTGCAACAAATTAAAGTCAAAACAATGAGAGAAAGTCCGCTTTCTCAAACTGTAATATATTAAATACTATGTAAATATTTTACTATTTTAATTTATTTGAGATACTATTTAATTATATAATTTTGCTGATCAGAGCTTTAAATGAATCCATCATGTGTGTATATACTGTTTGTTTAATTGCGAAGTACAATGAAATGAATACAGGGTTTTTTAAAATATTTTTAAATTTCATGAAAGCTAAGGTTTGTTCCCGTGTGCAAAGCATTTCTTAGCTGGATTTGGATTCATTAAATTTTTGAACTTTGGATTCATTTGATTTCATCAGTTTGGCTTATGTTTTTATCAATCAGACTTTTCGGCCCCTAGTGTCCCTGATGAGGAATGATTTTCCGAAATGCGCATGTATAGCACATCGAAATTTTACAGGTATTTTTGTTATATATTTTAATATGTCATTAATGAGTAAACTTTAGCAACATTGGAAGATATCATTTACTAGTACATTATTTAAATTTTGGATTATTTTTAGAACAATTTACTTCATTGTTTTACAAAAGTGGAAGTTGAAAAAGGGAAATAAAATTAGTGATTTTGAATAAAAAGAAATAAATAATTTACCTAAACATGACAGATGTTTTAATACAGAGAGATGCAAGTCTCTCATACTTACCTCCAGTCTAATTTGAGTGGCATTCTCTGGAAAATCCAAATCTATATTTAATAAACCTGTTGGAGGCACTGTGTAAGTTTTTTCAAAGAATGTTACAACCTTTACACCTGGCCAATCACTTGTAAAACCATGAGCATATTTCGCATAAACGGTGAATTGAAGTGGCTTAAGGTGTCCCATTGGCGGTCTCCCATCTGCTTCAGCAAGTTGTAACTTAACAAATACAATATAAAAACACGAAAGTATAAGAAACTGACCGGTGGTTATATCACATTTAAACTATTCTATCAAAGTGCTATAGAAATGGAAAAAAGTAATGTATACGGAAATTTTACTCAAAAAGTTAAATTAACCAAGCACACTTTTTGTAATCTACTGCGCCATTTACGAATTGCCTTTTCTCTCTATACTAATTAAACCCAATAACTGCGTATTTCTATGCGTAATAATTTGAATTTTTTTTTTTAGTCATTCATTTCTTTTTCACTGCGTGTAAAATACTTGAAAGGCTAGATGGCCACTAGTTTTTCGCTTTGGAATGTGTTTTGAAAACTTCAGTGGCCGATAAGTTTGATATCCCCAATCAAACCAGAGGTGTTAAGCTGTTAGTTTTGCACTATCAGCAATGTATAAGGTCAATCAATCTAAAAAAAATCTTCTTCTTTTTCAAATTCTACGTTAGTTTTATGCAGAGCAGTATAGCGCAGTAAAATCAAAAACTTATTTTCGTATGTCACAATACAATTCAAAAGTTTTTGCTTGACATGCGCTAGGACTTATCACAAAATTTCTTTATCTCTGTTTAAAATATGAATGTTGGCGTAATATTTACAATCTAATCATCACTGCCTAGCTGAACCTTTCACTACTGACTGACGTTATTTTCTAATGAACAGTTAAATCGTAAATAGTTCCGAATGGCGTATGAATATCTGAATATTTGCAAAACCAGCAAAATGTCCCAGTTGATGTTTTAATCATAAACCGCGAACCATTCTCGCTTCATTAGCCTCATCAAGTACGTTTACTTCTTTCTCATTCTCACTTCATTAGCCTCATCAGGTACGTTAATTGTTTCCTAATTCTCACTTCATTTGCCTCATCAGGTACGTTTATTGTTTTCTAATTCTCACTTCATTTGCCTCATCAGGTACGTTTATTGTTTCCTAATTCTCACTTCATTTGCCTCATCAGGTACGTTTATTGTTTCCTTATTATCTCTTCATTTGTCTCATCAGTCCCGTTTTTTGTTTCCTCATTCTTACTTTATTTGCTTAATCAGGTACGTTTCAGTTGGTTCTATACACTTATTGGTAATGCAAAACTGCTTCTTCATTCTTACTTCATTTGTCACTCAACTACATTTCAATTTATCCTTTGCAGCTAGTGTTTGTGTTCTCTTGCTTTCCTAAGCGTTATGGTATTTACATGCAATTTATTATATTTAGATGTTCAAAAACGTGTTCTCTTGCTTCTTTCAGCGTTTTGGTATTTACATATAATTCATTATATTTAGATGTTCAAAAACGTGTTCTCTTGCTTCTTTCAGCATTTTGGTATTTACATGTAATTTATTATATTTAGATGTTCAAAAACGTGTTCTGTTGCTTCTTTCAGCATTTTGGTATTTACATACAATTTATTACATTTAGATGTTCAAAAACGTGTTCTTTTGCTTCTTTTAGCGTTTTGTTATTTACATTTTATTATATCTAGATGTTCAAAAATATTCTAAACTATATCAGTTCTAAAATAATCTTTCTTGTAATTTGTTATATCCAGGTGTTCAAAAATGTGTTCTCTAGCTTTCCTCCGCATTTAAGTATTAACATGCTAATAATTATATCTAGGTGTTCAAAAAAGTGTTCCATTGCTTCTTTTAGCGTTTAAGTATTTACATGTAAATTGTTATATCCAGGTGTTCAAAAATGTGTACTCTTGCTTCTATCAGCGTTTCAATATTTACATGTAAATTGTTATATCTAGGTGTTCAAAAATGTGTTCTCTTGCTTTTTACATCATTTTGGTATTTACATTTAATTTATTATATCTAGATGTTCAAAAATATTCTAAACTATATCAGTTCTAAAATAATCTTTCTTAAGAAAAAACCATTGCTAAAAATAGATACTAAATAATTTTGAAGTCTCCGGTTTGGTAGGAAATGTTTATCTAGTTGATCAAAAAATTCCAAGTAAAAGCAAACAAGTGGACGCCCCTAATCCTGAAGTGATATATATATATATATATATATATATATATATATATATATATATATATATATATATATATATATATATATAGTTAACGTAAAATTAAAATAACCATATATATCTTCAAGAAGTAAAATAATTCAACACTTACCCGAGCCGTGTAGGTCAATCCAGGAATAAAGTTTTTCTTTGCTGTGGAGGGGAACTGTAACTCTAGTGAGGATTTTCTAATTTCGATGCTTGAGGAATCGTTCATGGTCAAATTGTTAAGTTTTTCAGTAACAATTGCTGTAACTATTAACTGTCTCCCGACAACAACATCGGCTATTGTCTTGTATGTTAAATCAATTTCTTGTAGTTTCTCCAAGGGAATTGTAAATTTAGCTTCTCCAGTAATCTACAATAAATTAACATTATGATTTAATGGATTCGGGTACGATGATAATTTATTGTTAAAATACATGTATTTTCTAGGTTGTGACAATCTCATATATATTTATACATAGTCTAGTTTTGCAATATTACATAACAGCAAAATATAATTTGTCTTTTCCGTTCCTAAATTTTTTTGATCGGTCGTTAAATATACAATGTAGTGAAGAGTTGATTTCCTTGTCGTAAACTGCTACTTCTTGGCTCTAGCGAAATTGGCTGAGGGATTTTCAATGTTTACCTGTGACATTGATTGTTTAATTTAAAGAAATTTGCATCTTTAAATAATTTTTCTTGAGACAACTCACGCAAACAATTACACGCAAAGATACTAGCCAATTAGAAATAATTCGTAATTCAAATTAGACAAACACATTTAACCACCAATCAGCGAACAGATTCTGTAAAACCGCAGATACGTTTTCAAATATTGTATGCATGTGCCTATTTAGAACTGTTCGTAGATTTCCATAGTAATTTTTCCGATAATTTATTTATCCGATTGTTTACACGATTGGATTTGATATCTTAAAACCTTCTTTATATATATATATATATATATATATATATATATATATATATATATATATATATATATATATATATATATATATATATATATATATATATATATCTAATGTGTATGTATGTATGTATGTATGTATGCATGCATGTATGTATGTGTGTCCTAGTATTTTATTTTTTCTACAATATTTTATTAAGCTTAGAAAATGTTATTTCAATGTACATACATCCATTGATTGTTCGAACATTGGACCTTTCCATGGAGCAAAATAGTCCTTAAATTCTGCCGTAACTTTTACTTTGCCAGATGCGGATTTACCATAGGTATATCTAAAGAAGCAAGCAGAAACAATATCAAACATATTTAATTTTGACTCACTTTCCTTTATTAAGTTAACGGACAAGTATTTTACACATTTTTATTGACAACATCCGGGTAATTTCTTCTTTGTTTAACTTCTAATACCTCTGTAACTTGGTCAGATTGATTGATTGTTTGAATGGAGTTCAAGTCAGGGATATTTTACTTATGTCGAGACGTCACCTGCTCTTAGTAAAATGTCAGGAATTTTTACCTTTGCAGTGCACTCAGGGCAATCTGCAAGGAAGATTCTCTAACGTGTCACGCCTTTTGTGACATGAAACCTCGGTTTTTAAGGTCTCCCCCGAAGTACCCTGCGACTTTTTAAATGCCAAAATGTTTGGCGAAACAGCAGTCACTACCTATGTTTAAGTCTGATCCAACAGGATCTGTCGGAGCAGATTTTAACCAAGGCGGTGAGAGACGATGTGATCCGAAAACGCTCTTTTTTTATTAGCTTTTTATTTTGCCATGCGGTTAACAAAGCCCCTTACGTTGCATTATGAGACAATAATTTGGTAATTAAAAAATCAACTATTATTTGGTATGAGTACTTACTTTGCAGTAACTGTTCCAGAAATTTCTCGATCTGTTGTTAAGGCATATTTTGGCATATCAAGTTCTACTTTGTATTTAGGAAGCACTATAAAATATAATACTAGTATATCAATGCATAAGGTCATATACCATTTTTGAATTTAGTCCATTGACAATACCATTTTGATTGAATTCAAAAATGGTATATGACATTACATATAAGGTTATCAATACATGAATAGAAATTTGTTTTACATAGATTTACATCCAAACACCACACTTGTTTCTATAAAACTAAAACGCCAGATCAAGATTTAGTATCATACGTGGTCCCACCATAGATACATAACGGCACATATGGTTTGAATTATCACTTTACCCCATAATACAATAACGCTATATGAAGTTGTATATTAAACTTGGTCCGATAATTTTTTTTCGTGCCTTCTTATTTAACTTCCTTATGTGTCATTAAACTATTTAATATAGAGCCGTGTTCAAAAGATCTTAATTACTATGATGTTTTTCTTCCGCCATTACCTGCATTAACCAACAAGCCACTAAGAGGCGTCTAGTTGCAGTGTATGGTATGTGCTTATTTCCATAAAGGATTCTTAAGTGATTGACTATTAACATGACAATTCACTTGATTTACTACAAATCTGAAGGTGAATGAATTGTTCTTGATCAAAGATTGCTGTAGAATGATACATATTTTTGGGCAAAAATTTCTTGGTTTTACAAAAAAAAAAAAAAAAAAAAAAAAAAAAATTGCTGGAGAAAATTTCGTAAAAATGAGTTTTAATGAAATATATCCAACTAGGGGGCTTGATAATTTAAAATTTTATTGACATTTATTTTCGTGGACTTTACTTACCCACGAAAAAAAAAACAAAATTTAATTCGCTATTAAACTATGTGATTTTACAGAATTTTGTTCATATTAAAACGGTAATTTGTGGGATAACTTCGGCATTCGAGATGGTTTGATATTAGACCCAGACAAAATTGAAATTAAACAAAAGCTTGATATCGTTTAATTACTAATTAACACAAATTCAAAACAAAAAATTCTTTTGTATCATTTTCAAAATCAAAATGCTTCTTAAAACATTTTTAATCCCTTGCATCATATCTTTGACAAAACTTTCAAAAATGTTTATAGCATAGAAAACTGCAAATGTTGACCAATCAACTAATGAATAACAAGAATCGAGCTATAAGCAATTGAGTCTAGCTTTGAACAATGTCAAAACCATTATCAAATAAAAACTGATAAATGCCAAAACCATTCTCAAATAAAAACTGATAAATGCCAAAACAATTCTCAAATAAAAACTGAAAATATATTTACCATATTCTGCCACTTTGAAAAACTTTTGATATGTGTAACCCTGAAATGTATGCAAAAAAGTGAAAATAATTTTATCTTGATAAAACAAAACAAATACGCATTCTTGCTTGATTAATCCAAGGAATATAACAAGCTAGGCAAGTATGATGACATCATAAACTTGAAAACTGTAACGTTTTGAAAAAAAAACTCAAAAAAAAATATTTATATTGCATTAAACTCGGTAGTCAGGTATGATGTATAATGACATTATTTTTCATTTTTGTTATTTTTATTATTATTTAATTAATTAAATTTATTTTATTTTTTATTTTCTTTGATTTTTTTTTCTCTTTATTTTTCTTTCTTTCTTTCTTTGTTTTATTTATTTATTTATTTATTTATTTATTTATTTATTTACTTATTTATTTATTTATTTATAAATTGACTTTGCACGTGACAGTTGTAGCTAGCTAGACAGGAGGTGCTTACCCTTCCGGAGCACCCGGCATCACTTCCTTAATGGAAGTTCACGTGTATAATTAAATTTGCAATTTTTAGAGATTGTGATTTGGACATGGACTGCTATGTTTATGTTTTATTATTATTTATTTATTTATTTATTTTTTATTTATTTTTTTGGAGAATAATTAAGACGTGTACGAATAATGCTCAAATAATCTGATATAGGAAAACAAATCTGTTTATCATTAACTGTGACAACGGCTTGCAACAACTTTTAAATACATTGCAAAACATGCAATAGTCTGTGCATTAAAGGTTACTAGATTCGGGTTTATCACAAGATAACTCCAATAAATCAGGTATTTCTAAAACAAATGCAATGCTATACTATAAGCCCAATATCAAGCGTTACCCTTATTTTCATTTTGCCAACTGTATGCATTTATGATAAATTTATTAATTATTTGTTTTCTTTCACAATTAGCTGCAATAACGAGAATGCAGCTTTAAACAATAACTTACTGACTCACTCACTATTTCCTTCTTCGTATGTTTTGTTCTTTTTGGTTGTATTGACTATTGTCAAGTTAATTTATTCTCGCTTTACGACAATTCAAAACATTTTGCATATATACCTCAGTAGAAACTTTAATTTTCCATTGGCCAAGTGTTGGTTTATCGTCCATGATCATTGACCCACTGACCACACCGTATTCCGGGTCCCTAGCTCCTAATATCTGCTTGACTTTGTTGTTTTTCGGGTCCTAAAAAAAAAGTGGTCTTAATTTTGCTTGCTATATATCACATTGGTTTCTCTAAAGTATTGTCTTGTAAGTTTCTTCCTATAACAAAGTTATCAAAAGATTAATGAATTTTACTTATATTGAAGCTTTACATTCACAAATGGTGGAGGAAACTGGAGTTCCCGAAGAAATCCATCGACCGTCGACAAACGAACTGACAAACTCTCTTCCACTAGGATAAGCTTCGAGTTAGATTTGAACCTAGATAGTAAGAAAAGATAGTAAGAAGGCGTTGTGATTCCTATTATTTCACACGGGTGAAGAGTCCTCTATATGAATCAAAATGATTCAGACAATTAAAGAAGAATTAAACATAGAAACTTTGAAAAAACAATTTGTATATTGAAATTACCGCCAACAGAGGCAACCATTCTTTTCGAAATATTGTTTCCGGCAAAACACAAGAAGGAAAACTATTAAAAGTTTATTCAGGTACACTGGATTTTTGAATTTTTTTTGTTTTTTTTTTTTTTTTTTTTGGCAAAAACTGGCTTATTATACAGATAAGATTGCATACGTTTATAGACTTAACAGCCAATCAAAATTTCTCTTTTCACATTTTGACAATATCGCCATAAGATTTTCTTTCTGATTAATAAATATATTTTATTAAAAGGCAAGGAGGCTTTGTTGTACTTCAAATAGTCAGATAAATCTAGATATACCAAAAATACAACGTAAGGTTTTACTTACATATATCTTTATATCCATTTTGTTAAGACTCACTGTGCCATTGCGATGCAAAGCAAATATCCGAAAATGAACTGAAAATAAATATTAGAATGAAAAAAAATTAAATAAAACTGACAAATGGCAAATTACGAGCGGGCTGTTAGAATACGATGCGCCCCTCTCTCAAGTTTTCCCAGTTTTCCTAAGCAAAAAAAATCAAAACGGTGCTGATTTGCTTATTGATGTTCCTGATGAACAATGTTACATTTGGTTCAACGATAAAAGCTCGAATAAATATGGATTTATATCAGTAACTTCTCAGGGAGATGTAAACTTGGGGGTTCAAATTTTAGAACATGGTTACGTCATAAAAAACCGCATCATGTAAACACAATGAACAAAATAAATTAATGACGGACAATTAATGCAATTTATGTCAGGTTTTCCATTTGATTCACGCGAGTCTTTGTACATAAGTGCGCATGCACCAACCTAGTATTAACAATCGTTAAAAATGTGACCAACACGTTACAGGATACTGTTTATTGACATCTAATAGGAATGAAATTTTAGAAAATGAATCTCACGGATCGTGATTAGAAGTTATCTATTTTTGAAAAAAATATATCTATTTGAAACTTAACGCGGAACTAAATGCATATATATATATATATATATATATATATATATTACCTGTTTGACCAGCTTTATACACAGCTTTGTCGGTTTGTATGAAAATAGAAATGTGTTTTTCTTCATATTCAATATCTACCCCATTGCTAAACTGTAAACCACCAATTCCGCGAAGGGTCACGTGATACTGTGCAGAAGATATTAAATTCCGGGGCACCTAAATCAAGAAAGACCAATAGATTTATTCAAAATATGATTTGTTGTTACTTAAACAATTTAACCACACAAATCCCAGTCCCCTTCCAGAATGCTAGAATATTTATTTTCAATTGTTTTATATTCATATATACAATTCAAAATAATATTACATCTGACAATGCTCGATGCATCGGTGTTTTATTTTCGTATTTTCGGGTTATAAAAGCCAGGGCGCGAGAGAGAGAGAGAGAGAGAGAGAGAGAGAGAGAGAGAGAGAGAGAGAGAGAGAGAGAGAGAGATTATGTTGATTGCGATAAAAACTATGATGCAACACACCTTTCTTAATTCATAATCTTAGACATAAGCAACTATACTCCCCTAGCACTACAGTTAAGGCTGTATTATAAAACGTTTAAGATAATAATCATAAGGAAAGTTGTATAAAAATTAAACTGTAAACTGTTTTAGGGATCACGATCGAGACGTTCGGAAAGTTAAAGATCGACTGCCGTTTTGAGTCGTTTAAATTTCGGACTTACCTTTTTAAGCAAGGTATGTACTTGTCTTCGAAAAGTTAAGTTTATACTTCGATTGAAGTAAAAAAAATGTTTGTTTCTTGATCCATCTACTTTTTAAGTTTTTTTAATCTCGGATTTACGAAAGAACTTAGATTCAAGTTAAAAAAAACTAGCTTTAGTGATGTTCGTGATCCCAGGGACTGCTGGCAAGACAGAAATCAGTTTAAGAATCATAAATACAGCAATGTAATTGAAATATATACTCACATTTAATTGTAAAGTCCCAGGTACACCTGAAGAAAATAATTGATCATGATAACATATAATACATCATTGCATATATGTTGGTATTGGCAACAGTATAAAAATAGAACTTATTATAGCGATATCACAAAATGTAAAAAAATATATGTATTTAATAATTAAAAAAAAAAGATACATTTTGAAGTACGACGAATCAACAAAACATCTTATCAGTACTTTACTTCTAACGCAATAAGTAATATACCATAGATGATTTTTCAAAGATATATGCTCATATTTATCAGAAAATACTGCTGTATGATTTCAAGATAATGGTTTAGTATTAAGTTTTTAAGGAGAAGGACCAACGCTATGGACATATTCAAATTAAATCTTTTGCAAACACTTTAACATGAGGGCTGTTCGATATGTAATGTGTATTGTACCACAGCGCGAAAACGCTTTGCACGATTTCGTTGATAATGATTTGCTTGAATATAGCCCTATTCAATACCTTTCCAAAAAGTATAAGCACGTGTCTTCAGCTCCACAGTTTTAAAATTATAGCTATTTCAATAGAGCTAGCCGTCGATCACTATTGTAACAATGGTTGGGAAACGGGTTGAGAATATAGAAGAAATTAGAGCTTATATAAGAGTTCGTCTTGCCACGCCCACCATACTCCCCATACGACTTTTACCTATTTCCAAAACTTAAAAAGTTCTTCTCTGGTCATCGTTACAAAACCCGGCAATCCGATGGCTCAGCTATCAGTCAGTGCCATATACGTCTACCTAAATCAGCGTACCGTCACGTATTTCATAAATGGATTCAGAGTTTGAAATTATGTATTTCAATCCGCGGAGAATATTTTGAATGGATGTGATGTTCATTTCACTATTTGAGTCAAATGTTTTTGAGATATCGTACAATACACATTACATATCGAACAACCCTTGTATTAGTTTTTATAGTATTAGTGTGATATCAAATCATCGTAATCGCAATCATACACGATACATTTACAAACTTTCTAGATTCTGAATAAGAGACATTCATAATAATTTTAATACAGTGTAGTTAACAGCCATATTGAATAATTGGTTGGTGTTGTTTTACGTATAATAAAAATACGTTGGTGACCAAAACCCCCAAATACTATAGATTGTCAGGTACTTTATAATACAGAAATTGAAACTAACTTACTAACAATAAATAAAAAGATAAATAAATAAATACCTTTACGAATAACTGTGTCGTTAAAGGCTAGTGCCTTATAATCAGTTTTGTTGATGAGTTCAGCCCGGACAAAAACGTCCGGTTTCCCTGGTTGGGTGTTGAAAACAGTGACGGTGACGTTTAACGGTAATCCAGGACGAAGTACTTTAGGTATTAAAGCGATATATGAACTGAAATGTAAAACAAAATTAACACATCATATTCTAAACTTAATTAATTGTTGAACAGGCATTTGTAAATAAATTCGTTAAAGAATAAAAAGCCTTATCCCGAACAATCCAAAAAACATTATGTGACATGTGATATCGTGGAGTGCGCGGGCGCGCGGTGTGTGTATGAGAGAGAGAGAGAGAGAGAGAGAGAGAGAGAGAGAGAGAGAGAGAGAGAGAGAGAGAGAGAGAGACTTACTTTGATGTCATTGATATTGACACTGTCCCTAGCAGGACAATAAGACGCAAGGTCCACATGTTCCCCAGCTTTTGTTCTTACAATTCACTTCTTTAATTTTCAGTCCTAAAAAATTATTTTTTCTACTTTATAAGTAATATATAGTGCGATTGTCTTTGATGTGTCAATTAAAACCATTCGAACCCTGACATCTATAGAATTTTTTTATGATGATAATTTTCCTGTTTTTAATTTTTTATTTTTTTTTATTTTATTTATATATTTATTTATTTTTTTTTTTTGTATGGATACTAGACCTACATATATTTGATGTCCCTGAACGTTCAGTACTTTTAGTACTTTGATCTAAGTTAGTTGTTTGCTTTTATTTGTAAACAAATTGTTTCATTCTGCTTGGTTCTTCTTCTGAATATAAAAACAACTTTTGTTTCGAAAAAAAAAACAAGAAAGATGCTATTTCCAGAAGCAATGTTTTATTCTTAATAATAACTCAGTAGGCAGTACTTTGTGCTGTCAGAAAATGTACCTTTTAGCAAAATTTTCAGTCGTCTAAAATTTGAGATTTATTTAAAACTAAGGTTTGTTCCCTCATGCAAAGCATTCCTTAGCTGGATTTGGATTTATATCATTTTGAAACTTTAGATTCATTTTTTTTCAACTGTTTGGGTTATATAATTTTTATGTATCAAACTTTTCGGTCTTAGTGTCACTGATGAGGAATTAATTTCCGAAATGTGCACATCTGGCACATCAAAATTTAACTGGTATATGTATTATATATTTGCAATAATAGTTACGTCCAAATACGGATTATGAAATGGAAATTATGTTCGTTTTTTTTCTGACAGCAACAAACAAATCATTGAACTATAATATACTAGTACTTACCACAAAAAGTTTACAGATGTAAGATTATACGCAAATATTGTGCATGCTGTATATATACTTCGGGTTTGTAGCTTTCAGATGATAAGAATGTTCTTATCTTATAATGCCCCTACACAGTTGTTTTGTCGAGTGCACCTGTTGATTTTTCTTCCTTGCTCATAGAGAAGTCATTGCTTACATTCGGTGCAATAATGCCATATACGCAGTACAATTCAAGAACTATGTCACAAGAGATAAGAAAGAGGATATGAATTTGTCATTATTTAAGACTTCGGTAAAATCTAATGTCTTTCAAATGAGCAATAAACCTGTGTTTTAAAAAAGCAATTAGTGTTGAATGTTAAATAAGTAACTTAATTCAGTATGAAATTGGATCTCCAGTTAGTTACATGTCAATGTTGAATAAGTAACGTACTTGAGGTCGCCGTCATAACCAAAGAAATAACGTAGTATGATTTGTCCCAAGTCGGCAGTTCTATAATCAGTGACCCTTATAACAATTTGGCTTTTGTGTTTTGTTTCTCTGCTTCTTACATAAAGTATTCTTGGTTCCATTGACCGTTATAGTCTGTTCTATATCATTTGACAGGATTGATTGATTGATTGACTTAATGTTGATTTTACGTCCCAGTCAAGAATATTTCACTTATAATGAGACGCCACCAGCTATAGCATACGTGTCAGAAATTTTACTTTTGTAGTGCGCTTAGTGCAATGTGAAGGGAGAGTTCTTTAGCGTGCCGTGCCTGTCGTGACACAGGGCTTGGGTTTTTAATGTCTCCTCCGAAGGAGCCCGTGACTTTCATTTCTTAATGTCAAGTGTTTGGCGAAAACACAGTCACAACTTATTTTCAAGTCTTGATCAGACCCGGCTAGGGTTCGAAGCCTGACCTACAACATACGAAGCAAGCTCTCTACTAACCGAGCTAAAATGTACAAGAACTTGTAGTTTATAAGAGTTGTCTCTCTTGAAAGGCATTTAGTTAAGTAGGAATATTTAAACGGATTTTTTTTTAAAAAAAAAAAAAAAAAAAAAAGACATAAAACATATGCATAATTACTCACATTTCTAAAAACGACAGTAACTTTTAAATTTGTTATAGTTTCAGTTTGTTACCCTGGAAAGGTCATTTTTATTTCCTTGTAATTTCAGATAGTGTTAATTTTTATGTATAACTAGTATTTTATATCATCAGATGGTGAACTAAGGTGGTAATTTTCTGTATTTTATTCCGTTAAAAAAAGATTTTATTTATTGTTTATTTATCTTTATTTTATCTTATTCCCTCCTTTAATTATTAATTAATTAATTTATTTATTTATTTATTTATTTATTTATTTATTTATTTAATAGTTTATTCCTAACTTTATTTTCTTTCACTTTTTCGTGTGTGACTCGACTTTCTTTAGATATGATAGCTGTGTTTTGTGTATTTTTTATTTGCATCACGTTTTCTGCTAGTTGTTGATATAGCAATTGTTTATTTTGTGTTTGCATCACGTTTTCTGTTAGTTGGTAATATAGCTATTGTTTATTTTGTGTTTGCATCACGTTTTCTGCTAGTTGTTGATACAGCTATTGTCATTTTGTGTTTGCATCACGTTTTCTGTTAGTTGTTGACATAGCTATTGTTTATTTTGTGTTGACTCGTATCAAGTTTTCCGCAAGTGGTTAACATAGCTATTGTTTATTTAGTGTTGACTTGTATCAAGTTTTCTGCAAGTGGTTGACATAGCTATTGTTTATTTTGTGTTGACTTGTATTAAGTTTTCCGCAAGTGGTTGACATAGCTATTGTTTATTTTGTGTTGACTTGTATCAAATTTTCCGCAAGTGGTTGACAAAGCTATTGTTTACTTTGTGATGACTTGTATCAAGTTTTCCGCAAGTGGTTGACATAGCTATTGTTTATTTAGTGTTGACTTGTATTAAGTTTTCCGCAAGTGGTTGACATAGCTATTGTTTATTTTGTGTTGACTTGTATTAAGTTTTCCGCAAGTGGTTGACATAGCTATTGTTTATTTAGTGTTGACTTGTATCAAGTTTTCCGCTAGTTGTTGCATATCTATTGTTTATTTTGTGTTGATTTGTATGAAGTGGTTGATATAGCTATTGTTTATTTTGTGTTTTGTGTATGCCTCTCGTTTTCCGCTAGTTGTTGATATAGCTATTGTTTATTTTGTGTTGACTTGTATCACGTTTTCTGTTAGTTGTTGATATAGCTATTGTTTATTTTGTGTTTTGTGTTTGCCTCACGTTTTCCGCTAGTTGTTGATATAACTATTGTTTATTTTGTGTTGACTTGCATCACGTTTTCTGTTAGTTGTTGATATAGCTATTGTTTATTTTGTGTTTTGACTTGTATCACGTTTTCCGCTAGTTGTTGATATAGCTATTGTTTATTTTGTGTTGACTTGTATCACGTTTTCTGTTAGTTGTTGATATAGCTATTGTTTATTTTGTGTTGACTTGCATCACGTTTTCTGTTAGTTGTTGATATAGCTATTGTTTATTTTGTGTTGACTTGTATCACGTTTTCTGTTAGTTGTTGACATAGCTATTGTTTATTTTGATTTCACTTGTATCAAATTTTCCGATAGTAGTTGACATAGATATTATTTATTTTGTGTTGACCTGTATCAACTTACCGCTAGTTGTTGACATAGATATTATTTATTTTGTGTTGACTTGTATCAAATTTTCCGCTAGTTGTTGACGTAGCTATTGTTTATTTTGTGTTGACTTGTATCAAGTTTTCCGATAGTCGTTGACATAGATTTTATTTATTTTGTGTTGACCTGTATCAACTTTCCGCTAGTTGTTGACATAGATATTGTTCATTTTGTGTTGACTTGTATCAAATTTTCCGCTAGTTGTTGACATAGATATTGTTCATTTTGTGTTGACTTGTATCAAATTTTCCGCTAGTTTTTGACATAGCTAATGTTCATTTTGTGTTGACTACTTCACTTTGTCTTGTACTGGAATTTTAAAAAGCAGTTAAATTACTCCTATTTTTTCATTTTAATGAAATGATGTTAAGAGAATGCTTTGATGTATTTCTGTTTAATAGCAGTCAAGCATAATTTAATCAACTTGTACCTCTTAGAATTTCAGAATACACAAAAAAGCTCTTTGTCATAAAATATCTCGCTTTGTGCACTGCCCCATTAACCCTTTATAAACAAGGGTCTCTGTGTCGTAATGAGATGTCTAAAGCACTGCTAAAAGGCCTCCCAAGCCTGGTTTAGGTTCAAACCAGTGTGAGAAAGTTTGTGTTTGAGGCTTCCTCAACCATCCCAAGACTGGCTTCCTGGATAAAAGTTAAAAAAATCTTGAATGAAGTGTAAAATACCTTTACTAGTTAAGAAATCCAAAATTAAAAGCAAAAGATGTAAATTTAACCGTTGTCACAGAACAAGGCATGTGACCCATGTAGAGATGTCGTCTGCGATATATGTAAAGTGTCGTCTGCAAGTTAAAACGAAATAGCTTCTGTCAAGTAAACATGAATAAAATTCCTTATCTGACTGGAATCTAGGCCACGACATCTGTATTAATTGTCATAAGATCTAGCATTAATCAAAAGAATTCCCGCATTAAGATCCATCCAGTGTTTTAGTAGGAACTTGTGGAGAACAGGTCCCAGTTTCATAATCATTCACTCGATTGAGTGTACACTCGACTCAAATTAGAGAATATTTCAATGTCAATTTTTAACACATTACACAGTTAAATTTGAATAACTAATGTTGTATATAAATTGTTTGGTGTATGTTTGTTAAACAAATCAAAGCATTATGTCATAAAATTTATAATTTTTTAAGATATTGATGAGAGAAAAAATGGGAACATTTGAGTTGAGCGTACAATCTTAATTGAGTGAATGATTATGAAGCTGGGGCCTGAAATATGCATCAAGTGCAAATGACGAAATATGTTGACATTCTATCAGGCATTTACCGAATTTTTTGTCCCATTATCTCAAATGCTTTCTTACTTTCTTATTTACACTGTACACCAAACATTGTTATTCTTAATTATAAAACTGAATAATTGACTTTGGTAACACAATCACTAAGTTTTTAAGTACTTTTTACCAGTACTTTCAGTACTTTACTACCAATATTTCAGTATATATATATAGTATTTCATATTTTATAGGAAGTGTTTATAAGTATTTAAAAGTTTTATTTGATGACAATAAAAAACACTTCTTTCTGTGTAAAAATTACTTTGTTCTGTTAAAAGTGACGGATATGGGGTGTTTAATAAGCACGGCTACAGAATACGTATACGTGTAGCTAATACGGGTGCTCCAAAAACATTCTCACTGAAAATGCTACATGAAATTTGTCCCCAAATAACCAAAATACAGAATGCTTCAAAAACATATTCTCACTGAAAATGCTATATGAATTGTGCCCCCAAATAACTAAAATACAGAATGCTTCAAAAACATATTCTTACTGAAAATGCTATATGAATTTTGCCCTTTAAATAACTAAAATACAGAATGCTTCAAAAACACATTCTCACTGAAAAACTAAAATACAGGGTGCTTCAAAAACATTCTCACTGAAAATGCTATATGTATTTCGCCCCCAAATAACTAAAATACAGAATGCTTCAAAAACATATTCTCACTGAAAATCTGAAAATGCTATATGAATTTTGCCCCAAATGAACTAAAATACAGAATGCTTCAAAAACACATTCTCACTGAAAAACTAAAATACAGGGTGCTTCAAAAACATTCTCACTGAAAATGCTATATGTATTTCGCCCCCAAATAACTAAAATACAGACTGCTTCAAAAACATATTCTCACTGAAAATGCTATATGAATTTTGCCCCAAATGAACTAAAATACAGAATGCTTCAAAAACATATTCTTACCGAAAATGCTATATGAATTTTGCCTACAAATAACTAAAATACAGTGTTTAACACCCCCGGATGTTTAACTACCCACCCACCCACCCCCCCAACCCCCGATCAGAATTATTTCACTTTTATCGAGACGAGTTCCTGGATGGTGTAGAAATCCGGAGTACCGAGAGAAAACCATCGACCTTTGGTAAGCTAATTTTATCACACAGGGATTTACCCGAGTAGAATTCGAACCAAAGCGTGAGAGATGCTGTAATTTACGAGCGCGCTTTAGATATTCCTTCGAAAAGGTGTAATAATAGAAAAAAATTGAAAAAAAAACTAACCATTGTTTTCTTTAAAACCCTGGGATCTAACTTATTTTTCTCTTTTTTTTCCTTTGTTGTACAGCCAGTTCAACTTTTTAAAATCCACCAATAAAATTATTTTTTCTTAGTTTTATGAAAAATTTGTTTATGACACACTCTTTGATTATTTCTTTTACAACATGTTTGTCAGCAAATTCTAATTTGTTTTCACTCAATTACACGTGTAAATTCTTTGACATAGTTAATACATTATGGATTAGAAAGCATACCTTTACCTATTCAAGTTTTTACATATTTCGTCACATTCGAAATAAATTATTAATTGCATTAAATACAAATACGTAGACTATGAGATCGTCATTTTCTATTTACAGAGTTTCATGCTTCATATAAATGAAAAATTGATTTACGATTTTTACCTTCCTGGTAAAAATACACTGCAGTAATATATTTCAACATGTTACACGATTGTTGTTGAATGTAAACAAATCTGAAAAAAAAAAAAAAAATAAATAAATAATAAAACTATTTGTTCATAAGAAATAATTTCAGCGTCTTTTATTGAGAAATAAGATTAATATTTTCAAAGTATAGTCACAAATATTTATTTTCTTTCTTTCCCGAAACGGTTGACATATATGATTCATATGGCTTTCGAGACTGTCTGGCCTGGGGAGTAATGTTTCGACATGTGTGTATGTTGTCTTGTTTTATTTATTTATTTATTTATTCTTATTTGTTTATTGTCTGGTATTCTTGATTCCATATGCAAACGTCGAAACATTTAGCTCTGTTAGTAGAGCGTCTTACTCCAAATCCAGGTCTTAGGTCCGAATCCCGACCGAGGCATGTTGTGACATTGATCAAGTTTTTTTTTTACTTCATTTCAAATTAGTGCCGACTTATTCGATGTCACGATGATGAATGGCATATGGAGAATTTTGATTATTTCTTTTGGTCAAAATTCAAAATTAAAAAATATAAAAATAAGCCATTTATTTAAATTTAAAAAAAAATAATTTAAAAAATTTTTCATATTATTTTTATGCGTAGTAAGTCCTGGCAACATACAGGTACTGTAGTACGTTGGTTTATTATATGAAAGGTGTACAAAATGTCCTTAATAAACATAAGGTGGTCAAAATAATGACCACAGTTATACATAACAACCAGTATGTATTGGTCAGTAGTGCGTTGAGGTGACCTTAACAGTAAAATTTACATAGTAATGTCTAAGTAATCATTCTTTGAATTAAATGTCAAGCCTGGTGGTCACTATTGTTGGTCAGTTAACACATGAGTTATTATTATATTAATCAGGTGACTATGGACATTGTAAACCGGATTTGAAACGAGATTTCTACACAGGAAATGTCAATTTCCACTTACACCAAACACTTATAAAGAGGATTGGCGCCAATACAGCTTTCTTTATAAAATTCCTACCATGTGGTAACGATATTTTATCCATGGACACCATTATTTATGTCAAATAAATAATTAAAATAGCCATTCACTGCTTTTGAATGCATTATGCATTCGTGTCAAAAGATTGGTTGGTTAACGTTAACGTCGCACAGCAATTTTTCATCTATTTGTGACGAAAGCAAATATTTTAATCTCTATGGGATAATTTTTTTAACAATTCGCGTGAGATCCGCGAGTGTGTTTTATTGTTTTCTTTGTGCTTGCGCAATTGTGGTAACTTTAAGGTGCTAGCTCACTCCAGTCACACTATCTTGTCACCGAGTAAACCAGCCGGTACTCTGTACTTTTAAAGTCAAACGTCAGGCGAAGTATCTTAAAGTTTAAAGTCATATGTATGTTCGATCCATGACCTCCCGCTCTCGAGGCGCTCTAACAACAATAAGCCACCGCGGTAGTTTTTTTTTTTTTTTGTAAGAAAAAAGGCTAATAAAAGAATATATCAAATATCAATCTATTCCTACGTCCTACTTAAATTGGCATTATACCGATTCTTGTCGGGAACCTATGCATCTATTCCCTGTTTTACTTGGATAGAATCTATGATGTTCTGTATTAACTAAAATTCAGTAGTTCTTTCTTTATAACAATAAATTTTTCCAACGCATGAAATCATTTATGAAAAAAAAAAAAAAAAAAAAAAAAAAAAAACACGATGGCCAAAAAAATAATAAGACAATGGAAAGGTACACTGCCATTGTAAAAGAGTTGATACGTAAAATACTCGTCATGCGCTTATTGCTTATATTGCTTATTATTATGAATTAATTTCTGTATATAACACAAACCATTAAAAACTAGCACTTGTTTGCAATTTTCCCATTTTTGAATATTATTCAAAATTATCACATGATATTCTCGTTGTATCAGCAGTGTTTTAATCATATTATTGAAATTCACTTTGTTCATATACAAAGAGTAAGTCAGTAGCGGTTTTATTTTTTATTTTCATTTCATTTCATTTCAATTCAATACAATTCAATTCAATTTATTTATTTATTTATTTATTTATTTTAAAAATTAGTTTTATCTTTTTCTTTTTTCTTTTTTTTTCTTTCATTCTGTTGTTTGTTTGTTATTTGTCCCTTAGCAGTTTTAAGCTATTACCCAGCAAAACGACTGATCAGCTACTGTATAGAGTCCAGTAGAGAGGAACAACGCGATACTTCTTTCATTTTTTCGAAAGGGGGGGGGTCTGGATGAGAGAGAACTTTTCAAGGATGTGACTTTGATGTATGACAGTGGATTGATTGTGTTCAACGCCATATTCAAGATATTTTCACTAAAATCGTTGAGGTCAGTTTAGAGATGTTGGAGGAAACCGGAGTACCTAGAGAAAACCAACAATTTTCGACGAGCGAACTGACAAACTTTCTTACAGAAAGATCTGCTCGAGTTGGGCTCCAACCTAGGTGGAGATCCGTAGGCACTCACTTACGCCACTCTACCACCAAAGCCCCCGCTGACACATAGGATTTGGCTTGTAGTCTGCGACGATATTGCTATGAAAAAAACTTGAATACATCGTCTTAAAATTCATCTTGTATGTTGCAATTTTGAATTTCCATATTAAATGATACATTAGCACAAGTTGTCATTTGTTAATTTTGATTGTCTCATTTTATATCAATTCAATGAATTGAGTGGATAGTATCACTCCAAAGACCTAACAAACTTGTCAAAAATTAAGTATTTTTGATGATACTAAACGCGCTTCTCTAAATGTGTTTTTTTTAAATTTTATTTCATAAAAATTTCAAAGAAACGCATGACAATATACAAAGAAATGAGAGAGAGAGAGAGAGAGAGAGAGAGAGAGAGAGAGAGAGAGAGAGAGAGAGAGAGAGAGATGATTGTTCGATGGTCCCACATGAGGATAAAGTGTTCGAAAGGAAAGAGAGATTTTTAAAAAGATGATTAGATCAAGTATCCTATAATTCTATTTGAAACAAATTTAAAAGTAGCAAAAGACAATACAATGAAATAAGGATAAAGTGTTGGAAACGAGAGAGAGAGAGAGAGAGAGAGAGAGAGAGAGAGAGAGAGAGAGAGAGAGAGAGAGAGAGATGTTTGAGGAAAACAATTCGACGCAACACAAAAACCTTGAACTACGTGCAAATGTCTAAAAACGAGTCCAGTACATTAAAATCATTTAGGATTAAATATTTCAATTTCAAATTACATAATGTTGATATTTTCTCAAAATAAAGCCAAAAACATTTTAATTTTTTGTATGTATAATTTTATTATATTTCTTTGTGAGAGAATATCAAAGTCTAAATTTGGTAATAAATATTTGATTTAACGTTCATATATGTACGAGTTATTATTCTAAATTAGTTTATTATAGCCATGATATTTTTGTCTGGTATGTGAAAACAGAATATAAATTTTACATCAAGAGCTTTGTAATGACATAATGTCATAGAAAATATGCATATACATGCAGTAAAAATGCAGTGTTTTATTTTTTTAACAGACTTTAAAGCCTTTAAACATTTTGTTTCAAATTGTACTTTTTGACATATGTTTTTTTTTAAGAATATACATGTAATTAATTTAAAAACAAGATTTAATATATAGTATTAATTACATAATTTATCCAATATATACAGGTAAATTTAAAAATGAAAACCTGGTCATAACAAAACATAATTCTATTCCAAATTTTATCTGAGTAGTGTTTTACGCCCCTGACATGTGCTACTTTGGGATATTTTGGTGAAATGATACCATTTTTAAAAAAGAACGTGACAATAACTTTTTTTTTTTTAGTCATTTTAAGATCATTTCAAGTTTTAAACCATTTACAATTAGTTTTTTCGAAAAAAAAAAAAAAAAAAAAAAAAAAAAAAAAAAAAAACCGGCTGCATTGGTATATTAATATGGAATGTCATAAACAATATTTAACATTGTTTAAAAACTAGTTCTAAAAAATTGTATTTTTTATTTCCAGAAATCGTCAGGATCAATGTTGTTTGTATATAACCTGCAGTATATAACGACTGCCTCTATAAAAAGACTAGGACTACATTTCTATTATGAACATTTTTAAAGGACCCTCTGCTTCATATTTCAACTTATATAAATTATAAAATTTAATTGGTTATTTAATTTTTTTTTATTTATTAATTAATTTATTTATCCATTCATTTTTTAAAATTTATTTATTTATTTATTTATTTTATTTATACATAAATTTAATTTAATTTAATTTAATTAATTTAATTAAATTTAATTAAATTTAATTTAATTTATTTTAATTTAATTTAATTCTTTATTTTATCATTCATTACATTAAAAAACCATAAATATTGAACTCTTTAAAATTGCTGTGTAATGCACACGTCTACGCATCCCTGTTTTTCACTTTAAAAACAATATTTTAAATATTGACATGTATTTTGATTATGGGTCATTTTAAGGAACAAAGTTTAGTAAAATTTGGGTTTGATAGTTGAATGAATCAATAAATATTTGGTTATAAATCTTAACGTGTTGTGTAATGCATACAAATAATATTTTTTTTGAGAAATTTTTAGTAGATTTTAATGTTTTACGGTTATAAGGTAATAATTAATATAAATTATTTATAATCATTTGCTAGTTTTTGAATTCTTATGAAATAAGAAGTCGTTCAAGGATAATCAATTGTCACTGTGTAAGTTTTTTATAGACAATAAGGCAAATCGCAGCGATATTTTCCTATACTACATTTTGGACGTTTAATTTGACGACAGCTTACACGAGCACACGAAATATACAAGAACTTGTCTCTATAAAGTTATGAAATATACAAATAGATGACATATACAAGTACATGACATATACAAGTACATGACATATACAAGTACATGACATAAACAAGTACATGACATATACAAGTACATGACATATACAAATAGATGACATATACAAGTACATGACATATACAAATAGATGACATATACAAGTACATGACATATACAAATAGATGACATATACAAGTACATGACATATACAAATAGATGACATATACAAGTACATGACATATACAAGTACATGACATATACAAGTACATGACATAAACAAGTACATGACATATACAAGTACATGACATATACAAGTACATGACATATACAAATAGATGACATATACAAGTACATGACATAAACAAGTACATGACATATACAAGTACATGACATAAACAAGTACATGACATATACAAGTACATGACATATACAAGTACATGACATAAACAAGTACATGACATAAAAAAATACATGAAATATACAAGTACCTGACATATACAAGTAAATGAAATATTTAAGAACACACCATATACTCGGCATATAAAAATACATGACATATAAAAGTAAATAAAATAGACAAATACCCGGCATAAACAGTTACCTTCATATTCAAATTGATGTTAAATACATGTAGTTGACATAAACAAGAAGGTGACATATGCAAGTACTTCACACACACATATATATATATATATATATATATATATATATATATATATATATATATATATATATATATATATATATATATATATATATATATATATATATATATATATATAGATGACATAAACAAGTACCTGACATAAACAAGAAGGTGACATTTACAAGTACTTCACATATATATATGTACCTGACATATACAAGTACCTGACATATATATGTAGATGACATATTTTCGATTGCGGATGACATTCTTGTTGCTGGCTGCGGCGAGTCTGATAGTAACGCGAAGCGCGATATGGATAAGAAACTCAGTGATTTGTACAAGCGATGTGCAGAACGGCATATAGTACTTAACGAAGAAAAAAAAGAAATCGGGTTAATGGAAATAAATTTTCATGGCCATTGTATCACGCGCGAAGGTGTCATGATGGACAATCGCAAGGTAAAGGCAGTACTCGATTGGGAAGCCCCCGAAAACGTACCGGCAGTGAAACGATTTTGCGGTTTTTTACAGTATATGGCTAAGTTTTTGCCTGACTTATCCGATTTGATTGAACCGATACATGCGTTAACCCGGAAAAACGTAACCTGGAAATGGTCCTCTGAATGTAACGACGCATTCAATACAATTAAGGTAAAGCTAACTACCGCACCGATTCTGAATTATTTCGATGCGAGTAAACCAATTACTGTGCAAGTCGATAGCAGCCAATTCGCTCTTGGTGCCGTCTTGTTACAGGATAACAAGCCCATCGAGTATGCATCCCGTCGCTTGACCACATCCGAAAGAAACTGGGCTCAGATAGAAAAGGAAGCACTTGCGATACTTTTCGGTTTAGAGCGTTTTGACCAGTACACTTAGAGACTAGTGATTGTCGAAAACGATCACAAACCGCTGGAAGCGATATTAAAGAAACCTTTAAGTAGTGCTCCGCGAAGACTGCAGGATATCTTGGTCCGACTAGGTCGCTATAATTTTGAATTCAAGTTTGTTAAAGGCGCTAGTTTAGTTATTGCGGATGCTTTAAGCAGAGCTGGTCTTTCGGAAGATAATGACACGCGTCCTCGCATCATGAATGTGACATCTTACACCGATATTCCAGATGTACGCATAGACGAAATCCGTTCTGCAACGAGTAACGATGATGATATGCAGCAACTTGCATCGATCATTCTGAACGGTTGGCCTGAAAAACGGTCCGATATGCCGAAAGCTATAGAGCAATATTTCGACTTCCGGGATACTTTAGGTTACAATGAAGGTTTAATTGAAAAAGGTGAAGCGATCGTCATTCCGATATCATTGCGTGACGATATGAAAACGCGATTACACAAATCACACCTAACATTCGATAATATGATGCGACGTGTGAAAGATGAAATATTCTGGCCTAATATGTCGAAAGAAATCAAATTACTCGCCGATCAATGTGAAATCTGCCAAGCAAATAAGCCAAGTAACACGAGAGAACCTTTTCAACAACATGCTGAAGGTTGGCCTTGGGAGAAAATCGGTACTGATTTGTTTGAAATTAGTGGACATCAGTATCTTGTAAGCGTTGACTATTATTCCAACTTCATTGAAGTTGAATACTTAACAAGTACTACGTCTAGCAATATTATCACCCTGTTTAAGAAGCAATTTTCACGTTTTGGCATACCAAAAGTCATTGTGTCCGATGGTGGTCCTCAATTTACCTCACAAGAATTTCGTAATTTCACTAAGAACTGGGGCATACATCATGAGACCTCGTCACCCCATCACCCTCAATCAAATGGTAAAGCGGAAGCAGCGGTTAAGTCAGTAAAAGGACTAATTAAAAAGTATTTGCAAGATAGATCCGATCCGTTCGAGGCACTACTCGAATTGCGCAGTACTCCGAGACAAGACACCAAACTAAGTCCTGTCGAAATGTTACTTGGCAGAAAAACGCGCTCGTTTATTCCAAGTCTATGTCATGACTCGAAAGCATCAATGCGTTATGCTGCTAACCGCAATCATAAGCGACGGAGAACTGCGATCAAAAGGTTTTACGATAAGAAAGCACATGTACTTCCGGAATTGATTGCAGGCCAAAATGTAATGCTTCAGAAATTTCCGAAGGATATATGGAGACCCGCGAAAGTCGTTGAAAAAATCAAAGATAGATTATATTCCATTCAAAGTTCAGATGGCGTATATTACCGTCGAAACCGAGTACATCTGCGACCGACTAAGATGAATGTACAAATATACGAGTCTACTCCGAGTAAACCTCTCGTAGAACGTGAAACAACTGGTGAACAGTCAAATGCTAACTCCTTGAAAGACACGCCAGTAAATCCTTCGATACCCGTAATGCCTGTTCCGGAGACAAGCGAATCAGAGCAAGCAAACGAAATTCCAGACGTGCCATCAATTGCTAAATCGCGTCCGAAGCGCACCATTCGAGAACCGGCTTATCTAAAAGATTATATCAGGCCTCATTAGTTTGTTGTAAAATTGGTTATGTATTGTTATTTTTAATTTTTCAGTGCAAAATTTGTGCATTTTTATTTCATTATCTTGTGAAATGGACAGTTCTAGTTTAACCAAAGACATTATCAATTTTGATTTTATTTCCTTAAAGAAAGGGAGATGTTGATATGTAAAACCATGTTATATACTATGCCATGTTTGTCAGACGTTTGCATACGTCATCATATTGTATGCGCATGCTTGGGGTTTTTTCAGAATATACATCATGGACATGGACGTCAGCGTTTTTGTTATCTGTCAATAACAAGCACAAACCTACAATATGTGCACATTTCAGAAAGTGATTCCTCATCAATGAAATAGGGCTACAAAGTTTGATAGATAAAAAACATAAACCAAACAGTGAAAAAATAAATGAATCTAAAGTTCCAAAATTATATGAATCCAAATGCAGCTAAGGAATGCTTTGCCTGAGGGAACAAACTTTGGTTTTAAATAAATTTAAAAAATCAAGACGGTTGAAAATTTTGCTAAATGGTATATTATTTGACAGCACAAAGTGATGCCTACTGAGTTATGAATACCTTCAGTGAGTTTTACTCAACCAGCAGCGGTACCCGCTCAGGAGTATTGATTATATAACAAAAATATCTGTTACATTTTGATGTGCCATATGTGTACAATATATACTTAAATAAACGAGCAAGTCGAGGATAGACCATCATTTATTTAGATCACTGATTTCTGACTTTAAAGGAATAAAGCTTGACGAAAATTTTGTCCAGTTGAAAAGGAAGAGGGTTATTCGAAATAATTATTTATTAACTATGTAACGGTGGTGGTTGATAAAGAAGCAGATTTAAGTAAAATGACTCTGAAGACAAACATTAAAATTCCTACCGTGCATTTAAAGTCGAAAGCTGCAAAATATAAACTTTATAAAAATTATTCGAAAGAAACAAATATATCACTGAAATATTTAAGACTAGAATTATTGTTTTTCAATTCATTTTCTTAATAGGTACCAGACATATTTGAAAATAATTGGCGATTCAAATAACGTTAAAATACATTGACTAGTCTTCTAACACACATAAATGCACAAGTTGAAGTAGCAAAATTTATTCTTTGTGTTGTTACCAAAAATACCATATTTTTTAAACAAAAATAACTGGTCATCTCTGCACTATTATTATATTTGAAAGAAGTGATGTAAATAAAAGATATTCATACATTTTTGACTGATTGAAATCTGTTTATGAAACACGTGTTTAAAAAAATATATAATGATAAATCCCTCTCTCCCTAATAACTTAAGATGTTGAAACATTTTCTTTGTTTGTTTTCTATTTATGAAATACAGATTCTAATATAAATCAACTGGTTAAAGGGCAACACTCCATAATTGCTATTATCATCATTGAACATTCAAGACTTTGTCGAGTTTACCATTATACAGGCAGAAGCGATAGTCAGTAGCCTCAGTCTGTGTGTCTTTTATGTCTTTAGTTGATGTTTTATCTTAAGCTTCTCGTATTGTGTCTTTTAAACTGGTAACAAGAAAAGTTTACATTTTTCATCATTTAAAAAAATTGAAATTAAAATTGCATTTTTTATGCTCTAAATTCATGTTTTTATCTTTACTGTAACCCTAATTATACTGAGAAATAATCGAACCAGAAAGTTTTTGTATTCCTGGTCTAATTCAACACTTATATTTGACTTACAGTCCATGAGTCATATCCATATAAACGATCAAGTTCTCGATTGAGTCACTACAAACAACTGTTAGCAAGACAAGCAGGATGTGTTTGCCCAGGAGATAGTTCCGGATCTTTCGGACCTTTTCCAGGACTTCCAGGAACTACCGCATTAACTCGTTAGTATATTTTTTTTGAATCTTCATTATTCACACCCACCCACCAAATTGCTCACTATATCAAATTTCATTGAAGTTGTGTATCTAGTTGGTCAATATGATATTTTCGATATACCTATGTACATTTTATGCCAAGCGACTAGATTGCCCTAGTTTAACAAGTTTAGAAGTTTCTTGAAACATTTCTTATATTAAACTTCAAACATTTAAATGCTGGTTGTATAGAACTAAGTGAAAGAGTATCAAAATAGATTGTTAAAGACTGATTGATTTTTCTGTCCTTTTAACTCTGTTTGGTTTTTCTCCGTTTTTTTCCAAAATTGTACAACCGATAACATTCCTTTTTGGTGGCTTTTAAAAACCCACATCTGCGTTTACATTAAACTAAAATTGGTTTTATTAATAACCTGCATTTTTCTAATCGAAAATTCGACTTATAAGTTACGTTAAATTATATTGATGACAATCTTCTATTTCTTTTCTTATCCATATATAAGCTTATATACCTACGCCAGTACCAGGAATGACGCTTGCTCCAGGTATTATTAATATTTTTTTACTTAAAAATTCTTTATTTCCAAGCAAAATGCAGCGAATAGTTAAGACGTTAAATTCCATTAATAAATGGAAGTATTATTCATTAAATTTTTATCTTGAACTTTTTTATATTATTTTTGTCATAAAAATGTTTTGTCAAGTAAATAATAATTAATTTTGAACACTAATTTTTTTTATCTTCACTAACATTTTTTATTACAAACTAATATAGTTTTTCCTATACTACAGCACATATCTTAAATTTTTTAAATTGTCTACTTCTACAAGCTTTAGTCTGCCCAGGAAAGTATTTTTGACAATATAACATTCACCATCGTACTGATTTATTTGTTCATTTTCAACATTTGTTGACAGAGTTAAGTATTTCTTCATCACAATAATTCATTTGTCCACTCATTTTTTTTGACCCAGTATTATAGCATCTGTTAACAAACCTAACAATTCGTTAAACATTGTTCAACTCGCCTTCATTGGTTGACACATTAATGTTCTCGTCAACATATAGTAACATTTGTAATGGATGTATTTATCCTTGTCTACACACTATCTCTTTTTCACATTGTTACATTTGCTACACATTATTGTACTTGCCATCATATTGTTATACTTGAAGTCACATTGTTTGACTTGCCATCATATCTTTGCAACATTTCAATAAATATTATAATAATCACATCCACGCTGTTACGTTCCTATAATAATCTAACAACTGTCGCATTTACACTTTGTTATAATTGCCCACGTATGGAACATTCGTAATTTAAGTCGTAAAACTCTTCACACATTTTAATACCTGTTTACACATTTTATACTCGTTTACACATTTTGACATTCGTCTAGGCTTTGTAATATTCGTTTGCACATTTAAAAATAGTCAACACCATTACATTAGTTATAAATTCAGTACTATTTGCACATTTTCACATTTTTTAATATTTAATAGTTATTTACACGCTATAACATTTGATTACACATTTAATACCCGTTTTCTTTATAACATTCGGTTAACATATAGATAATTCTCTTTTACAAATTATAACATTCGTTTACACACTATAACATGCGTTTACACATTTAAAACCCGTTTACTTTATAACATTAGGTTACATATGAAATTCTCTTTTACAAATTATAACATTTGTTTATACAATGTAACATTTGTTTAAACATTTTATACCCATCTACACATTGTATTGTCCGTCTACATTGCATCATCCATTTATACAATTTATTTTTTGATACAGTGTGAAATTCGTTCTTCATTTATTATCCGTTAAGATCTTATTTCTAAAGAATTCATTTACACATTGTGGCATATTTTCATATTAGGTACATAATAATAGATGTTACATTGCTTTTTCATACTGCAACATTTTTAAATACGTACTTTATTTCACACTCGACATTGAAGTATTAGTCAACATACTGTGTATAAGCATTCTTTTAAAATGGATACGTTTTAATGTATAAATTTTATTCTTTAAGGCTTTTTACCAACAATGCCTCCATTAGCATATCAGACTTTTTTTTTTGCCGACCCAAGCTCCATTGAAAAAAGTAGAGAAAATGCGTACAGAGTTCCCAGAAACATGGCTCTGGGTAAACAAAACAACTGGGTATATTTATTTATAAAATATAAATAATCATAGTATGTGGCATGTGAGATTCACCTTGAAATAACTCGTTTAAAAATTATATACATGGGTATCAAGTAAACTAAGTATGATCGGCATTAGATATCAGAAGCAAAACATATAAACTATTAAGGTGAATCTTTTCGTGCTTCAAGTAGTATACTTACTCGTAGGTAACTATTGATTGATGAAAGGGCATTTAAGTCTGGTTAGTCCACTGTGGTGACTGATAACGCTGGAAGGAATATATAACCGACCAACCTCTAGCTTTTGTTTATATTGGTCCGGCCCTGGTTTCAAAATTATTCATTCAATTGCATTACATTCAACTCAAACTAGGAAAGCTTTAAAATGTCAATTTTTTTAAACATAACACAGTTAAAATTGAATATCATATGTCATATTTAAATTGTTTAGTATATGTTTCTTAATCAAAACAAAACATTTTCTCATAAACCTGAATACTTATTAAAATATTGATGAGAGAAAAAAAAGAAGAAAAATTGAGTTCACTCGACTAAGTGAAAGATTGTGAAATTGGGGCCAGATTTATCAATCAATGTTACTTAACTGAGGTAATATTAATTTGCTTTATATTATCAGATGTATATATTCTGAATAAAATAATAAATTAAAAACTATATATTATTATGCTTTTAAAAATTTAATGTATTGTGTTTATAGCAATAAGTTCATCAATAAGTTTTTGGTAAAATAAGGCTTATTTTTAATTGTAAAATGTAATTATGATGGTTGTTAAAATGTAGACGTTTTCATTTGGAATTGTTTTAAATTAGAATGACAAGTTCAATTATGTTTTTTTTCTTTTTTTCTGCAAGCTTGTAGAACTTTTTGTAGTATTGATGTTTTATATCAAGATTATCTTTAATAAGATTATTCAATAAAGTGACAAAAATAGTTTAAATAAAAAAATGTATATTTTATCATTCATACAATTGGTTGTATTAATCTCTAATGTGAACGGACCAAAATATAAACATTAAAACTGGGGTTTTCTTTAAATAATATTTTTTAATACTAGACAATTGAATGGCTTTACAATAACTTACAGAAATTATAAAAATGTTGATTAAAATCAATATTTTATAGATCTGATGGACATGTGCATTTTACAACAAAGGCTCCAGATTCTATTACATCCTGGATAGCGAATGCATTTGCTGTTAACAAAAATTCTGGTCTTGGACTCTCATCATCTTCTGCTCAGGTAAGTTTTAAATCAAATTTAACATTTTTTAGTTGTCAAATTTTCATTACGTACAAAATGAGAAGATTACATTCCTTAGATAAGTAGACTGGCGCATCCTAATCCTATCAAAAACTGTTCAACTGTTTTAAATATATGAGATTTGATGCAAAGGAAATATTAATGAACGTAAATAATAAATCTATTTTTTCAGTAAAATAAAAGAACCACACAACAGATGATGGGTTTACGGGAGAAAACAACCTCCCTTTAAGAGGTCAACTTAAACAATAACATAGATTTAACTTAGACCTTGCTCATCTCATAATATTTCTTCATCTTGACGATAGAAAGCATTTTCGGCTCAAGGACATCAGTTAAAAGATGCAGAACAATATAGAAAATAATAATAGGAAACAAAAAGAGAATAAATGAATAACAATATGGTATATTTTAAAGAAGCGTATTGTTAAATTTGATTAAGAAATTTTACAAACACTACAAACAAATAATAACAAATGTCCTAGGGTTAAACAATTAAAAGCGAAACTATTCTAACTGAAACATAAATATGGTATATGAAGCGTATACCTGCAAAAAACGGATAGACAACATTCTTAGTTTACAGTTTATACGAGTATTTGATTTCTTACCGTAAACCTTTCTGTGTTAAACTTAAGGGGAACTTTTTTATACCAAAGTGAAATTTCAAAGATTTTAATTTTACTTAAAGTGTTAAGATAGTTTTCTTTTTTTTTTCACTTTTTACAGAATTCTATCAAATATTACAACATTTTTATACGGCACCAATTATATTGGAGATTTATTATTTATTTTGCACTGTCTAGATTTTTGTCATTTTATCGTATGATATCGTGTCGCGTTTGGGTTTTAAGCACATATTCTATAAAAAAAAATGCCATTTTATATTTTTCAGTTACAAACATTTAGACCATTTTTCATCAGTTTAAATTTGCCGTATTCGGTTGTTCGTGGAGAAGAGCTCGTATTACAAGTTAATGTTTTCAATTATATGTCCCAAGATATAAATGTGAGTATCACTTTGATTTACTTTAACATTAAACACACACACACACACACACACACACACACACACACACACTGTATATTCTGTTTTTTTGTAATTCTGACAAAATGTTTTCAGTTTCTTACAAAGATATAATGTTAATTTATAACATATGATAAAACAAATGTTTAATTGTTTTTGCTGTTTGCAAGTATTAGTCACTTTAGAAAAAAGCGAAGACTTCAGAAATATTATTATAACGGATGCAGTTGGAACACAACAGTATGTTTCACAGACACAGGTTGAAACTGTGAATGTAAGCCTTTAATATTATAAATGGATTTACGAAAAAGTTTATTTTAGGTTATTTTTAACACTGTTATTATCCATTTCAGTTTTAAAAAAAATAAAAGCTGAAAATGCACGATGTAAAAAGAAACACTTGACAGAAAAAATCATATACACTATATAATTAAACATATCAATGTTGTGACTTCAAATTAAGCTCAAGAAATACAGCTAAGCAGTATAGGACATTTAAAATGAAATTTATATTTTTTTAGGAAGGATGCATTACATACGCTAGCTAAAACACTTCCTAAACAACGTTTATTGTAAACTATAAATTTTATTGTATTTGTCTCTCATATTAAATATATCAAATAACAGAGGTCAATCAAGTTTTCAATTATTTTATAATACAATGTTTAAGATTAAAGCTGGTGAGGCAACGTCTGTTTATTTCCCGATCGTTCCTGCTGAAATAGGAAAAATTGACATTTCCGTAAAAGCACAGTCAAGTGTAGCTGCTCATGGAGTGAAGAGAAAGCTTCTTGTTGAGGTATGTCAATTTAACAAAAAATTCATGAGAGAGTTACAATTTTGCAATAGTTGTCAAATCTAATACGTATATATATATAATAATAAGTTATACAGGTTTTTGGCAGGTAACTCGGCCCCGTGTACCCTGCCAAAGATTTATGTACCATGAGCCGCAAGCAAGTATTAACTACCATTTTACTAACATTTACTGTAAATTCGGACCCTGATTGTTTTCATTAAAATACTTCCTGAAAATTTTTGATGCGGATCGATTATCTTTGTTGGTATTTGATGGCATTGTTTTGGTTCTTTTAACTTGTAATTTGTTTTCTTAGTGACTTGTTGTCGCCATGTTTGTTTACTGTAATCAAACGACACAATGTAAGAGTTACTTCACTTATTCCACTAAATGTCGCGTGAGTTATATTTATATATATATATATATATATATATATATATATATATATATATATATATATATATATAGAGAGAGAGAGAGAGAGAGAGAGAGAGAGAGAGAGAGAGAGAGAGAGAGAGAGCAGTAATAAGAGTAGATGCTTTATTTTTGCACACGATATAATAAAAATAAATGTCGGATATTTGAGTAAAAAGAATATGAAAATTGAAATTAAATAAAGATGTCAAATATTTCTTTCCTGACATAATAACAATGTGTATGAGTTGCTAGAGTAAGTCCCACAAGTTTAAACATTTGTTATTTAATAGAAATGATCAAACTAAGCCATGGATATTCTGCACAGGTTCCAAGCAATTATATCCACTATTTGTTCTTTTCCTTTAAAAACGTCATTCAATTCTCAAAAAATTGAATGTGTGGCCAAATTTACAATATGTTTGCAAGAACAGTTTTCATTACGAAAAATAAATTCATTTGAAAATATGTTCATCTCGTTTCTTTTTCGAGAACAGCTTATGTATGATATCTGAACATATGGATATATTAAGTTTTTAAATATATAACGCAAATACCTGTTAAATGTTGATGTGCCAGATGTGCACATTTCGGAAAATCATTCCTCATCAGTGACATTAGGAAAGTTTAAAAGATAAAAAAACATAAACAGTTGAGAATGAATGAATTTAAAGTTCTTAAATTATATGAATCCAAACCTAGCTAAGGAATGCTAATCACTCGAGCTTTCTTGTTTCTATTTTTAGCCTGAAGGGGTTCCGAAGGATTACAACGTTCCTGTTATAATCGACTTAATGAAGAATAACTCTTTTGAACAATTGGTCAACATTACATTCCCTAGTTCTGTTGTTGCAGGATCTGAGAGAGTAAGAGTAACGGCTATAGGTAAGATAAACATAGTCAATGTATACCTCTACTGATCTAATTTCAGCTACAGTAACTTTTATCAGTCGAAATCGAAAAATACTTAGTTTTACCTATTAAATAAAATTAAAATTCAAAGTAATATTTAACTTCTTATAAAGGTTTAGATCTTTAGTTTCACATATGAATTAATGTTGTATACACTTTATAAACAGATTAAGCTTTAATGCAAAGATATACAATCGTTGCATATCATTGGACACATTTTGCCGTTAGATTTAGTGTTAAAAAATCAAAGAAACAATCCGTAGCAAATAAATAAGATTACTTTTTCAATAGCATGCTTAATGCAGAACTGAAACTTACAATAATCTAACATGAAATTCCTTGGGTTGTAAAGGAAAAAAGCAAATACGTTTGTTTCATTGACTATGTCAAAACCAGCGTTTCTTTAGATTTGTTTTATGTTAGACAATAAATAATTTGGATTTTAATTTCGACTAAGTAGATTTTTTACTCTGTCATTATTAATAATGCACGTTTAACATTATTATTGCACTCTCAACAGCAACATTTTTTAAAGATTTTATATAATTGTATTTTGATTACATTTGTGCAGAAACTTTTTATTCAACTCATTTTTTTGCTGTTGTTTGCACTTATTTGTTTAAAGGAGATTTTATGGGACCAACGGTTACTGGATTAGACAGTTTATTACGCATGCCCACCGGATGTGGAGAACAAACGATGATTGGTTTTGCACCAGATGTATTTGTTTCAAATTATTTAAAGACATCCGGACAACTTGAAGACAGCATTAGGGACAAAGCAACTGGATATATGCAAAGAGGTAAGAACGTTTTCTAAATAGCCAATCTTCAATAATTAATTATTAAAACCAAAAATACCCGTTTAATTTTGGTAGAAAATATTAAATAGCAGATCCATTTAAGCCATATGATTTTGTCTTATGATTTAATTCCTGTCAATCGTTTAATGCATTAAACCATTTTGAAATTCGATTTTATTGATCTTTATTGGTCTTTAAATTTAAAGTGACCTCAAAGTAAGTTGGGTCCTAAAGATCCAAACGACAGCCTTCCATACGTGTAATCTATTTCTTTATTATCCAAAAAAAAAAGGAAACGGTAAGATCCTGTGTATAACTTAATTTTAAATATTTGATATTTTTGTAACATAAAAGCTCTTTTTCTCTTTTACCATACAATATGCATAAAATGGTTACTCTTTTATATTTTCCTATTGCTTTTAAATAGATCTTTAGATCAAATACTGCAAAAATGATCCGCTTATTAAGTCACCCCCAACATAGTTGGGGTGACTAATTGATTTACCCTTTATAATTATTATTATTATTATTCCTTATTTTTCCGCCACACATTTGTAAACACCATAGCTCAAAAACGGTTTGGTGGAATGTGATGAAGTTTTGTACTTTTGTTCCCTATGACACGTAGTTGTGCCTGTTGGGGTCACATCTGATTGGTTGAAATAGAAAGGGTGATAATAACGATGTCACACCCTACTGACTTTGCACTCTAGAAAGGAAATTAATTGACCGATCTCGATGAAATTTGTTTTATAAGTACAACTTTAGATGCTCTACATATTGTACCACAAAGTCGGACAATGTGACCTTTTTTTTAATGGTCCAGTGATTTTCTTTGTTATTTTAAGAGTTATTGAATGAAAGTTTGTAAACAGCATTTCTGAAACACCATATGATAGAATGTATTGAAACTTTGTACATTTGTTCCCTATGACATGTAGCTGTGCCATTTGGGGGTCACATCTGATGGTTGAAATAGAAAGGGAGATAATAACGACATCACACTCTACTGATTTTGCATTTCTAGAAAAGAAACTTTCAAATGTACAAGGTTGCCACCATTGGGGGTGACTTACCCAGCGATTGAGCCCTGCTCAAACGCAATATCTAGTTGTATTTTGATTGTTTCATTCAATTTTGTTTTGTATAAAACTATTCCATTGCACTCAAAAAAGACACGTTTATTTTAGGGTACCAGAGAGAATTGACATTCCAGTATACTGATGGGTCATTTAGTGCTTTTGGTAACAGGGATTCCTCAGGCAGCATGTGGTATCTACGATTACATTTAAACAATTTTAAAATATAATTGCTTTAAACAATCGTTGTCCAAAATTTTGGATTGTTGCAATAGTAAAAAAAATTAAAAGATTTTACTATATTGGGTTAATATTTTAATTCAAATGCGATGGACGTTTTAAAAAGTAATAATTAAGATTGACATATAAGAGAAAAGGAAGTGATGTTACATGCACCTTCATGAAGTATTTGATTATGTCCGATATTTGTAGTTAAGTATTGCTCGAATTATATGATGTCATTTTTATTTTAAGAAAAACAAGTACGTCCATTTATTTCATAAATTGAAAAATAACTAAATATAAGCTCAAATATATTAAGGATTTATGTTGGTTGTATTTATAAACTGCTAATGTTATCAAAATTAAAGCATCAAAATAACAAGGAGAGTACAGCATTAACAACAACAATAACAAAACTTCACTTTGTAATAACTCAATATTTGCAATATGAATAATTTTATCAATTAAATTTCAAAATATTTGTGTAAAATAGAGACATCTTTCAACGTTCTATACTAAATCTACATTGTAGGTTGTCAGCATTTGTCGTGAAATCATTTCACCAAGCTAAGAAGCACGTTCTTATAGACGATTCTACAATTCTTAAAGCCTTAGATTGGATATTGTACAGACAACAACCCGATGGATCTTTTTATGAACCTGGAAATGTCATTCACTCAGAACTTAAAGTATGAATTTGTTTTTCTAATTTGCCCAAACCTATAAAGTAACAAAAATCAGAATCAGATGTTTAAGTTTAAATGATGTTTTTTTCTTTAATTTGGTTGAATCTTTGACGTTTTTTGAAAAATCAGTTTAAACTTATTTATATATTTAGATTTGAAAAAAGGTGGATGCAAAAATTTGTCCGACGTGCTATCATTTTTAATCAATTTATTGTGATATATTGGGTATAATTGATGTTTGAATAAATAAAAAAATTAAAAAATCACGTTTGGTGTTTGATTGAAAAGTAGAATAATATTATTTTTTATTTTTGAAAAATAAGTGAATTAAATCCGGACAATAAATGTAAGAAATCGAAATACAAATATAAACATCGAACTAGAAATTTGAATTAAAGTTACTAATTAACAAATTGAAAGTAGTTCACCCAGTTTTACTTATACCCGTACCGTATATAGCAAGGGCTTGTAAGTGTCCAGCGGTTAAAATATAAAATCATGACCAACAATTGTCAAAATGTTTATTAAATTTTCTTTTAGGGAGGATCAGGGACAGGTGTTGGTCTTTCCGCATTTGTAACGATTGCTCTGTTTGAAAACAAGGACTTGGATAAGGTATTTTCTTGTTATATTTGACATTTTCTTTATATTATATTAATCCGTGTTGTCGACTTGGCTGTTTCTGAGTTTTCATTTAAAACTACAGAGTTGCATGTGTATGAACATCATTTACACTGCTTTTTCATTGGAAGTTGATATTTAAGATTTTTTCATCATCGGTAACATTCATAAAGATAAATCTAATTTTCATCATAAATTAAAAAGTAATAATATTATGTCATTTTTAGGTTATGATGGGCAGATTACAGACTGCAATTAACAAAGCTCAGACTTATTTGGAATCAAAATTACTGACAATTAAAGACACGTATACCCTAGCCATTACCAGTTATGCACTAGCACTGACTGGAAGTAACTCCAGTACAGCAGCATACAATGATTTAGAGTCAGCAGCTGTATTCGTTAGTGAGTAAAACCATAACAAAACATTACTTTTACAAAAGTATTTTACTTTCATGATACGGCAAGAAAATAATCTTTCATGGTATTCGTGTATTTGAAGAAACGAGCACAATGTAATCAAACAGACTTGCTTTGAAAATCTCATATAATGTTATGTACATATAAATTTGCAAACGTATTGAAAAAAGCCAAAAATTAAATTTATGAAAGCATTATAACTTGTCTTAGTTTTTTTATGTCAAAATCAATCATCTGTTTATTTCGGAATGCAAATAATATGCCTGACATTAATGTTTTTCAAATACTATAAATAAATAATAATTAATTTATATGTACATAAGATAAAACGATTAAACATCGAAGGAAAAGAATACATGTGTAAGGACCATTTTATTCCCTACGAAAATACTCAAAATTACTGTGTTGAGTTAAATGGAACTTTTTTATCCCATTAGTCATGGTATAAAACTTTTACGAGCCAATATTTAATTGGTCATTTTAGATGGAATGAAACACTGGGAAGTCAAACAAGACACAAGTAACTTATATTGGAATCCTCCCGAGCAACAAGCAACATCTATCGATATTGAAACTACGTCGTATGCCTTACTATACCATGACCATAAAAAAGATTACACATCGGGATGGCCTATATTAAAATGGATTTTAAAACAAAGAAACTCATACGGAGGATTTGCGTCAACACAGGTAAAATGAAAACCATTTTTTAACAATAAGCTATTGTGAAACGTTATATATTCAAACATAAAAAGTAAAACAGTTTTAAAGTTTATATGTTATTTTACAATTAGTAACATAAAAAAACTGCATGCTCTTAATGATGTAGGAAAAGTGAATTATGCAGGTCCCTGCTAATTAATTAGCACTTTTTTATTAAAATTGTTTTTATTTTTTGTTTATTAAATATCAAGAAAGGTTTCTGGGTTACAAGATAAATAAAATGCTGATTTTTTAAATTCAAGTTTTCCGTCAGTTCTTACCGAAATATTGTAATTTTGATTTTGATTTTGATGGATTAAAACTGATAAATGATAAAAGATGTTCTTTATCAGACATTTCTCCAGTCAATTACTGTAATTTTTAGAGCAAACAAGAGGCCCAAAAGGGCCTGTATCGCTCAACTTGAACTTTATTTGCATGTGAATTTCAGACAGCCATGCCGCTAGCTATTGCCAGTTGAGCTAAAATGTTTGAGAAAAAAAATGATATGTATTTGAGATGGTTATACATCTACTGTCTATATACCAAATTTGAACCAAATTGTATGATATATAATCAGCCATTCATTACTTTTTGCTATTTATAATACCGGCGGCCATTTTGGATGCCACAGTTTGTACAAACTTTAATCTGCATCACCTAGGGACCTTGCACACCTAATTAGGTTCAAATAGGTCCAGTAGTTTCTGAGGAGAAAATTTTCAAAGAATTGGCTTAATATAGCACCTTATTTGAATATTCTGCTAATAGCGACCCAATAAAAAAGTTTCTTAAAAACCCGTTATATATGTTAAACGGCTATGCATCTTCTTTCTATATACCAAATTTGAATTAAATCGGTTGATAAATAAACGTGAATCTTCCATTTATCACTTTTTGCTATTTATAGTAACGGCGGCCATCTTGGATGCCGCAGGAAGTTGATTTGTGCAAACTTTAATCTGCATCACCTAGAGACCTTACACACCAAATATTGTTAAAATTGGTCCAGTAGTTTCAAAGGAGACGCACGCACGCACGCACGCTTCACCATGCCATAAGCTCAGCTGGCTATTGCCAGTTGAGCTAAAAAATGAAAAATCGAAATGTTTTACCTCCAAATTAGTAACATTGTACATTAAAATAGAAAAAAGGTTGTAAATTAAACAACAAATACTTTTTATAGCAGCCAATAAAACCAAGAACAAGACATTATATGAATTCTTAAATAATGGAGTTAAATACAGACAAAGAAATTAAAGACATATTTGAAGAACCAATAACAAAACTACATTTGTTTGGGCAAGCTCTGAATTTAATGTCCAGCGATATGAAAAATCCCTCTGGAGTTTTAACTAGTCTTCTTATAACGGCTAGTTGTCTAAAAATATATACATTTGTAAAATAATTATCTAATTGTAGGATACTGTTCTGGCACTTCAAGCACTCGCAGAATTTACAGAAATGGGATTCCTTGGCGGTAGTGGAAACGCTCCTGCAGGTTTAAATATGCAAATTAATATAAAAAGCGAGAACACGAGTCACCAGTTTTCACTTAACAAACAAAACGCCCTTGTATTACAAGGCACAGAGGTAATTTGTTTTAATAAATATGTATTGAAGTATACAATAAATGATCGTTCATTGATTTTTAAGTTAATGTTTATTATCATAACGCCTCTATTTGATAAGATTATATGTTCATTACGTGTATAGAAAATATAACGTGATGTTAATATATTTCTATTGATTTTTTATTTTTGTACAGATTTAACAAAGACTCATTTTGAAATATTTGAAAGCTTATTAATATTACTAAATAAGACAAAATATAAAAAATGTTTACATATTCTTTAAAAGAAATTCCCAGTATTGAAAAGCTACAACCTCTCTTAGACGTTTTTTTACTTAGATGTTTTTAACATAAGCCTTGGACTTTTCATATTGTCCGTATGTTAATGTAAATTCTGTTATTATTTTGCAAAAATTTTAAATTGAAACTGAAAACATTGTAGAAAATTGATACAAAATATTTAATTAGAATTTGTTATCTTCCCACTCATTTATGCATATTTTCTTCTCTGTCAGATCTACTTTTTTGTACATTTCACTGTTGTCTTACTCAAATCATTTTTGTCCTAATTATGAGAGACTTAATGAATTAATAAATCTTCCACCTCTTGCCTTCAGTTCTTTTACATAAGAAATGTTTGAGAGGTATAACCTTATTGCTAGACCTGTTGAATGATGTATATCACGGATGTTTTTGTTTGTATATTCTTCAGAATATTTAAAATATCTGTCGCAGACACTCATCATGAAAACTAAAAAAGAAAGTGAAATTAGTCTGAAACTGTTAATTAATGTTATTAGTGTCATTTTTCAGCCGAAGCCTGTTCCAACATATGTGAATGTAACAGCAACAGGAAGTGGGTAAGACATTTAGTCACTGAGGTGTGCATAAGTAAAATTTTTAATTTTTAAAAACCTTTTAACCATTTGAACTATATCAAAAATTCTTTTGTTTTTTATTAAAATACACTTCTTTCTTTTATCTTCCAATAGAATGTCTGTATAAATAAGCATGCTTTCCGAGTTTGTCAAAGTTAGGAGGATATTTGTAACTTAATACGTGTACTGGACAACGGTAAACACAACCATGGCATGATTAAAACATTAAATGAAATAAACAATAAGACATAAAAAAGACACATCAATCACAAGTTTACCTGTTTTAAACCAATATGCACTGGGAAGAAACAGGAGAAAATAGCCAGTTGTATTTAAGACTATTAAAGGGCACACAACATTTTTTGTTTTTACTTTATAACAAAAATACCTTTTAAGTTTTGATGTGCCTTAAAATAAAACAAATGTGATTGTTTGGTGATTTTAATTTGTTTGGTAAAATACAATGGGATACGCAATAAACATAATAAAATATAAAATTTTGACTGGAAAATTTTCGAGCGGGTCCACATCTGCATATATATTTGCGGGTATCCGCATATTTTTAAAAGTCAAACTCAATTTCATAGTTGCTTTGAAATTAATACAGGTATTGATACATTCGATAATGTTTGTAGGTGTCCGTCTTTTTCAATGTTGAACAAGAACTAAAACAACCAAAGTTTAGTATGAATGTTACATTGCTAGAAGAGAAACTTAACATATTGAATCTTCGAACTTGTACAAGGTAGATACAATTTTATTTACGTTGACTTAAGTTGAAGCTACTTTTTTTAGAAACGTTTTAAAAATATTTAGCTGTAATATGATGCAGTTAAAGTTTTATTCACGAAACGAATGTAAGTAAAACGTGTTTAAATTAGGAAATTATACAGTAAAGACACAACTATGTAAATAGAATTAGTAAGATGTAATGTAACCGTTTAATCAACCAAATTAGATCGTTAAGTATAAATCTTAAATTCAAGCTGTATTTCTCTATAATAATTATTATTAAGTAGAAATTTTGAATGGTTTCTTTTTGTTTATATTTTGTGCGATCGTGAACATTTTTTACTTTTTAAATGTTTAAGGTATCTAATGTCAGGAGCAAGCGGTATGACTGTTTTAGAACTTGGAATTCCAACTGGTTTTGAATTAGATTCTGAATCCGTCATTGAAGTTTCTACGTTAAAGAGAACTGAGACAGTCGACCGAAAAGTGATATTTTATTTTGACAAGGTAACATGCCATGATTCTTATGCATAAAACATCTTTTTTCTTCAATTAAAAAATGCTTGAATTTACATTGTTTACATTTGAAACCGAACCATATAATATTATGTCAATCGGTGTGAAACGTGATTTTTATTTCTTGCGAGGCATCACGGGCCAAATAGTCTAATTACCAATCGCAGCGCTTTTTGCTTGACTCCCGTTTGGGCATTTCGTTGTGCGAGAAAGTCTGTCAGTTCATTACTACAAGTTGCTAGTTTCCTTCGGGTACTTTGTTTTCAACTTCTATTTAAAAGACTCTCTCAAAGAAAGAAAAAGACTTTATTATCATTCTAATCTTTATCTGTTGAAAATGACAGATACATTTTGATTTTAAAATAGATCAATAAATTTTAGAATATTGTATTTTTGAGAGCAAAAAACAAAAATTGAAATAACCGATACATATGAAGTACATACCAAAAACTCGAAATAACAGATAAACGTTATTAGCAACATCCAGTGCAAATTGAAACACAAAGCATTATTATTTATTACAGTAACTTAAAAGAGTAGGTAAACGAATATTTGGATTGAAAGTGAAAACACTTGTCTTTTCTAACATGACCAAACCGTCTTTGTGTGTGTGTGTAACGTTTTGTAAGATGTACCTTACTAAAAACAATGCCAATTATTAATGATTTTGAATTTATGTATTAGATTACGCAGACAGAAAAATGTCTGACATTATCTGTGACGCGAACAGATCTTGTTGCTAAGTCACAACCAGTACCAGTGAGGGTGTATGATTATTACAGTCCAGGTAAGTATATTATATATCAGGTAAATTAATATAATATATAATCAGTGACAACTAGTTCCATCGGTTTATCGTTAAAATCAATGTCTCCTATTAATCATTTTTACTATGAAAAAATTTATACATAAACGGAAATTAACAATTTATATTGATCAACAATTTCTTTCAAATAATTTGGCCTATTAATTTTTTAAACCCTTGCTATTTAGTCAATTAATTTATTTAGCCCTTGCTTTTAAATGTTGTACCAGGGTTGTTTGATATGTAATGTGCATTGTACAATATCTCATAAGCATTCGATTAAAAAAATTAATAGAGTATTACATCCCTACGGTTTGAAATACATAATTTTAATTTTGGAATCCATTTCGGAAATGCGTGACGGTACGCTGATTTATGTACAAATCTTAGGCATTTACTGAAGGCTAAGCCTAGGGTATGTTGGGACTTATAACGACGACAAGATAAGAACTATTAAAGTTTTAAAAATAGGAAAAAGTCGCATGGGTAGTATAGTAGCTGAAGCAAGACGGTTACCTTCTCCGACTTCAGAAATTGCTTTACATACTTGGATGTATATCATGGATCATTATCTTGACACAGGGCGTCTTTTAAGATAATATTTTTTGAGACTTTAGTATAACATCCCGTTAAGACCGTGATGTAACACATTTACCCTTCGACATTTAAACCCATGTTTCGTCACCAGTAACAATATTTGCAAATTGTCTTTGATTGAATTTTGGAAAAAATTTGAGCAATTGCTCGGCTTTTTATACGCCCGTCTATGACAGGACGTATTATGGTATGGCTCAGTCCGCCCATCCGTCCGTCCGTATGTCCACACGTCGTACAATAACTCAAGAATGCTTTGAGCAATTTTAATGAAACTTTTGTGAAATGTTTGTATCTAAGGCAGAAAGCTCCCTTTCGTTTTTGAGATTCGTATGTTTTCTTGTTGTGGAGTTATTGGCCTTTAATTGTCAAATTTAAGGCATTTTTTTTGCATGTTGTACAACAACTCAAAAATGCTTTGAACGATTTGAATGAAACTTTTGTGTTTTATTGGTATCCATGGCAGAGAGCTCCCTTTTATTTTTGAGATTCTTATGTTTTCTTATTGTAGAGTTATTGGCCTTTAATTGTAAAATTTTAGGCATTTTTTTTGCATGTTGTAACACAAAAATTATTTGAACTTTTTTTTATGAAACTTTTGCGTTATATTTCTCCTATAATCAAAAAGTTTTGTGACTAAACATTGAGAAATAAATTTGCGACTTTTGTTTTTAAAAAATATGTTTCAACTAAATGTCAAGTTGTTTAAGACATTAAAAAAGAGGTTTAAATATCTGACGGGCGTATCATGCGCTCCAGGCGCAGCTGTTTATTGTACTCATGCCCGTTTTTAGTCATTTGTTTATATATACGAGATCCGTCTGCCAGAAATCTTTTGTACTTTCAAAATACGCTTCCAAATGAAATGGAACTGTGATAGCGATATGCCAACAGCTTTGGCAATATTACGAATTTTATATCTGTCATTTCCTTCAATCACCTCCCTGACTTTTGAGACATTTGCCCTGGCTTTTACAGTTATGCTTCGACCATATTTCGCTGCATCTTTGACGGATTTGGTGACAGATAGAAATTCCTTTTGCAACCTACGATCTTTCTCCTAAGATACCTTATTTGACCCAAGAACTATCCCTAATTCAGTAAAAATCTGTATAACCAAATGAATTGGTTTTGTGCGAACTGTTATATAAGCTCTAATTTCTTCAATATTATCAACCCGTTTTCCAACCTTTTAAAACAATTGTCAAGACTGTCCCTATTGAAATGGCTATAATTGTTAAACTATGTGGAGCTAAAGACACGTGTTTATACTTTTTGGAAAGGTATTGAATGGAGCTATTCAAGCGTATCACCAATGCAACCATTCGAAGTGCTATCGCGCTGTTTTACTATACACATTTCATATAAAACAGCCCTCGTGTATAGGATAATGTAGTTTCAGTGAAATAGATTCGTCAGTAAAATGATATTGAAATATAGTTATGACTTATTTAAGTTAGTAAAAAATTTGAAATAGTTTGCATCATATAAGTTTTAAATTATATAAAAATTGTAAACAAATATTTCATGTTTATGTAGGGTAGAAGGATGTATGTATGCAACTACCTGTGAATTAAGTATGTATTTTTTATATGTAGATGACCAAGTAACGGCTTTTTATCAATCTCGACTTTTAAAAGACTCCAGTTTTTGCGATGTTTGTGCAGAATGTAATTGTCCTCATATTAGATAATAAAGGTTGGTAAAATCATAAAAATGATATCAATTTCTGAATGTTATATTTATCTTAGTGATATTAATGTAAATGGAAATCTATTTTGCAAAACCGTTGAGACATAAAAAACCAGTCAATCAAATACTTTTAAAGCAATGAATTTATGGTTTTGAAAATTCTTACCTTCAAACGATATGCAATAGATAAACAAATGAAAGTATTGTTATGTTTATGTTACACCTAAATGCCCTCTTTTTTTAAATTTTAGGTGTTATCACTTTTGAAAGAAAACATAGTAAACTTATAACTTTATTGTTACATTTTTATAATTCAGATATATCAGACAATTCAACGATTTTGAGTTTATTTGATTGAACATTTGTTAAAAAAATAAAAATAATGAATTTGCAAGAAATGATTTTCTTTGTCTATATACTGTGATAACGTTCCAAAAGAGTTTTTAAACCATAGGATTATATTATTTCGGCTCATTGTAGAAGTACGATTTTGATAGCTCTAGCAGCTTTATTATATCATAATGAAATTTAAAGAGGAGGAAACAGCTTGAAAGAACCATGGTCAATAATGTTTTAATTGGAGCGATTCAGCCTACATTTTCTTTATAAACATCTAAATGTATTCAGTTGTATTTGAGTGTATTACAATCGACAAGACGTACTGAGGCTCAATAATAAATCTGGTAAACAACAATTTTTTTAAAAATAACATATCTCAAAATTTTTGTGCCATACTTCTTACTGCCACTGATTCTATAGCATACCAATCCATGTTCATATCACAAACAAGAAAAACACAATACTCATAACTCATAATCAGAAAGTATTTGTCAGCTGTAATTCATTCTTTCAGATTTTACTGCTACATATATATACTATCATAAGTTTTTGTCACTTTATAGAGACAATCAGATAATGTTAAAAGTTTAATTTTAAGGTGGACAACCCTTAAAAATAATCATAATAACACACAAAAAGTCGGGGGTAATTTGTATATGGCAAATGTTCAAAACGCACCAATGATATGTGTAAGAGGAGGTTGATGTACAGATTTGTTTCCAATGTTGAAAAAGTCAGCAAAGGGACATCAGTCTAAAAATAATAACAGCAAAACAGAAAAACCATCTGCAGGTGTTACGGAAGAAGATTGCATTGTTTAAAAGGAATCTGTTTAATCATGCAGGAGCAGTTCGATGCACAAGATTTGTCTGCAATGCTGAAAAATTCTATGTTGAAAAAGGGGCATAACTCTTCAAAAAATAATGACAACAACACGAAAAAAATTATTGGACCACCTGCAGGTCATAAGGAAAAAGACTTCAACGTTTGAAAAGAATCAGTTAAATCGTGTGTGTTGGAGGAGTTCGATGCACAAGGTTTTTCTGCAATGCTGAAAAATTCGAAGTTGAAAAAGGGGCGTAACTCTGCAAAAACAATTACAGCAACACAGAAAAGTCATGGGACCATGTGAAGGTTAAAAGAAAAAAGCCTGCAATGTTTGAAAAGAATCTTTTTTATCGTGTAGGAGGAATTCCGACGCACAAATGCACGCACACACGGACGCCATTTTTAACAGTAAAAACTAATTGTCTACTTGTTACTTAAGCAGGCAGAAAAGAAGAGAAAAAAGCAAATCTTTCTTGAATATTTTTACAATAAAATTGTTAAAGTTATGGTTTTAAATCAGTGTCTTTCTTCACCTATATCATGCAACTGTTTTCCTCGCAAAGATAGCCTAATGATTATTTGGGTTTTTTTTAAAAAATTGCTTGCAGAATTTTCGTTTTATCTTTGCTTTAATGTTTTTTTTGGGGGAATACAGGTTGCATTTTTTCATTTTACCTTAGGCCATTAAAACCACACAATAAAGATTTTGGTTTATTTTAAATTTTAAAACACGCACAGTTTTGAAAACACAGCCAAATATGTCACTAAATCCATTCAAGAACAGTCACAAGTAGTCATAACAGACATATCAAAATAGCATATGTGTGTGGCTAAAGTTTCAGGAAAAACTTTGATTGATTCCATACGGAATCCGCAGAATACTATTTAATAAACGGGGATTTTCCCCTGAAATACACAATCTTTCTATGCCTAAAAAACTCCCGTTTATATTTAATTTTCGGTTATATTGAATACCTTGTTTGGTCCCCGGACATATTGAAATTATATTTTAAATGGAATTTGTATTTTTTTAGTTTTATAATACAGTTAATTTCAATGTAATTAAAAATATGATTTTTTTTTTGTAAGTTGTCTTATTTAATCGTAAATTAGAATATGGTTTCCACGCCAAAGAAATGGCGAACTACTAGAGTTCAAACTGATTTATGCTCAGCGTCCCCATATATGTATAAACCAGCTGGGCATGTAGTAACAGGTGATCTCAATATAATTGAGAATACTCAATTAAGATGTCTTCTTTCAAAAGGCCCTAAATACAGGGAGGCTCCACCTTTTACTTGGGGAAAGAATTTCAAAATTATAATGGATTCTGTTGAAGAGTTTGCTAGAGGTTGGGCTAAATTAGAAGACGTAGAGCTTGATACTTTATCCGACTGGATAAGGACAATTAGACATTTTGTCAAGTCCAGGATTGCAAAACTTAAATGGTCTATGGGTACTAAACCTTCTTTGGTGCTCAGGAACCCTGAGGTTTCTGCAATCCTTACTCACATACATAACAGGTATGTTGTTGTCCCGGCTGATAAAGCTTCTAACAACATTATTTTAGTTTGTAAAAAAATCTATGTTGAATATCTAATTAAGGAGCTTGGTTTAGAAAGTATATAAGAGAATCCTACTTATACCAAAACTAATTTTACCAAAGATGAAGTTCTTTCCAATCAGAGGGGAGTCCTTGAGTCTTTTGGTTTCAATATAAAACAGGAAGAACTTGACCCGCCTTACTTGTATTGGATTCCAAAACTTCACAAAAATCCATACAAGGAAAGATATAAAGCAGGTTCCTCTAAATGTACGAATTAATCATTATCAGTAATTCTAACACAAATTTTGAAAGTCGTCAAAGATGGCCATCAGACTTATTCATATAAATCTATTCTACATCTGGCATCAACCAAATGTGGATTCTCAAAAATTCTAAAAAAAACTACTTGACCATTTTGTTTCTGATACTCTATCTTCGGTAAAAAGTACAAAAACTTTGGATTTTTCTACCCTTTACACCACTATCCCTCATGCTAAATTGAAAGAACGTCTAAAACAAATCATTCACTTTTCATTCTTTTACAAAAACGGTAAACCAAGATATAAATATTTAGTGCTGAACACGGATTCTGGTTATTTTGTAAAACACCACACAGACTGCAAACAAAAATATGCTGAAGATACCATCAACAAAATGTTAGAGTTTTTGATAGACAACATATTTGTTGTGTTTGGCAATATTATCTTTCAACAAACAATCGGTATACCAATGGGCACAAACTGTGCACCTTTGCTTGCTGATATGTTTCTTTATTCATATGAATCAGAATTTTTACAGAACCTTGTCAAATCTGGAGAAAAGACTGTTGCTAAATCATTCAACTACGCATACAGATATATAGATGACGTTCTATCTATGAATTATCACAAATTTGGAGAATATGTGAATGTCATCTATCAAAGTGAGCTTGAAATAAAAGACACGACAGATTCTCCATGTTCTGCTTCATATTTGGACAAACTTCAATTATGACAACCACGAAAAATCATATCTGAATCTATACGACAAACGTGATGACTTCAATTTTTCTATTGTCAACTTTCCGTTTCTTTGCAGTAATATCCCTGCTTTTCCTGCGTATGGTGTATATGTTTCACAGTTAATAAGGTACGGTAGAGCTTGTTTCCACTCTGGGGACTTTCTGCAACGAAGCAAATTACTTACAATTAAATTGTTGACACAATGATATTGCAAGCCTACTCTAATCAGGGCCCTTAAAAAGTTTTATGGCCTTCTTAACAATATTGTTGATAAGTATGTAGTCACTATATCCCAACTTATACTGGATATATTTGACTTACCATAGTTCTTTGTTCCTTTCATTCTCAAAATTGACTTGCACGTGACGGGTGTAGCTAGCTAGACAGGAGGTGTTTACCCTTAAGGAGCACCCGGCCTTACTTCCTTGATGGAAGTTCACGTGTATAACATATTTTGCCAGTTTGCAAAGTTTTTACTTTGTTTTTTGGATTGTGATATGGACAAGGACTTGTATGTTTGTTTTATTAAATATCTATTTAAAAAACTTAAAGGAATTTCATAACAAAATATGTGTCGCGAAATCAAAGTGTGTTAATTGAAGTCTTGCGAATGATTTTGTGTCAAATAAACTGCCAAATCTTATACACGTAATTAAGATTTTTTCATGATATAAAACATATCTGTTTACAAATGCCGACAAAATCTTTTCATCTGAACAAAGATAAAGGTTACAGAGGAAGGTGGAGTAAAGAGAAAATAACTCTACCTCTCGGTGCAAATATTGAAGGGTCAGAAAAACGTCTCTTATTATTGTAAAATAACAAATCTTTGCTACTACATTAATGTTAAAATTTTTCTTGTTTACTATGAAGCTAACAAGCGATTTGGATGAAAAGTAAACTTTTTGTTCCTTTGCTGTTCATTTTCGATAAGAAGTTTACCGAGAAAAACGTCACGTGTTGTTACATGTTGTTATTTATAAACAATTGTCCCGCCAATCCAAAGATCTATATTTAACTGTCGTTGAAACTAATCCCCCTAAATGCAATTTCAGCTTTATAGTTCATTAATCTGTCAAGACAGTCAACTTTTGACCAAAAACTTTTTAATTCTTAAGTGTTTTAGAAGAATTCATTTCAAAGTTGACAGTAAAAAGGAAAGTAGTTAAAATAATAAACGTTTTAGTCTTAATTTGATTAAAATATGTGTTTATAACAGCGGGTACCGCTGCTGGTGGAGTAAACTTCCTGAGGGTATCCATAACTCAGCCGGCAGTACTTTATGCTGTCAAAAAATGTACCATTTACCAAGATGTTTAATAGTAAAACAATGGACAAATGTTTTCCTGATATTGTTAGGTTAACACTGAATGCAGCCAAAAAATTTGCAGAAAAAAGGATGCGGGGTTTTTTCCGAAATTTTCGACAAGCGGAAAACGATTTTAAAATAAAATTTTATATTATTTTATTTTTAATTCTTAATTTCAAAGGTGAGCGGGTCCGACGAATAACAAATCATTTTGTCATGACCTTTAAAATAAAGTAATGATAAAACTCGGATATAACTTTTTGTCATTTCTTTAAGAAACTGTTCGTTTAAAACCATTTAAAATTCTCGAAAAAGGACATCGGGAATACTTTATCCTTCGGAATATGATTTTCAATTTTCCGTTTAACCAACCGAATTCATAGAAGTTGACGCAAAAAATTCCCAAGATATTTAAAAAATTAAATTGTTTTTTAAATTGTTTTTCGTAGAGCTTAAAAAACTTTTATGAAAATCTTCATGAATTTAAGTTCATTAAATAAAAACTTACCTCTTTATTCATAGTATTTTTACATGCATCACTAAAATGAGATGAAGCCGTGGTGACTGGGTGATTAAGGCAATCATAACTTGACTTTTAATTGTTGCTGAGATGGTGGGTTCTAATTTAGATCAATAGTAAATCAAAACCTTGTCTTTGAAAGATTATAATTTATTACCGTATCCCGAGAACTGGTTGTTTTACTAGATTTCATATTATTTAAGTGTGAAATAAAACACATTTGCTTTTAATCAAGCTGTGATTTCAAATTCTAGACTGTATTTTCAATAACAGAAATGACAAGTTTTTCCTTTCTAGCACCATAAATTAAAACAAATGAATAGATTGTAAAATCGTTTATTCTATACAGATAATTACAAATTGGAAAAAATGTAAATCACCGCCGTTGAAATTACTGCTGTAACTCTAAAATAAAAAGTATAATGATTTAATAATAATAATATAATTATTTAAAACATTCTTGATAAATTTTTAAAAAATCACAATTGAAAAATTAATTTAATCAGACTAGATAATCACAACTTAATTAACCAAAAACACTAGCTTTTGCTATGTTTTTCTTTTTTAAAAATAATTTGTAAGAGATAATTTTCCAAGCTATGGGACATCGATATGAATATCCAAATTTATTTTAATTAAGGAAGACTAGTTTAAATAAGAGTATTACTCTTGTGTTGGAATCCCAATGTAAATTTGTTTGTAGAATGACTTAACGAAATAAATACTGTTTAAACTAAATGTATTTTTCACCACATCTTGCTAAACATCCGAGTTGATCTTATAACAGAAATGAAGATGTTTTACTTTTTATTTGCCGTTAAATATTAGGTTTTATTATTATTTCTTATTATTTAAAACTTTAAAATTGAAGAAAGATATAAGAACATTTGTTCCGAATACCCCTCAATTTATTCCGCTACGAGTATCTTGAAGCTTGCTACGAGAGATACTACAAGATGACTTGCAATTTACATAAAAAGCACAAAACGTTAAAATATCATAAAAAAACCATTGTTTATGAACGTTAGAGATGATATTAAAAGTAGCTGTTGAACTGTTTGTAAAAAAAACTCTTTCAGATAACAATTCTTTTTATTATAAAAATATAGTTGTAACACAGATGAGCTAATTGTGTATGGCTAATACTTACTTTTATCTACTTATTTGAGGACAATTACATTCTGGACACACATCACAAAAGCTTGAGTCTTTTAGAAGAGTAGATTGGTAAAAGGCAGTTACTTGGTCATCTACGAATGTACAATGTCATTATCTTTACACACAAGAATAAAAAAAATATCGCTTAGAAATAATCACATACATCTACATGAATACGTCTTGATGTTAATAATACTGATAAGAATTATTAAATCATAAAAATGACATTTTATTGCATTAAAACTCCCAAAATAACTTTTTTATCGTTACCCTTAACAGTCGAAACTATTTCATTAGAATAACCTTATCTGAGGTTTTGTGCGGAGCAATGGAGTTTTAAACCATAGTTAAGAATCCTTCATACATATCAAAGCATCAGTTCAGGGAGTCGTAAAGAAAAACATTTACACCAATATTTATGTTGTAAATCTAGCTACATTATGGAGTAATGTAAAAAAAAATATTGATTCTATGATTTGCAATCATAAGTAAAAAGTACATTTCTAGCATTGTTCAATGCATATTTTATTTTAGTACATAAAATAAATTCTTCATTGTAAAGAAAAAGATTTTGGCCTTAAAAAGCAAATTTTAATTATGCTGTTTAATGCAAGTTTCAATCAAAATGAAAGTGCTATTTCTAAAATAAAACATGAAAAATTTATTTCACTACAGGAAAACACTACCAAAAAATTCGAAACAACCATTATACCGACATAACTATTTTATGAGCAATCCAAATTTTTCCCATATTGCCACATCGTAAGTATATAAAAGGATGGGTTAAATGAATGTTGATAATATTCAATTAACAACCGTAAAGCAAAATTAAATGTTTAGCCATGTAGTATTATTTGATGCCGATTTGTGCACATCTCGATTACTTTTACTTTTTTAACTTTATTATCGCAGACATTTTTTCTATATTTTTTAATAGAAATTTTGGATTCTTGTGAGTTATGTTAAAACTGTAACGTTTCTGGAACTGAATATAATTAATGCTGTATTGAAAGTATACTAACCTGGACTGTAATAATCATACACCCTTACTGGTACTGGTTGTGACTTGGCAACAAGGTCTGTTCTTGTTACGGATAATGTCAGACAGGTTTCCGTTTGGGTAATCTAACAGATAAAATCATAATTATTATCTTATTTTAAATGTCTGATCAGTGTTTGTCTTTTTTTTATCTTGTTTAAGTATTTTGTGTTTTTCAACATGAATTTCAGTATTTATTTTTTTGTAACAGCAAATGTTGTAAAAAAAAAAATGTGCCCCTAAATAAAAATTTGTGTTTTGTGTGTGCACTGGATAAATCTGACTGATGGATTTATATAGAAAAAATAGTTTTGCGTTTAAAATAATAAAAAACAATAGCATCATTTTACAAAATTTTACAAAATTCATTCAAATATGTAAGTATGCGCAAAAGATTTTCCAATAAGCTTTAAGCAAGTAAAATTTACCAAACTTTATTCTTGTTTAATGGCTTTCTATAAATATTTTATTAAGAACGCTATAAAATACAAACTTGCATAGAGAGTAGATTAATTTTAAACCCGTTTGTAAATATTTGATTTTCCTTTTATTTTTATATAAACACAGCAACATATTTTCACAATCTTTTACTCGAAAAAAACTATATATTCAAGTAGGTTGTACGCAAAGGTTTCGGAAGTTTACAGTATTTTGATCTAAAATGTGTTTGAACCCAAAAAGGTGACTTTATCAATTCATTCGTAGTTAACACGGTGGGTTTATTTTCATAGCATTTTGGTCTCATTATATGATTATTTTTCTCCTTTATTCAACTTCATATGTATATTGTATTTGTTATTAGTTGCCTTGGCTATAGCAAAGGCAATTTTTAGATTCTTATACTTTATGTAAATATGAAATTGTTCTTAAGGTCAGCGATAAAGTGATTCAGTCTGTTTTAAAACGACAAATTTGGATATTTATTAAATGTAGTTTTTTTTCCCTAAATCATATTTGTTTTCAGCATATTTTTTGTATTAATTTTATATGGCTCAAGTTGATTTAATGTCTACGATTAAATATTTATGCCAACTTTCATGTTGACCAACTATTTGATACGAATATGGGTTCTTTTTAGTTAAAACAATGGGTTGTTTTTTGCCAATCGAAAATTTTTCAAAGGGTATATATCAAGCATAAATGCATAGTTGTGAGTAGGATAACACAAACCCTAAATGTGATTTAAAGTAGTCCTTTTAGAGAAAAGACTGAGTTCTCTTTGCCTAAAACAATAATATCTGAACAGGAAAAAAGTTGGAACAAAAAAAAACGGAGGGTAAAAGTTTTCTGATGTAAAATGTATTGTGAAGATATGCTCTGATTGGCGTCATAGGTAAGGTAGATAGGTAGGGTAAAGTTGATATCTAGATGATATTTCAACTAGTTTAAAAACGACTATAATAATAAATGCCACAGTTCAAGTGAAAGGGAATAAAAATATTAATTTCAACACCCTGAAAAAAAATTCCATTTAAAATTCGTTTTAAGCATATTAGAAATAAATCAAATTTGAACCATATCTATGCATCTTGATTATCAATATAAATAGACAAAATTACAAACCATGCTATTTTTTTGGTAGTAGTAGGTAAAGAAATTAAATCTACCTTGTCAAAATAAAATATCACTTTTCGATCGACTGTTTCAGTTCTCTTTAACGTAGAAACTTCAATGACGGATTCAGAATCTAATTCAAAACCAGTTGGAATTCCAAGTTCTAAAACAGTCATACCGCTTGCTCCTGTCATTAAATACCTATAACAGGTTGAAATACATCATACTTAAATATATCTACATCTTCTTTGAAAAAAAAACTTTGATCAAAATCCACTGTTCATTATAACCTTGGTTTTCTTTTTTTTTTGTTGAAACATTTAATGTTCTTATGGATTTTAGAAATATTAAAGTATAACTATTTAATATGAAATATCAGTAGTAAATGGCAACAAGATAGTAATAAACAAATCAGAACTTTAGGACATATACCATTTTCAAACTTTTAAGAAACAAAATATTTTGCTGAGAAATACACTGTACATATCGATTCATATGTTTAAGAAGTTTCATTTCATTTTTAATTTATTACCTTGTACAAGTTCTTAGAGTTAATCTGTTAAGTTTTTCTTCCAACAACGTGACATTCATACTAAACCTTGGTTGTTTCAGTTCTTGTTCAACATTGAAAAAGACGGACACCTACAAATGTAAATTTATCAACACCTGTATAAAGTTCAAGGCAACTATGAAAACATAAATGGAGTTACATCAACACCCCCCCCCCCCAAACGATCAAACAGAATTCAGTTTAATTTAACAGTTTCATGGACGTAAAATTTAAATAATAAAATTTGCTTAAGAGCTTACCTCAACTAATCCAAATCCACTTCCTGTAGCAGAAATATTTACAAACGATGGTGCAGGCTTAGGCTAGAATCAAATTTTAAACAATAATTTAAATTATGTAATAATTACGGTGTTGATAATATACACTAACAAACATAGCTTGCTTCGTGTATGATATTGCGTTAATAGATTACTAGGACATTTTCTCAGTTAATATCATATTTCTTTTATCTAAATTTACAATATTTACGGGCAATGTTTGTAATCAAGACATTTAAGGGTACAAAGATTGTCTAGAAAGTAAGATATCAGTAAGGCAACGTGAAGTTTACATTAGATTTTAACACATGCTATTGTTAACCTAATAATTATAATGAATAAGGCTCGCCCTTAAAACTAAACAGTTTTAAAAGATATTTTTATTTAATTTTTATTCAATTCCATCAATTATAAACTTTAATCATACTTTATCATACTAAATATTAGCAACTACGTAGAAATGCTTTGTATTAATAAATGATTTGAAATGTTACATGAACACAATTCTTTATAGACGTGAAACAAAAATTATTCTTATATATAATCCAAACTTCATTAAAAGTATTATTGTACTATAGTCTTATATATAATCCAAAATTCATTAAAAGTATTATTGTACTATAGTCTTATATATAATCCAAACTTCATTAAAAGTATTATTGTACTATAGTCTTATATATAATCCAAACTTCATTAAAAGTATTATTGTACTATAGTCTTATATATAATCCAAACTTCATTAAAAGTATTTTTGTACTATAGTCTCATATATAATCCAAACTTCATTAAAAGTATTATTGTACTATAGTCTTATATATAATCCAAACTTCATTAAAAGTATTATTGTACAATAGTCTTATATATAATCCAAACTTCATTAAAAGTATTATTGTACTATAGTCTTATATATAATCCAAACTTCATTAAAAGTATTATTGTACTATAGTCTCATATATAATCCAAACTTCATTAAAAGTATTATTGTACTATAGTCTTATATATAATCCAAACTTCATTAAAAGTATTTTTGTACTTCAGTCCTTACCTCTACACTCTGTAATACAAGTGCATTTTGTTTGCCGAGTGAAAATTGATGTTTTATGGTGTCGCCATTTATATTAATTGACATATTTAATCCAGTAAGGGAATTCTCACCTCCACCAAGGAATCCCAATTCTGTAAATTCTGAAAGTGCTTGCAGTGCCAAAACAGTATCCTAAAATTTATTTTTTTTAAATGACAAATTAGGAAATAATGTTTGTATATTGTCAAAAAGAAAATAAATGGTAATAATTTTCACATATCAGACTGTTTGATGGCTGCTTAGTTTTCTTAACTTTGTGTTTGGGACAGAGAAACTCGAGTAATGTTTCTTAACTAAACTCTTTCAGCCTGTGCTGAATGTGCTGAAATTATTAAGCATATTGTTTAATCATGACTAATTTGATAATGGGATAATTTTGGCACGTTTTATTTTGCTTATTTTCTTTAACAGTTTTTTTTTACTCTTTGTTAATTTTTTTCTCTTTTTGTCCCTGAACACATTTATATACTTACGAAATTAAAGTTGTTTATTCAATTTATACCATTTAGCAAAATTTTCAGTCGTCTTAATTTTTGAAATTTATTCAAAACTAAGGTCTGTTCCCTCCTGCAAAACATTCCTTAGCTGGATTTGGATTCACATATTTTTGGAACTTTAGATTCATTAATTTACAACTGTTTGGCGTATGTTTTTTAATCTATCAACTTTTTCGGCCCCTAGTGTCACTGATGAGGAATGATTTTCCGAAATGTGCACATCTGGCACATCAAAATTTAGCAGGTATTTGTTATATATTTACTACCCCTGAGCGGGTACCGCTGCTGGTTGAGTAAATCTCCCCGAGGGTATCCATAACTCAGTAGGCAGTACTTTGTGCTGTCAGAAAATATACCATTTAGCAAAATTTTCAGTCGTTTTAATTTTTGAAATTTATTTAAAACTAAGGTCTTTTCCTTCCTGCAAAACATTTCTTAGCTGGATTTGGATTCACATATTTTTGGAACTTTAGATTCATTAATTTACAACTGTTTGGCGTATGTTTTTTAATCTATCAACTTTTTCGGCCCCTAGTGTCACTGATGAGGAATGATTTTCCGAAATGTGCACATCTGGCGCATCAAAATTTAGCAGGTATTTGTTATATATTTACCTGTGTCGACGCAAAACCTCCATATGAATTTCTCTGTTTAAGAATCCATTTCAATATAGGCAAACCTGATGTATAGTCTTTGTTATGGGCGTGGTAGAGTAACGCATATGAAGTAGCTTCGATGTCAATAGCTGTTGCTTGTTGCTCTGGTGGTTTCCAATACAAGTTACTATTGTCTTGATTAACTTCCCAGTGTTTTGTTCCATCTGAAATGACAGCAGGTATTAGAAGACACATAAGTACGTCTATATGTTATACTTTTACTATAACCATTTTAAAAATTGCTATTTTTAATTACTTTGATTATTTAGAGTAATTAATTTTCAACTGTTTGGCGTAATTTTTTAATCTATCAAACTTTTCGGCCCCTAGTGTCACTGATGAGGAATGATTTTCTGAAATGTGCACATCTGGCACATCAAAATTTAGCAGGTATTTGTTAAATATTTGATTAATAGACCATAAGCAACTGCTTAAAACATAATGCCAAGATCGCATTTGTCGTAGATTTGAAGCTGTATTCCAGAAAATGTTCTGACAGTGATTTGGTTACTTTTTTTTAAATCATACATTTTACTTTCTTTTGTCACCTCGGTGGCGATCGCTTTTGTGCGTAGCAAAAATAAAGAGATGTGCGTATTATTGGGACCAAGCCATATGGTTAAAAGATTACGTTTGCAGATACGATAAGACAACTTTTTTATTATATTGCAATACATTCGCGAAATCTTGAGATATTCTTGACAGTTTTGTTCTTACGGATTATACTAATTTCTCGTTTATGTTGTACAAATGAGTTTTTATGTTTCTCAAATAATCAAATAATCAAGTATCAAAATTGTCTTTCATTTCAATTTTATATTCTACTTTTATTAGTATATTTTTACGGGACTGGAAAAAGCGGTTGGGTAGTATTTTTTTTAATTTTTGCAGAAAGTGTATGGCTTTATTTTACAAACTCGTGAACAAAATCCAACAACTTTCAATTGCTTGTCAAACACGTTGAAATAACCAAAGTTATAAAATTGATAGAAAAACATTTACAATTTTATAAAGCCAATATCAGCATGGTTCTTTATATGCGTTACACTAGTACTCGCACAAGATAGGTATTATTGAGTGGTACTAACGGACAAATAAAGACCCTAGGATCGGCATTGGAAACTCTATACAACAATACCAGTGTTCTTCAAAAAGCTTGTCGACTACCTTTAAAAAAACATCTTTGTCGGAGAGAAACCTTATAAAATATAAAGAAATCATGCAGGAACTACTCATGGTTGTTTAACCAAGAAATTAATAATATTGTCTGTGAAAATCTAGTACTATTTCATTGCGGCTTTAAAGCAGGTTGTTTATGGGTTTTTTTTTATTTTATAATAAGACAATCAGATATTAATGAATATTTTAAAAAGCAAATTGTATGTCAGAGAAATCTGTAATGCTTAAGATAGGTAGTTTTATATTTAAAAAAATGAAATACTTTTACGGTGAAATTTTGAGTTATTATATTTTAATTTAAAAACTTGATTGAATTATTAACTCTGGACAATCTGGCTTACAGTATGCATGTGTTTGATATACAGTTTGCAATTTAGGCGGTGTCATTGCCGTGTGCCGAAGTTGTTTTTATTACAAGAATAAAATTATTTTCGTATCATATTTTAAGACCTATATACTAACGTATTAATCAAACGTTTTCTATTAGTTGCTTATTTTCATTGTTAAAAGATATTATATTACTTTAATATTGTATTTATGTAAACAAGAAGAAAAATTATTTCAAGTATTCAATCAATACAGCAGTGTTAATGTATGATTATTAGAACTTTCAAGTAAGACTGTAATCATTTGATGTGTTTCCTTAACCTCCCTTCGATCTGAACAGATGCCGCAACCGTCGCAGTCAAATAATAGTTTGATAATCGATAATTCTTTTCTTAATTATGCAAAAATAATATGGTGACGTATTTTAAACACGTGTTATCTTTTTTAGAATTCCATTACGGTTTTACTCACCGACGAATATCGCTGCTGACTCTAGATCATTGTATGCTATTTTACTGGAATTACTTCCAGTCAATGCTAGTGCATAACTGGTAATGGCTAGGGTATACGTGTCTTTAATTGTCAGTAATTTTGATTCCAAATAACTCTGAGCTTTGTTTATCGCAGTCTGTAATCTACTAACAATTGCCTAAAATGTCAAGTATATCAAAATTATAAAATTTTAACTACATACTAACAACACCTCACACTAAACCATTTTTCCAATTTTTGTTCTACATTTTGAAATAACACGTGCAAAATATATTTTTACTAATATAAAAGCTTAACTTTTGTAAAATTTGCATAAACTAACCTGTTGTATATTAATATGACTTGAAAATAGCATGATATGAAAATTAAATTCAAAATTATAAATTATTTAAGTTTGCTTATACGCTCGTGTTAGAACAATGTAATGATCTAAAACGTTTATCCATAAAGATTAAGTGCTCATAAATCTCAATATTAAACTAGAAATGTCAACAAAAATACACAATTATGTTCATAAAATTATAAATGCTAACGACTACAAGGGCAACTTAAATACAGATGCATTTTACGCAGTTACTTAAAAAAATTAAATTTTTAGTGATCATATGTAAACATGATATGTCTCCAATTCAATTATGTCGTTGATAATTTTATAACCATACAAAAATAGCATAACAATGAAGCCTTTTTTCATTACTTATTATCAAATTACCCCATAAAGATCCTTGTTTTCTACAAGTGCAATCGTTACAAAAGCAGTAAGACCAATGCCTGTTCCAGATCCACCCTAAATAAATTAGTAATGTATAAAAATCAGTTTATTCTATGTCATAAAATGATTCAGTTTTTTTCCATATCAATCAATCAACTGAAACATATTTTTTTACACTGGACGTAGGGAAATACCTTTCATGTTACCTTTTATATTTCTAACAGGCATTAAAATATAGTGGAATGCAGTGAGAATGTGGTATATTCGTGCAAGTCAAAATCTTTTCACTTATATAAAAGCGGAAAGATTAAGGATAGGAGCACGATTGTCCTAACTTCTGCAGTGTTTATACCAATTAATAATTATAAGGCCAAAGAAGAGACTAAACATTCTGGGATGGTCGGTGACCTGCAAGCTTACACTAAACACATTAAAAGAAAAGGCCAATCATATTATAAAACTCCGATTTTTTCTTGTCCGCTATTTTTACGCGACCACTTACAAAAAATCATGAAGTATGAGTAGTTATATAGATTACGTTTTCACTTACAAAATTGCTGACTGGATAGATTATACTCATGTTCATAAAAAGTACTATAATGTTTAAAGATTCCAAAGTTACCGAAAGGATCAACATGTCTTCTATTATCCGTTTTTGGTTAATGAATTTTTATATTTGTTGAAGTTAAAAAAGAGGTTATTCATATTCACACATTTTTAAGCGTTTTTTTTATCAGCAAAACGCTATTGATATAGCGTAGTCATACCAATATACTAATCAAGCTAGAATATTTAAACAAAAATATCTTTTTTGGATTTGTAAAAATTAGAAACAAACAAAATCAGTACCTTGAGTTGTGAGTGTACAACATTTCCGGGTTCATAAAAAGATCCATCGGGTGTTTGTCTATACATTATCCAATCTAAGGCTTTAAGAATTGTAGAATCGTCTATAAGAACATGCTTCTTAGCTTGATGAAATGTTTTTACGACAAATGCTGTTAACCTGTTATGTAGATAAAAGTATCGAACGATAATTGCGTCACTGTGTATTGACAATCAATTTAGAATAAATGTAAGACATTTAATAATAATAATAATAATAAAAATAATAATGAAATTTTGTAATAAGTGTACCATTTCAAATGAATTGTTGTCGGTGGTTAATGTTTTAAAACAAGCATATTTGCAAGTGTTGCATACAAAACAAAATTTTATTCTTAACTAATTTCAAGTGCACTGATATATACATAGTAAAGAACGAATGTTTATCATTTAGAAACATGGCTAAATATCATAGTTTGTGATAGATGGTTGGATATGGAGATGTTAATTTTGTCGATCACTTCGAAATTTAAAATACATTTACTTGCATTTCAAGCATGAAACAGAATTTAGTTTTTATTAAAATCAAGTTTATCTTATATTCTGTTAGATTTACGCCAAAATCACATCTTATTTTAGGCTAATATTCTTATATTTGTAACAATGAGTAGGTATTGGTTCTTGCTTTTGTAAGACGGCTGGATGGAAATTACCAAAAACATACATACAATTATTCATATCTCGTTTCTGTAGCCTTTATTCAATAAATTAAATTGTTCTAAAAAAATCTTGAATAAAAATATCTAAGAATGTTCTTTACCTTGCTTTCTCAATTTCGTCTTTCTTATTTATTTTTTTACAATGCCTGTACATTGATTTTCCCTTCTTTATAATGCAATCCCATTCTGTAAATATTTGTTGGCTGTAGTAATATTTCAGAAAAAATAGTAAACATTCTTTTGGTCGTGTTGTGCTGTCGAACCATTTCGTCAGGATTATAAAATTTCAAAAAAATAACTTTTATGTTACATACCACATGCTGCCTGAATAATCACTCTCACCAAAAGCACTAAATGATCCATCTGTATGCTGGAATGTCAGTTCTCTCTGGTATCCTGAAAAAAGTTACATTAAGACAAACAGTAATTAAGTTTGAAAATTGGTTAAAGATATTTTTCATAGTTTCTTGTTAAATAAAAATTGCATTCAAATTTGGATTCATTTAAAAAACCTGCTAAAATACTTTAGGATAAAGAAGGAATTAATTAGATATCGATAACCTGTTGCACATACATGTTATTAAATGTATTAGGTTACTTTAAATCAAGTTGTCGTTTAAACAATTTTTTCGTTTAGATGTGTGAGTAAAAATATTAGGTGCATTCTTAATACGTTTATCAATACTTCTCTAATCTAAATTTTGCTTTACAACACACACAAAAAAGAAAAGGTCATTGGCAACGAATTTGAAGAAGGGTTGGGCTTATTTTAAAAAAGGCTTTATTACCTTTTTGCATAAACCCGATTGCTTTGTTCTTCACGCTATCTTCAAGTTGTCCAGATGCTTTAAGGTAATTTGAGACAAAAACGTCAGGTGCGAATCCAATCATCGTCTGCTCGCCACATCCAGTGGGCATGCGCAATAAACTATCCAAACCAGTAATAGTTGGTCCCATAAAATCACCTTTATTAAATTTTGTCAAAGAATTGCAAATTAAAACAAACGATAAACATTTAACTAAAAATGAATGAAGAGCGTTAGTTCAAATATGATCCACATCCAAAGGAATCAAGAATACTAGATAATTTGCGAAACACTTAATACGTTGCAAAGACCCTGATAACGAATTTGTTCTTTGTTATTTGTTAGTTTGAGCATTAAACATGTAGAATGTACTGTCTTGTTAAAATTTATTGTTAGCGTTAAGCAAGTTAAACAGAGTTGTTCCCCTTGTTTAATAACACTTGTAACATTATCAGTCAATGTAGCTCAAACAGTTGTTTATGTTGTCCGGAAATTTGTTTAAAATAGTTTGATTCATTAAGAATATATCTGTTTTTCTGTACACATTGAACAGAAATTGACAATTACCGATTAATAACAGTATTTATCCAACCGAAACGATAGCAGTAAAAATGTTATACAAAATTATTCAAGCTGACACTGTAACTTTAAATATGTGACGATCAAATCATACCAGCTTTAATGTAAACACCCTTTCTTTACCTATAGCTGTTATCCTTACTCTCTCAGACCCTGCAACAACTGAACTAGGAAATGTGATGTTAATCAAACGTTCAAACGAATTGTTTTTCGTTAAGTCGATTATAACAGGAACGTTGTAATCTTTTGCGACACCTTCGGGCTGAAAAAATAATGACGACCCCAAAACAGTTAGAAAGTGATAATTCATTACATAAGTTTAACATAAATATTATTAAAGAAAACTTTTAAGAAAATATCAAAAACAGACACGATACGTTTTTACACTCGAATAAAATGTTATGCTTTAGGCGCATAAAATAAACGTTACGCTTGGTGTTGTACGACTTTGTTTAAGCATTCCTGTCTTGCCTGCAAAGAGTAATGGACTTTCAGCCTAAAGATAACTGTTTGTGTCATTGTGTTTCTGAGAGTCAATTATACAAAGTTTTTGTAGCAAACTTGGATAAAGTTCGGTATTATTCAATTACTTGTGCCTAGTCGTAACAAGAAATCGCTAAGCGCATCCGCGATTACTTTAGAATATTTTTGTAGAAATTAATAGCTGCTACTGTGGAGATTTTACATGTCAAAAATGGTGATGTTTGAAGCGAAAGTTATGTTTTTGTTGACGCTTTACGTTCATGCGCAAAAGAATACGCCATTGGCCTTGTTTTATAACGTGTAAAATTCCCGAAGACTCAAACAAGTGAAAAATATCGAATTAAAATCAAATAATTGAGACGTTTTATTTTTTAAACCTATTTATAATGAAACTCTTTAAGCGACACCTGTTTCTTGTGTAAAACGGCAATTATTTTCTGAAATTATTACTATCATATTTGTGTTTTAGGTATTTCAATTTTCAAAATTAAGATCTTTCTACATTTACTTACTTCAACAAGAAGCTTTCTCTTAACTCCGTCGGCCGCCGCGCTTGACTGTGCTTTCACTGATAGATCTATTTTACCAATCTTTACCGGAACAATAGGGAAATATACTGAAGCCGCTTCTCCCCCTTTTATCTATATATTATAAATAGATATACGTCCTCTTCAATTGCTATAAGAGACTCTCCAATTGGATAAATCAAAAATGCACCTTACAAGTAATTGGCAACGGCTACAGCAACGAAAACATAGCTACTTATATAGTAAACAGTTATTTTCCCTTCAACCTTTTAAGGGAAATATTTCGAAAATGTCAGTTAAACCTACTGAATTTCTACGTTAAATATTTTAAGAATTAGATTTTAAGATTTAATAGTATGAATTAATGATATCTGGTACTTATTCACTGTAGAATTACATCTTGATATAAAAGAAGTTAAAAGCCTTTAACAATAGGCAATGATACAGCGTAGGTTTGAATTCCAGCGAAGAATGCAATAATAAATAGTTATTATATTTTTTATTATCACCTACTTTAATTTCCTTTCATATGCAGCGTGGAACAGAAGGAACTATTCCACGTGTATGAGATTTAGAAAATTGTAGTTTTGACATTTAATCTCACGTCCGTGTGATGTTAGATGAAGAATTGTTGGGTTATTTAAACAAAATACATGGGACATCACAAGGTTAGAAGTATTAGCCTTTTTTCGTTTTTTTTTTAAATTTTATTTAGTTATTTTTTTAAATTCTATTGCTTTTTTCTTTTATTTATACACAGATGAAAAATGTTATAGAGATACACAACAATAAGTCATAAAGATAGACTTTAATAATTTTTAAGAATTGCATTTTGTCTTATCTTTTATGAATATAGTTTTATAAATCCACACTTTACAGCTATTTTTAGCATTGATAACTTATTAAATTGTACTTTTCAAAATCTAAACGAATATAGATACTAAATTTAAAAATAAGCTAATTTGCTTCATTTTTAATTGTTCTAAATAAATTGTGAAGTGAGCAGAATTATAAAATATAATTTGTATATTTACCATAACTGTTTGTTTCTCTGTCCGTGATTCATACAGCCATGTGACTGTTCTTCTGTGCTTCAACAAGCAGAAGGTACAAAACACCTGAACAAATTCAAAATAAAGTGATAAAAGAAATATTTTATCTCTACGGAAGTCGGTTGTCCTGATCACCATTTCTAAATACACATAAACAAAAGCTGCAACTTAATGAAACTGTACCTGACAATAACCAGTGGCCATAGTAACAAAATTTTACAATGAGCGTAGACGGAGTTACTACTTTACCTTTAAGGGTCGAAGAAAACTTGCTTTAAATAAAACAAAGAGTGAGACTAATAAAACAAGCATCCGATTTGGAGAAAACGGCAAAATGATACCAAATGTTCCGCTTAAAATTATAGTACACCCCCTTGGCTGACAAGTTCTTGGCAAGAGGCTAACGAAAACACAATATTATATAAGTATCTACAAATTATCTGGACACGACAGGCAATGAAATAAATCATTAAAAATTGTGATTATCAAACTCACAAAGGATACTTTAGTTTATGTCCAGGAAAGTAGTGAAAGTACTATTGGAGGAAACTAATCATTTACTTTATTTCGCAATCAGTGGTTCGTGAATACGCACTCAAATTACATTGAAAATTTTATAAAATTCTTAAACAAAAATGAAAAATGCATTGGTGTCAAAAATTAAAAAAGAAAATAAGTCTATTATAATTGATAAAAATTTTGTAAAATAAAAAATCTGATTTTTTTAATTCTCCGGTCTGATTGGATTATTTCGACTAGATTTTCGCTGTTTAAATTTTGAATTTATGTGAATTTATTTAAACATTACTTCTCCAAATCTCACACATAATTCAAGATAACTTAAAAAACAATGAAAAACGAATTTTTGAAAGTAATATATTATTATATTTTTTTTTTGTTAAAGAAGCTTTATCTATTTTTAATAATATATGAGTTGGATAAAAATAGTCTTTACAGTTTGAAGGGTATCAACCAAAAAAGTAATTAAAGAACATGTGCCAGTTTATTATTGGATTTATTATACATCACAAAAAACATGAACTATGCTTCATATAAGATTGTAAAAATCTTTTGAAGAAGTTCATCCGATGCATAAAAAAACAACTATAAAAATACATCTACCAACGTAGAGCTTTTAGTGGAGTTTATTACAGTTGATGGTAAATTGCCAATATTTAAAAAAAAGTTAAAAAAAATTAACCAAAACTAAAAATAAGCTGTCTATGCTTACTTTGTTTGGACAGGCTTACAATTACAGATAAGTAATACATAGGTAGTTTTTAAACTGGTTATGACATATATAAATATCAGATAATTTACCTTAACGGTTTGAGGCGTTGTATGAAGCTGTTTGCCACTGCTGTCTTTAACAATTATATTTTTGAAATCTGTATTTTTCTCCAAAGTGACTAAAACCTGAAAAAATTAATTATTTTTAGCTTAATAAATATAGATTTTTTTTTGAAAAAGAACTAAATAATGAACATCAGCAACTATGTGCATTATTGCTTAAATGTCAAATATGGAGCATTATAAACGGCTAAACAAAAATAAAGTATTCTGTTGTTAATACATCAAGTTTATAGTCCCCTCATTCTTTCCATAGACTACACCCAAGCCTTATATACTGTTATTCAAGCACAGTATTTAACATAGAAAAAATTACATTAATAGCCTCTTTATGTTTTTATATTTATCACTTTTAATATATGTATTGTGTAAAGAACTGAACAAAAATTGTGAAATGTCTTTATTAGCATCTTTTACAGCGAATTACGGTTTTGCATTTCATAGCTATTATATTAGATATAATTCTTAATTGTAGAAATATACTAACAAGATGCGGTGTACTGTACAATACAATTAAAGAACAATAAAAAAACGCGATAATACAAAATAACGAATGCATCAGTAAGACATATTAAATATAAACATCTAAAGCGTGATTCACATATACATTTTCCAATTTTCCAGAGTACACATTAGATGCAAATACGCACACATAAAAGTACTCATATTTGTGCCTTGAGGAAGGATTATTTCTTTCCTGTCTTGAGACACAAAACCATCATTCATATTTTAAAGACACGATTCAGACAATTTTATCTTTAGACATGTTGTTTACATAAATGTCAAGAACCAGGGCATTCACGTACAAATTGTGTTAATTGATACGTTCATTTATTTGTTGCGACACGGTACTTTTATATAATTTAGGAAACGCGGCAATTACTTATTCTTATTACAAAAGTTTTTGTTTTAACGTGTTTTTAAAATAAGGAAGACGTAATATCACAATTTCTGAGTTCAAAATTCTAATGTTTATAATTATAAGATAAAATGCAGGCAAAATTTAAAAAGAAAAACTTTAAATTTTGGAATTTAAAAAATCGCATTAATTTTAATACACATTTTACTTCAAAATCGGCAGTTTGCATTAACTTCATGACGCGTTAATTTCCTGATTAACAGTTTATTATTATAGAGGACACTTACATTGATGTTTTAAAATTGGCATTCATGTCATAGAGCACATTACTGAAAGTCGTGTCTTCCGAAAGGCTACTTTTTTATCATTAGAAAGGGTACTTAAAATCACAACTTAAGACAAAGTACTGGCATTTACATGCTAAGCATTCAATTAACAAATATTATTATTACACAAGAAGGTACTTACATTCATGTCCTGAGATAAATAATTGAAGATATTAACTTGTATTACTACTTCTTCATTACGAACAACGGCATAAGGCAAGTTCAAACTAATGAAGAAAGATCGGAATACATTTAACTGAAATTCAAGAAAAGTTCAAAAGATAAAAATTAAAAAAAAATTTGAGTAATATTGCAGAACAGCGGCCACTGTCTATGTACGTAATCTTATTACTGGTTTTATAAAAGTAATAATTTTTTATTCAAATAACGAGACGGTAAAAGAAAATTATGACAATAACAAAGATTTCATTATTTTCATTATGTAAGTCAAATAATTATCGATTAAATAGAATTTTTTCTGATGCTTGTATGTATTTGACAGCGGCAAACATTTCAGTGTTTTGCAAAATTTAAATGATAATTTCAAGGTGTTTTGTAAGGAATTGAATACTAAATGTGTGGTGTATTCTCAATAATTTTGATTTAATATTAGTTTTTGAGTTCGTCAAAGTTCAATACCACTAAAAAATCTATTAACCTTTGCGGATGAGGATGATATTCCTAATCCAGAATCTTTATTTATAGCAAATGCACTTGCTATCCATGATGTTATTGTATCTGGTGCTTTGGCAGAAAATCTTGCGTGACCGTCGGAACTAAAACAAAAATAAAACACATTTATTTAAAATAAACAGATTCAACAGCACAATATTGATTAGAAAAATATCAGGCGAAAAAACATCATGGAGTAAAGTTGAAAACACTTTTTTATTCAGTCAAGATTATTTTCAATTCTATTAAGGTTTTGAGTTTTTTAACTTTAAAGGAATCCGGAATACCAGAAAACAACGTACACATTTGGCATTGATCTTTACATGAGTAACTAAAGATTCTGCTTTACAAGTATCACAAAATGAATTCATTTTTTAATATCATCGACATTATAGAATTCTTATGTATCAATGCAGCTTTTCCTTTGAACCAGAGACCTTAATTCTTACATTGATATATGTTATAATACCTACATTATTCTTATATAAATGTCTATACAAATTGTTTAGTTTACAGATAATTTACAATTGCATTATTTTATTGAGTTGGTAGCATTTACCTAAATGTATCAATATCTACGCAATTCTGTTAAACGTACCAATAAAATCTTTAAGAGTTTGTATTCCTTCTATTTCTATGCCTTCGTGACTTTACACTTTAAACCTTGACCCTTTTTATCAAAATTATCCTTAAAACAATATCCTTATACATAAACATATACATAAAGAGAAACAATGATAAATATAAGAACTGCAGCAATTTTTACTACAGATCCCTTGTAAGAGACGTGCAAATCGTGAACGATTGCATATATATATATATATATATATATATATATATATATATATATATATATATATATATATATATATATATATATATATATATATATATATTGCTTGTATGCTAATATAAGAAGATTTTCTTCTCGCTACGTCCCTCTTATAAGAGACCGAGGGAGTACTATTATTTCTTTTTTGTGTAAATTCGTATAAAAATGGCAACAAATTTTATTTAGTACCTTAAGAGAATATAAAATATAATAATTATAATAAATAAATAATTGAATTAACGCACGACTGATGAGACAAGACAGACTACTGAAGGGTAATTCTCAGGTAAGATAAAACCTTTACTTAATCACAAGAGATGTCTAGGTAGGAGGATCAATTTTGGGTCATGAAGTGTTTTAATAAAAGCTTATGTTTCTACAACTTTTTGTCTACTATAGTTACTCGCTATTTAAAATACAAAAAAGACTTTTCCCATGGCCAGCCAAAAGTAAGAGTAAATTTAAAAAAAAGCAACAATGCTTTAATTAAAACACACACACACACACACACACACACACACACACACACAGATATATATATATATATACCCAGTTGTTTTGTTGATCCATAGCCAAGTTTCTGGAAATTGACTTCTAATTTTCTCCACCTTCAGTAGTGCAGGTAAACCTTCAATAGATATATAAGTCTATAAGCGTATTTTACAAACATAAATTTGACTTTACCATTGCATAAAGTTTTTTGTACATTGAATGGATGCTTCAAAAGAATACAAACACATACACACGCACGCACGCACATACACACAAGATTTTTTCTTATGTAAATTTTCATCAGAAGGAATCTTCAGCAATCGAATGTGACATACAAAATATGGCTCTGAATCATTGTTATGGATATCATGGCTTTGGAACATTTTACATAATATAAATAATATTTAAAAACTATTATAGGTTCTCCTTACTATAATTGACATACGTACCAGCGGCTGGTGTTACAATGGGGGAGCCGAACTTATCTGTAAAAGGATGAACTGTTGGTTGACCACCACTCCCTAATTAATTGAAATAAATAAATTCGAAGTAATATAAAAGTTAAATATTTACATATTATATATATATATAGTCTATTAGAGTATTATACCCACATCAAGTTGACTAAGTTTTTTTGCACATTGAACTACTGCTACGCAAAATAAAGTTTTTACACACACACACAAACACACACACACACACGATTTTTTCTAATGTAAATTTTTATCGGACAGGCATCTTTAAGCAATCGAAAGTGACATACACAATTTGGCTTCATCAGAGATTCTGTTATAACAATGAAACTTTAAAACAGTTTACATAATATTAATAATATTAACAGACTATCAATAGGTTCTCCTTACTATAAATGTGAGATTTTTAACAATACGTACCAGCGGCTGGTGTTGCTATGGGATGGGCATTTTTATCTGTTAACGGGTGAACTTGTGGTAGACCACCATTCGCTATTTAATAAAAAGAAAAACTACATAGAAACATTTCATTTCTTAAATATTAAGAACTTTCTATGTTCTTCTTCAAGGACATCTTAAAATTCTAATACACATGATGATTGGTTTATGCATGATGGTTTTTATTTACATATGGTTTTTAAATACAAGTGGTTTTTTATGTATGTTATATTTTTTTTTATAAATATGGTGTTTATATACATGATGGCTTTCTATATACACGAAGGTTTTTTTATATACATGATGGGTTTATATGCTGGTGGTTTTTTACACATATGATGCACCTGATTGTTTTTTATACATGATGGTAAAATGTACATAATGTTTTATACACATTTTCTAGAATAAAATAACCCCTAGATCCTGATACAAATCTTATATCTTGTAAATTCTAAACCTAACTTAAAAAATAAAATGTTTTCATGAAAATCAATATTTCAAGGATTTAAAAGATTTAATTAACGATTTACTTAACAATAACATGCAAAGATTTGAAAATATAGTAAAGTAAGAATTATTACCAAAACAAAAAAATATTAAGCAAGAAACACTTGCTTTGCAAATATATAGTTTAAAAATGATTAATTTTTCATCTCAAAGTATCTTCTCTTTAACCACAGAAGGATTTACATTTCTGAACATTTGACATATTTCTTATACAAGATACATAATAATTTGTACATCTATGCTTAAAATTAGCAAGTAGACTTAACAAGTCAACATTTATTTTATTGATTACCATTGATAGTAAATATATAAAAATACATGTGTAATTTAGCCGTGTCACATGTGCACAATTCGGAAATTCATTCCTTATCAGCGACACTAGAGGCCGAAAAAGTTGATAGATGAAAAAAGATAATCACAACATTTGAAAATTCTTGAATCCAAAGTTCCAAAATCATATGAATCCAAATCCAGCTAAGGAATTTTTTTGTTAGCTTTGAAAGAAATACTATTTTTTTTAAATTTAGATAAAGCGATTTTGGCCTATAAGCTACAGCTGTTGATATTCATGCATATTTGAAATATGAAATATTATGTTATACCTATTAGGCTAATACATTAATGATATAAACTTTCGAGACGTTAAAAACACAAAAACCGTTAACTTTACGAGTAATACAGAAATGAAGACTGCTCAAAGATTGGAACTGTATTTGTACTTATCTAGAAATGACATTCAATGTTTATCTCAATCGACACCGTTGTCTTTACACCACAGCAAAACTGGATTATCAGAAAATAACTACTGTTTTGATAAGGTTTAAAATACTGTTGTAAGATCTTTATCTATACGTACCTGGAGTTGGAAGAGCAATTGGGTTGCCATATTTATCTGTTATAGGTTCGATTGTTGGTAGACCTCCAGAACCTGATTATCAAAATAGTAAAAATTCAATTAAATTATTTCCTTGGGGTTGATTATTATGTGTAAACTCAAGTACCTCTTAAAGAATAATTACAAAATCATTTGTTAGAATTAGTCATTAAATATGCAATATAGTTTGCACAGTACATATTTTCATGTAAATCATTAATTTCAATTTAAGATTGATAAATTATTCTATAAACGAAAAACAAACCAAACCCAACAAATCACTGTTTTGCACAAACTATGAAAGTGGTAAGCAGGGAAATTATTCTAATTTTATACGTAGTAAAGTATTCGGTGTATTAACAATAACAAATGTTTGAAATATTTTATTCAATGCATAATAAAGCATATACCTTAAAGTATAAAGCAGGACGTCTTATTCATTATGCCATTAGCAATTAACTACTATTTTAATCATTGAAAACGTTCATACAAAACAATTTTCAAAAACATGCTCTTGTAATAGTGAAGTTAAGTTGTATTGAGATAAATCGTTATTCATGTGAAAATTTCTTTGATGTCTCTAACAAAGAATTCTTTGAGCTTTAGATCTACGATTTGTTTCATTGTAAATGTTATAAAATTTTGAATAAACAACTTGTCCTAGTTTTGAATTTTACATTAAACTTTTCCATTGTTTGACCGACAATTTTGATGAACAGATAAAAGCTACAACTAAAGAACAATAATCAAAAGAACATTTACCTGGACATATGCATCCGGCTTGCCTTGCTAACAATTGTCTGTAGCGATCCAAGCGATTACTAGACCTTTTATACGGATATGAATCCAGATCTGTAAAAATGTATTTACAACAGTATCCATTGATAAATGGATTTTATTTTTTCATCAATTTATTATTAATATTGGCATTTGAAGTAAAAAAAAAATTAGCCTACCTTACGTAAAGACCCCAGAAAACTATATAAATCAAATATACTGAAATGTGCAACAATATTTTCAGAATTAAATTTCTTCCTTTTTTGTCTTTAGTATTAAGATGTTAAGAATTTTGCATTTATAAGCAATTTAGATTATTTTAAATTTGTACAAGTTCAGAAACTAGTTCTGCTCCCCTCCCCCCACCCCCCACCCAAAAAAATAGTGGTGAATTTGCTGTAAATTGATAAAGTTTCGTTTTAAATCTTTAGAAATTGTTTGGTCGATTAGTGCTATAGCTCATCCGAACCGAATTCAATTTATATTTAAGACGTTCATTTAACTTGACACTTTAGCCACTTTGGTAGCTCAGTTGGTAGAGTGCTCGCTCCGGAAGTGGGAGGTCGTGGGTTCAAACCCAGACCGGGTCTGACCCAAGTCTTGAAAGTGGGTAGTGACTGTTCTGTCGCCAAAAAATCGGCGTTACGAAATAAAAGTCAAGGTTCTTTCGACTGGGAACCGTGTCACAGTAGGCTTGGCACAAAAAAGAACCCTGCTGTATAATGCCATCACCGCAACGCACAGCCAAAATTTCTGCACTTTCGCCTACAACTTGCGACGTCTCGATATAAATGAAATATAATAATAAATAAAGAGGAAAAAAGTGAACTTTATTTTAGTCATACCTTAAAAAGTTTTTAAGTTCGGTGTAAAGTACGGAGAACTCACGATTGAAATTTAAAAAGTAACATTTTAGAGGATCAATGGTTTATAGACCTTTACAGGATAATCTATGGATCTAAATTTCATGAATTATTATTATCAATTTTTAAATGAAGTTTTTGTAACAGCCACACTTTACATATGACTGATTTATAGTTTGTATAGTTGAAAAAAACAGAACCAACCTTAGCACAGAAAAATTTAAAACATTTGTTATAGATAGTTATAAATGAAGTTTTCATTTCTAAATACATGTTATACAGACTAATGTAGATGCCTGGTTTGGGATCTACCAGAGTACTATTATAAGATTTTATTTCATATACAAGACTTAAATCATTGTCTTAATAACCATTGGTCGTAATATACATTTGTCTTTAACCATCTTGTGTGTTTATTTCTTTCGGTAACTTGCATTTTTTTGTATTTAAGTTTATATTTTGCAAACTATGTCAGAAACAACATCCCTTTGAATTGTCTAAAAAATATAAATTTCCATACTTGAATGATATTTATATGAGACGTGGTCATAGGCTGAGGCATCAGTTAATACCAATGTTCCAGCTTCCTAAAAATAAAAAAAAACAAATAAACTAATAAACCTTTTCAATATTTTTTCCGTTGTCCTACTAAATCGAAATTATATTCTAAGTTGTCTCTTTATGTGTCTGCCTTTATTATGTTATTTGCCTCTCAATCAATCCCTTTGAGAAAGGTTCTTCAGCGAGGTTTGTGGTTGATAACATGAAAGAAAAATAAAAAGGTCTGAAAAAAGAGACTAGCAAAAGTCTTATTCAAAGTGTTACGTAATATTTACAGGTCAGCATGTTTTACAATTAAACGACCGGTATAAGTGTGTTACTTTGGGATGTTTAGAAAATCTTAAATACATGTATAATTATTAATTCATATTCTTAATTTTTATAATTTCAACCAAAGCTGTTTTAATAGGTTAAATTTTTAAGACTTTTAGCGATTTAAGGTAAAAAAGAATATACAATATGGAAATAACTTTTTTCTATTTTTGAAACTTAACAGGAGTAAAGTATACCATTTTTTCAATGTACTTTTCATTAAGATGCAATTTTGACAAGAACAAAATAATCGTACTAGGTATAAGAAATCGTAAAATCTTACGTCAAATCTATATCCCGGGTATAGCTTATTGTGTAACATTTTCATGCCATATTGGTGATTTTCTGGATGGTAAAAATAAATATAATATGCCGCCTCTGGAGTATAACCACTAAGTTCAGTAATTACCTGTTTAACATAACAATAAATCTAAAGATAATTAGATGGTATATACATGCAACTAAGTTTGATCCGTCATACTAGTCATTCCTTAACTGGATTTGGATTCATTTGGGATTTTTCAGATTTCAACTGTTCGCTTCTTTTGCTTTATTCGCGCGCGTGAGTGTGTGTGTGTAACATTTTATCAGCTCCTAGTGTAACTGATGATGAATAACTGTCGAATTGTGTCGATAAAGCATAGTGTTTTTACTAAATATTTACTGCTTCTGCGCGGACACTGCAGCTGATGGACTAAAAAACTCAGAAGGGTCTTAACTCATTAGTCGGCACTTTATTATGACAGAAGCTGTACCATGTATGAAAATTTTCAACAGTTTCAAGTTTTGAAACCTGCTTAAAACTAAGGTTTGTTCCTTCATGCCATGCATTCGTTAGAAACATTTGGATTCATATAGCTTTAGATTCATTAATTTTCAAATGTTTCGCTAATATTTTTTTGTATCTGTCAACTTTTACAGTCTCTAGTTTCAATTATGAAAAATGACTTTCCGAAATGTGTGCGTGCGGTACAACAAATTTAAACAGGTATTTATACAGGTATTTATATTAGAAAATTAGATCACTGTACTTTATTCTTAGGAATGTTTGAATGGTGAACATATCGATACGATGCCTAAGTTCGGTATCAAATCTTGCTACAATCTCGTTTTAGATGTTTTTAAAAAGTTATTACCAAGTATAAGAAATCATAACAAATGGGTGTGAAACTTCATAGCAGAAAAAAACGGATTTATAACGGAAGAACTTTTTTACATATACTTAATTGTAATTGTTTTTTCTTAGTTGTTTTATTTATATTCATTCGATAACAATTTAGATGTTGAAACTAGATTTCTATGGTGACAATCTTAAATGCTGCAAAAATCAACAAATCGTGCAAGGTGATAAATGATGAAAAGTGTAATCAGAAAAGACTTTTTTTGACAATTTACATCGACACAAAGAATTTTCAAAATATAATTCAAAGTAATTACTACCTCAATTTTGTAGAAGATATAGACGCTTAACCTGTTATATTTACCTCACTTTCCGATATATCATTGTTTGATCCTAAAAGCATAACACTTTGATCAACAGCTAACAGATTAACCATAGAATTTGGATCAGCTGATACGTCTAAGTTGATAGGGTCGCCTGGTTGTACAGTAGTAGCGTTAAACTGTAGAGAAACCTAGGTATTGGAAAAACATAACATTGTGTTATTTATATCCATAACTCAGTAGGCAGTACTTTGTGCTGTCAGAAAATATACATTTAGCAAAATTTTCAGGCGTCTTAATTTTTTGAAATTTATTTAAAACTAGGGTCTGTTCCCTCATGCAGAGCGTTCCTTGGCTGGATTTGGTTTCATATAATTTTGGGACTTTAGGTTCATTATTTTTCAACTGTTTGGCTTGTGTTTTTTTGCCTATCAAGCTTTTGGGCCCCTGACGTCACTGGTGAGGGGCTTTTTTCGGGGTGTGTGCATATGGCACATCAAAATTTAGCAGGTATTTATTATATATTTACTTATCATTATAATTGTTTCGATGTTGTTTTAATAGTTATCATAATTAATACACTTAACGATATGTTATTTATTTAGTCTTGACAAATCTTACATAACGTTGCCTGAAAAACTCATTTGAAAATAAACATTTAGACAAATAATGAAAGAGATATAAAAAGAGAAAAAGAAAAGAAATCAATTTCCTTTGTCTTACCCACGTTAACGCTACTCAGAACAAAATAGTACGGTAAAGTTAGTTAACTGCTAGCAAAAACAAAGTTGGCATTGGAACTTATGTTTTTATTAAGAAAATATATTAGATATTGGTTGTTATAGTTTCATTTGACGGAAACAACAGACAATTACATTAGATTCATTTTGTATGTTTGTAATGCTTTTATCATTTACTCGCAACACATTATCATTATATCTGACGCTACCTTATTCTGAAGTGTTCCATCAACATTAATTGTAGCACTATCTGCAAATATTTGCCCACTTTGTTCTTCTAAGGCGTATAGAATGACTTTTGCAATCGGGGCCATTTCAGGAGTAATTTGCATATCAAAGTAGGCCGTTAAATTGTTTTGCAAATTAATAAATCCAGTTTTAACTGCATTTCCCCTAGAAAGCACCTGAAAAAAAATCAAGATAAAGCAATTGGCTATAAACGCCTAATCGGCATAACCAACCAAGAAAACGAAGAATGATACAAATAAGCAAGAACAAAAAACTATTAAAAGCAGTGGTAACCAAACTTCTAAGCACTGGAAAGAAAGTCCAAAAAACGTTGATTTTCGTCTGTGACAAAAAGATATTTTAAAATAATCACACGATATTTGCTAAAATTACATCAACGATCAAAAGGTGATCAATCTTATATTTATTCCACAACAGACATGAAAATTTTGTTATTCTAATTTTTGCCTAGATGTTGGGTAATTATTTGCTCAAAGGCTTTTAACAGTGTATTTAAGTATTTGTGGTCCACTGATTGGAAAATAGAATCATTTTTGTTTATAGAAATGCATAACCACATAACTGTGAAATAAATTATAAGACCATTCAAGTGGCGAATGTTGTGATCAGTGGTGCCACTATGATTTTGCCTTTTTTTTAAATGACAGAAGAGATCAGAATCAACGGGCAAAAACATCGACCTTCTGCAGGCGAACTGACAATTTTTCTCAAAGTAGAATCTGTCCCGATTATAACAGAAATGGTAAGAGGCATTGTTAACCGATACCGCAAATTTTCAATAAGCCACAAAGTTCTTGACCTAGCCTTGATATTACACATGTAATGTATTATTATGAGTTGAAAAAAATCTCCACTACAACTGATAATGGTACTTTTTTAGGTTAGGGTGTTAATACTTTTTTCAGAAATGTTTAAAGTGCAAACAGTTTAGTTTTATAGCCTCTTTTACTTACTTGATAAAAAGTACCATTGAGTGGCCTGGTTGTTTTTAACCGAAAATTTGCTTTTGCTCCAACCTGAAAAAACATTAATATAGTGATATTTATTAATGAATTTCAGGCAATATAAATAAATAGACACCAGGGAAACAGTCATAGATCATCGTCAAAGTTTTATAAAAAAAAAAAAGAGTAGAAAAGAGAACAATGGTTAAAGCCCAATCCAAGACACTTTTTACTTATATTGTCAGTTTTGGGATGGTAAAGGGGCCTTGTGAAAATCATTTACTACGGTAAGTGAATTTTCAAATATTTTTTTACATAATTACTTTTGCAAGTAATATGTTAGCAACACACTTATTTGGTACGAGGAGCTGTAATCCATAAACAAGTTTGTTCTTTAGACCAACCAGTCACCGAGAACCTTGAGACAAAATACGTAATTGCCTCAATGTAAACAATAGAAAAAGGTTTTAAATGTTTTTATGAACCCCGATGTTTAACTCATCGTTTTAGAATAAATCGGTATTTGTAATTTAACTGTGAAGAAAAATAAAAGCTTGACTTTGTAATTAAACTGTGAAGAAAAAATATAACATTGGTAAACATTGAATTTTATTGTATCGAGAAGTTTTTTGCAAAAAATATCACGGTTCTAAAATGTTAGTTATTGACATTATACTGAAAATCATCAACATAATATTGCATATCGGTATGAATTAAATTTCGTTCATTATATTAAAACACGTGATATCTTAGTATTCACAATATACATGTATGTTTATTTTGCGCCTTAGTATATGCGTTGTTTTTTTCTTCAGAATTCTAATGATAGTTCAGCTTTAAAGTGCATGCTTTTTTCAATTTTTATATAAAATAAATGTTCCTCATTGATCAATTAGTTCAATAATATATATATATATATATATATATAGAGAGAGAGAGAGAGAGAGAGAGAGAGAGAGAGAGAGAGATGTTTAATACTTACAATATGTCTTGAAGATAATAAATTTAGTTGTGAATGAATATATGAATCTTTCAGGGGTGATACAATTAAATATCTTTTCATATTTCGGTATTGAGCCTGGAACAAATTAAAGTCAAAACAATGAGAGAAAGTCCGCTTTCTCAAACTGTAATATATTAAATACTATGTAAATATTATACTATTTTAATTTATTTGCGATACTATTTAATTACATAATTTTGCTGATCAGAGCTTTAAATGAATCCATCATGTGTGTATATACTGTTTGTTGAATTTCGAAGTACAATGAAATGAATACAGGGTTTTTTAAAATATTTTTAAATTTCATGAAAGCTAAGGTTTGTTCCCGTGTGCAAAGCATTTCTTAGCTGGATTTGGATTCATTAAATTTTTGAACTTTGGATTCATTTGATTTCATCAGTTTGGCTTATGTTTTTATCAATCAGACTTTTCGGCCCCTAGTGTCCCTGATGAGGAATGATTTTCCGAAATGCGCATGTATAGCACATCGAAATTTTACAGGTATTTTTGTTATATATTTTAATGTCATTAATGAGTAAACTTTAGCAACATTGGAAGATATCATTTACTAGTACATTATTTAAATTTTGGATTATTTTTAGAACAATTTACTTCATTGTTTTACAAAAGTGGAAGTTGAAAAAGGGAAATAAAATTAGTGATTTTGAATAAAAAGAAATAAATAATTTACCTAAACATGACAGATGTATTAATACAGAGAGATGCAAGTCTCTCATACTTACCTCCAGTCTAATTTGAGTGGCATTCTCTGGAAAATCCAAATCTATATTTAATAAACCTGTTGGAGGCACTGTGTAAGTTTTTTCAAAGAATGTTACAACCTTTACACCTGGCCAATCACTTGTAAAACCATGAGCATATTTCGCATAAACGGTGAATTGAAGTGGCTTAAGGTGTCCCATTGGCGGTCTCCCATCTGCTTCAGCAAGTTGTAACTAAACAAATACAATATAAAAACACGAAAGTATAAGAAACTGACCGGTGGTTAAATCACATTTAAACTATTCTATCAAAGTGCTATAGAAATGGAAAAAAGTAATGTATACGGAAATTTTACTCAAAAAGTTAAATTAACCAAGCACACTTTTTATAATCTACTGCGCCATTTACGAATTGCCTTTTCTCTCTATACTAATTAAACCCAATAACTGCGTATTTCTATGCATAATAATTTGAATTTTTTTTTTAGTCATTCATTTCTTTTTCACTGCGTGTAAAATACTTGAAAGGCTAGATGGCCACTAGTTTTTCGCTTTGGAATGTGTTTTGAAAACTTCAGTGGCCGATAAGTTTGATATCCCCAATCAAACCAGAGGTGTTAAGCTGTTAGTTTTACACTATCAGCAATGTATAAGGTCAATCAATCTAAAAAAATCTTCTTCTTTTTCAAATTCTACCTTAGTTTTATGCAGAGCAGTATAGCGCAGTAAAATCAAAAACTCATTTTCGTATGTCACTATACAATTCAAAAGTTTTTGCTTGACATGCGCTAGGACTTATCACAAAATTTCTTTATCTCTGTTTAAAATATGAATGTTGGCGTAATATTTACAATCTAATCATCACTGCCTAGCTGAACCTTTCACTACTGACTGACGTTATTTTCTAATGAACAGTTAAATCGTAAATAGTTCCGAATGGCGTATGAATATCTAAATATTTGCAAAACCAGCAAATTGTCCCAGTTGATATTTTAATCATAAACCGCGAACAATTCTCGCTTCATTAGCCTCATCAAGTGCGTTTACTTCTTTCTCATTCTCACTTCATTAGCCTCATCAGGTACGTTAATTGTTTCCTAATTCTCACTTCATTTGCCTCATCAGGTACGTTAATTGTTTCCTAATTCTCACTTCATTTGCCTCATCAGGTACGTTTATTGTTTCCTAATTCTCACTTCATTTGCCTCATCAGGTACGTTTATTGTTTCCTTATTATCTCTTCATTTGTCTCATCAGTCCCGTTTTTTGTTTCCTCATTCTCACTTTATTTGCTTAATCAGGTACGTTTCAGTTGGTTCTATACACTTATTGGTAATGCAAAACTGCTTCTTCATTCTTACTTCATTTGTCACTAACTACATTTCAATTTATCCTTTGTAGCTAGTGTTTGTGTTCTCTTGCTTTCCTAAGCGTTATGGTATTTACATGCAATTTATTATATTTAGATGTTCAAAAACGTGTTCTCTTGCTTCTTTCAGCGTTTTGGTATTTACATATAATTCATTATATTTAGATGTTCAAAAACGTGTTCTCTTGCTTCTTTCAGCGTTTTGGTATTTACATATAATTCATTATATTTAGATGTTCAAAAACGTGTTCTCTTGCTTCTTTCAGCATTTTGGTATTTACATGTAATTTACTGTATTTAGATGTTCAAAAACGTGTTCTGTTGCTTCTTTCAGCATTTTGGTATTTACATATAATTTATTACATTTAGTTGTTAAAAAACGTGTTCTCTTGCTTCTTTTAGCGTTTTGTTATTTACATTTTATTATATCTAGATGTTCAAAAATATTCTAAACTATATCAGTTCTAAAATAATCTTTCTTGTAATTTGTTATATCCAGGTGTTCAAAAATGTGTTCTCTAGCTTTCCTCCGCATTTAAGTATTAACATGTAAATAATTATATCTAGGTGTTCAAAAAAGTGTTCCATTGCTTCTTTTAGCGTTTAAGTATTTACATGTAAATTGTTATATCCAGATGTTCAAAAATGTGTGCTCTTGCTTCTATCAGCGTTTCAATATTTACATGTAAATTGTTATATCCAGGTGTTCAAAAATGTGTTCTCTTGCTTTTTACATCATTTTGGTATTTACATTTAATTTATTATATCTAGATGTTCAAAAATATTCTAAACTATATCAGTTCTAAAATAATCTTTCTTAAGAAAAAACCATTGCTAAAAATAGATACTAAATAATTTTGAAGTCTCCGGTTTGGTAGGAAATGTTTATCTAGTTGATCAAAAAATTCCAAGTAAAAGCAAACAAGTGGACGCCCCTAATCCTGAAGTGATATATATATATATATATATATATATATATATATATATATATATATATATATAGTAAACGTAAAATTAAAATAACCATATATATCTTCAAGAAGTCAAAATAATTCAACACTTACCCGAGCTGTGTAGGTCAATCCAGGAATAAAGTTTTTCTTTGCTGTGGAGGGGAACTGTAACTCTAGTGAGGATTTTCTAATTTCGATGCTTGAGGAATCGTTCATGGTCAAATTGTTAAGTTTTTCAGTAACAATTGCTGTAACTATTAAGTGTCTCCCGACAACAACATCGGCTATTGTCTTGTATGTTAAATCAATTTCTTGTAGTTTCTCCAAGGGAATTGTAAATTTAGCTTCTCCAGTAATCTACAATAAATTAACATTATGATTTAATGGATTTGGGTACGATGATAATTTATTGTTAAAATACATGTATTTTCTAGGTTGTGACAATCTCATATATATTTATACATAGTCTAGTTTTGCAATATTACATAACAGCAAAATATAATTTGTCTTTTCCGTTCCTAAATTTTTTTGATCGGTCGTTAAATATACAATGTAGTGAAGAGTTGATTTCCTTGTCGTAAACTGCTACTTCTTGGCTCTAGCGAAATTGGCTGAGGGATTTTCAATGTTTACCTGTGACATTGATTGTTTAATTTAAAGAAATTTGCATCTTTAAATAATTTTTCTTGAGACAACTCACGCAAACAATTACACGCAAAGATACTAGCCAATTAGAAATAATTCGTAATTCAAATTAGACAAACACATTTAACGACCAATCAGCGAACAGATTCTGTAAAACCGCAGATACGTTTTCAAATATTGTATGCATGTGCCTATTTAGAACTGTTCGTAGATTTCCATAGTAATTTTTCCGATAATTTATTTATCCGATTGTTTACACGATTGGATTTGATATCTTAAAACCTTCTTTATATATATATATATATATATATATATATATATATATATATATATATATATATATATATATATATATATATATATATATATATATATATATATCTAATGTGTATGTATGTATGTATGTATGTATGCATGCATGTATGTATGTGTGTCCTAGTATTTTATTTTTTCTACAATATTTTATTAAGCTTAGAAAATGTTATTTCAATGTACATACATCCATTGATTGTTCGAACATTGGACCTTTCCATGGAGCAAAATAGTCCTTAAATTCTGCCGTAACTTTTACTTTGCCAGATGCGGATTTACCATAGGTATATCTAAAGAAGCAAGCAGAAACAATATCAAACATATTTAATTTTGACTCACTTTCCTTTATTAAGTTAACGGACAAGTATTTTACACATTTTTATTGACAACATCCGGGTAATTTCTTCTTTGTTTAACTTCTAATACCTCTGTAACTTGGTCAGATTGATTGATTGTTTGAATGGAGTTCAAGTCAGGGATATTTTACTTATGTCGAGACGTCACCTGCTCTTAGTAAAATGTCAGGAATTTTTACCTTTGCAGTGCACTCAGGGCAATCTGCAAGGAAGATTCTCTAACGTGTCACGCCTTTTGTGACATGAAACCTCGGTTTTTAAGGTCTCCCCCGAAGTACCCTGCGACTTTTTAAATGCCAAAATGTTTGGCGAAACAGCAGTCACTACCTATGTTTAAGTCTGATCCAACAGGATCTGTCGGAGCAGATTTTAACCAAGGCGGTGAGAGACGATGTGATCCGAAAACGCTCTTTTTTTATTAGCTTTTTATTTTGCCATGCGGTTAACAAAGCCCCTTACGTTGCATTATGAGACAATAATTTGGTAATTAAAAAATCAACTATTATTTGGTATGAGTACTTACTTTGCAGTAACTGTTCCAGAAATTTCTCGATCTGTTGTTAAGGCATATTTTGGCATATCAAGTTCTACTTTGTATTTAGGAAGCACTATAAAATATAATACTAGTATATCAATGCATAAGGTCATATACCATTTTTGAATTTAGTCCATTGACAATACCATTTTGATTGAATTCAAAAATGGTATATGACATTACATATAAGGTTATCAATACATGAATAGAAATTTGTTTTACATAGATTTACATCCAAACACCACACTTGTTTCTATAAAACTAAAACGCCAGATCAAGATTTAGTATCATACGTGGTCCCACCATAGATACATAACGGCACATATGGTTTGAATTATCACTTTACCCCATAATACAATAACGCTATATGAAGTTGTATATTAAACTTGGTCCGATAATTTTTTTTCGTGCCTTCTTATTTAACTTCCTTATGTGTCATTAAACTATTTAATATAGAGCCGTGTTCAAAAGATCTTAATTACTATGATGTTTTTCTTCCGCCATTACCTGCATTAACCAACAAGCCACTAAGAGGCGTCTAGTTGCAGTGTATGGTATGTGCTTATTTCCATAAAGGATTCTTAAGTGATTGACTATTAACATGACAATTCACTTGATTTACTACAAATCTGAAGGTGAATGAATTGTTCTTGATCAAAGATTGCTGTAGAATGATACATATTTTTGGGCAAAAATTTCTTGGTTTTACAAAAAAAAAAAAAAAAAAAAAAATTGCTGGAGAAAATTTCGTAAAAATGAGTTTTAATGAAATATATCCAACTAGGGGGCTTGATAATTTAAAATTTTATTGACATTTATTTTCGTGGACTTTACTTACCCACGAAAAAAAAAAACAAAATTTAATTCGCTATTAAACTATGTGATTTTACAGAATTTTGTTCATATTAAAACGGTAATTTGTGGGATAACTTCGGCATTCGAGATGGTTTGATATTAGACCCAGACAAAATTGAAATTAAACAAAAGCTTGATATCGTTTAATTACTAATTAACACAAATTCAAAACAAAAAATTCTTTTGTATCATTTTCAAAATCAAAATGCTTCTTAAAACATTTTTAATCCCTTGCATCATATCTTTGACAAAACTTTCAAAAATGTTTATAGCATAGAAAACTGCAAATGTTGACCAATCAACTAATGAATAACAAGAATCGAGCTATAAGCAATTGAGTCTAGCTTTGAACAATGTCAAAACCATTATCAAATAAAAACTGATAAATGCCAAAACCATTCTCAAATAAAAACTGATAAATGCCAAAACAATTCTCAAATAAAAACTGAAAATATATTTACCATATTCTGCCACTTTGAAAAACTTTTGATATGTGTAACCCTGAAATGTATGCAAAAAAGTGAAAATAATTTTATCTTGATAAAACAAAACAAATACGCATTCTTGCTTGATTAATCCAAGGAATATAACAAGCTAGGCAAGTATGATGACATCATAAACTTGAAAACTGTGTCGTTTTGAAAAAAAAACTCAAAAAAAATATTTATATTGCATTAAACTCGGTAGTCAGGTATGATGTATAATGACATTATTTTTCATTTTTGTTATTTTTATTATTATTTAATTAATTAAATTTATTTTATTTTTTATTTTCTTTGATCTTTTTTTTCTCTTTATTTTTCTTTCTTTCTTTCTTTGTTTTATTTATTTATTTATTTATTTATTTATTTATTTATAAATTGACTTTGCACGTGACAGGTGTAGCTAGCTAGACAGGAGGTGCTTACCCTTCCGGAGCACCCGGCATCACTTCCTTAATGGAAGTTCACGTGTATAATTAAATTTGCAATTTTTAGAGATTGTGATTTGGACATGGACTGCTATGTTTATGTTTTATTATTATTTATTTATTTATTTATTTTTTATTTATTTTTTTGGAGAATAATTAAGACGTGTACGAATAATGCTCAAATAATCTGATATAGGAAAACAAATCTGTTTATCATTAACTGTGACAACGGCTTGCAACAACTTTTAAATACATTGCAAAACATGCAATAGTCTGTGCATTAAAGGTTACTAGATTCGGGTTTATCACAAGATAACTCCAATAAATCAGGTATTTCTAAAACAAATGCAATGCTATACTATAAGCCCAATATCAAGCGTTACCCTTATTTTCATTTTGCCAACTGTATGCATTTATGATAAATTTATTAATTATTTGTTTTCTTTCACAATTAGCTGCAATAACGAGAATGCAGCTTTAAACAATAACTTACTGACTCACTCACTATTTCCTTCTTCGTATGTTTTGTTCTTTTTGGTTGTATTGACTATTGTCAAGTTAATTTATTCTCGCTTTACGACAATTCAAAACATTTTGCATATATACCTCAGTAGAAACTTTAATTTTCCATTGGCCAAGTGTTGGTTTATCGTCCATGATCATTGACCCACTGACCACACCGTATTCCGGGTCCCTAGCTCCTAATATCTGCTTGACTTTGTTGTTTTTCGGGTCCTAAAAAAAAGTGGTCTTAATTTTGCTTGCTATATATCACATTGGTTTCTCTAAAGTATTGTCTTGTAAGTTTCTTCCTATAACAAAGTTATCAAAAGATTAATGAATTTTACTTATATTGAAGCTTTACATTCACAAATGGTGGAGGAAACTGGAGTTCCCGAAGAAATCCATCGACCGTCGACAAACGAACTGACAAACTCTCTTCCACTAGGATAAGCTTCGAGTTAGATTTGAACCTAGATAGTAAGAAAAGATAGTAAGAAGGCGTTGTGATTCCTATTATTTCACACGGGTGAAGAGTCCTCTATATGAATCAAAATGATTCAGACAATTAAAGAAGAATTAAACATAGAAACTTTGAAAAAACAATTTGTATATTGAAATTACCGCCAACAGAGGCAACCATTCTTTTCGAAATATTGTTTCCGGCAAAACACAAGAAGGAAAACTATTAAAAGTTTATTCAGGTACACTGGATTTTTGAATTTTTTTTTTTTTTTTTTTTTTTTTTTTTTTTTTTTTTTTTTTTTTTTTTTTTTTTTTTTGGCAAAAACTGGCTTATTATACAGATAAGATTGCATACGTTTATAGACTTAACAGCCAATCAAAATTTCTCTTTTCACATTTTGACAATATCGCCATAAGATTTTCTTTCTGATTAATAAATATATTTTATTAAATTGCAAGGAGGCTTTGTTGTACTTCAAATAGTCAGATAAATCTAGATATACCAAAAATACAACGTAAGGTTTTACTTACATATATCTTTATATCCATTTTGTTAAGACTCACTGTGCCATTGCGATGCAAAGCAAATATCCGAAAATGAACTGAAAATAAATATTAGAATGAAAAAAAAATTAAATAAAACTGACAAATGGCAAATTACGAGCGGGCTGTTAGAATACGATGCGCCCCTCTCTCAAGTTTTCCTAGTTTTCCTAAGCAAAAAAAATCAAAACGGTGCTGATTTGCTTATTGATGTTCCTGATGAACAATGTTACATTTGGTTCAACGATAAAAGCTCGAATAAATATGGATTTATATCAGTAACTTCTCAGGGAGATGTAAACTTGGGGGTTCAAATTTTAGAACATGGTTACGTCATAAAAAACCGCATCATGTAAACACAATGTACAAAATAAATTAATGACGGACAATTAATGCAATTTATGTCAGGTTTTCCATTTGATTCACGCGAGTCTTTGTACATAAGTGCGCATGCACCAACCTAGTATTAACAATCGTTAAAAATGTGACCAACACGTTACAGGATACTGTTTATTGACATCTAATAGGAATGAAATTTTAGAAAATGAATCTCACGGATCGTGATTAGAAGTTATCTATTTTTGAAAAAAATATATCTATTTGAAACTTAACGCGGAACTAAATGCATATATATATATATATATATATATATATATATATATATATATATATATATATATATATATATATATATATATATATATATATATGTAATTACCTGTTTGACCAGCTTTATACACAGCTTTGTCGGTTTGTATGAAAATAGAAATGTGTTTTTCTTCATATTCAATATCTGCCCCATTGCTAAACTGTAAACCACCAATTCCGCGAAGGGTCACGTGATACTGTGCAGAAGATATTAAATTCCGGGGCACCTAAATCAAAAAAGACCAATAGATTTATTCAAAATATGATTTGTTGTTACTGAAACAATTTAACCACACAAATCCCAGTTACCTTCCGGAATGCTAGAATATTTATTTTCAATTGTTTTATATTCATATATACAATTCAAAATAATATTACATCTGACAATGCTCGATGCATCGGTGTTTTATTTTCGTATTTTCGGGTTATAAAAGCCAGGGCGCGCGCGCGCGCGCGAGAGAGAGAGAGAGAGAGAGAGAGAGAGAGAGAGAGAGAGAGAGAGAGAGAGAGAGATTATATTGATTGCGATAAAAACTATGATGCAACACACCTTTTTTAATTCATAATCTTAGACATAAGCAACTATACTCCCCTAGCACTACAGTTAAGGCTGTATTATAAAAAGTTTAAGATAATAATCATAAGGAAAGTTGTATAAAAGTTAAACTGTAAACTGTTTAAGGATCACGATCGAGACGTTCGGAAAGTTAAAGATCGACTGCCGTTTTGAGTCGTTTAAATTTCGGACTTACCTTTTTAAGCAAGGTATGTACTTGTCTTCGAAAAGTTAAGTTATACTTCGATTGAAGTAAAAAAAAAATGTTTGTTTCTTGATCCATCTACTTTTTAAGTTTTTTTAATCTCGGATTTACGAAAGAACTTAGATTCAAGTTAAAAAAAACTAGCTTTAGTGATGTTCGTGATCCCAGGGACTGCTGGCAAGACAGAAATCAGTTTAAGAATCATAAATACAGCAATGTAATTGAAATATATACTCACATTTAATTGTAAAGTCCCAGGTACACCTGAAGAAAATAATTGATCATGATAACATATAATACATCATTGCATATATGTTGGTATTGGCAACAGTATAAAAATAGAAACTTATTATAGCGATATCACAAAATGTAAAAAAATATATGTATTTAATAATTAAAAAAAAAAGATACATTTTGAAGTACGACGAATCAACAAAACATCTTATCAGTACTTTACTTCTAACGCAATAAGTAATATACCATAGATGATTTTTCAAAGATATATGCTCATATTTATCAGAAAATACTGCTGTATGATTTCAAGATAATGGTTTAGTATTAAGTTTTTAAGGAGAAGGACCAACGCTATGGACATATTTAAATTAAATCTTTTGCAAACACTTTAACATGAGGGCTGTTCGATATGTAATGTGTATTGTACCACAGCGCGAAAACGCTTTGCACGATTTCGTTGATAATGATTTGCTTGAATATAGCCCTATTCAATACCTTTCCAAAAAGTATAAGCACGTGTCTTCAGCTCCACAGTTTTAAAATTATAGCTATTTCAATAGAGCTAGCCGTCGATCACTATTGTAACAATGGTTGGGAAACGGGTTGAGAATATAGAAGAAATTAGAGCTTATATAAGAGTTCGTCTTGCCACGCCCACCATACTCCCCATACGACTTTTACCTATTTCCAAAACTTAAAAAGTTCTTATCTGGTCATCGTTACAAAACCCGGCAATCCGATGGCTCAGCTATCAGTCAGTGTCATATACGTCTACCTAAATCAGCGTACCGTCACGTATTTCATAAATGGATTCAGAGTTTGAAATTATGTATTTCAATCCGCGAAGAAAATTTTGAATGGATGTGATGTTCATTTCACTATTTGAGTCAAATGTTTTTGAGATATCGTACAATACACATTACATATCGAACAACCCTTGAATTAGTTTTTATAGTATTAGTGTGATATCAAATCATCGTAATCGCAATCATACACGATACATTTACAAACTTTCTAGATTCTGAATAAGAGACATTCATAATAATTTTAATACAGTGTAGTTAACAGCCATATTGAATAATTGGTTGGTGTTGTTTTACGTATAATAAAAATACGTTGGTGACCAAAACCCCCAAATACTATAGATTGTCAGGTACTTTATAATACAGAAATTGAAACTAACTTACTAACAATAAATAAAAAGATAAATAAATAAATACCTTTACGAATAACTGTGTCGTTAAAGGCTAGTGCCTTATAATCAGTTTTGTTGATGAGTTCAGCCCGGACAAAAACGTCCGGTTTCCCTGGTTGGGTGTTGAAAACAGTGACGGTGACGTTTAACGGTAATCCAGGACGAAGTACTTTAGGTATTAAAGCGATATATGAACTGAAATGTAAAACAAAATTAACACATAATATTCTAAACTTAATTAATTGTTGAACAGGCATTTGTAAATAAATTCGTTAAAAAATAAAAAGCCTTATCCCGAACAATCCAAAAAACATTATGTGACATGTGATATCGTGGAGTGCGCGGGCGCGCGGTGTGTGTAAGAGAGAGAGAGAGAGAGAGAGAGAGAGAGAGAGAGAGAGAGAGAGAGAGAGAGAGAGAGACTTACTTTGATGTCATTGATATTGACACTGTCCCTAGCAGGACAATAAGACGCAAGGTCCACATGTTCCCCAGCTTTTGTTCTTACAATTCACTTCTTTAATTTTCAGTCCTAAAAATTATTTTTTCTACTTTATAAGTAATATATAGTGCGATTGTCTTTGATGTGTAAATTAAAACCATTCGAACCCCGACATCTATAGAATTTTTTATGATGATAATTTTCCTGTTTTTAATTTTTTATTTTTTTTATTTTATTTATATATTTATTTATTTTTTTTGTATGGATACTAGACCTACATATATTTGGTGTCCCTGAACGTTCAGTACTTTTAGTACTTTGATCTAAGTTAGTTGTGTGCTTTTATTTGTAAACAAATTGTTTCATTCTGCTTGGTTCTTCTTCTGAATATAAAAACAACTTTTGTTTCGAAAAAAAAACAAGAAAGATGCTATTTCCAGAAGCAATGTTTATTCTTAATAATAACTCAGTAGGCAGTACTTTGTGCTGTCAGAAAATGTACCTTTTAGCAAAATTTTCAGTCGTCTAAAATTTGAGATTTATTTAAAACTAAGGTTTGTTCCCTCATGCAAAGCATTCCTTAGCTGGATTTGGATTTATATCATTTTGAAACTTTAGATTCATTTTTTTTTCAACTGTTTGGGTTATATAATTTTTATGTATCAAACTTTTCGGTCTTAGTGTCACTGATGAGGAATTAATTTCCGAAATGTGCACATCTGGCACATCAAAATTTAACTGGTATATGTATTATATATTTGCAATAATAGTTACGTCCAAATACGGATTATGAAATGGAAATTATGTTCGTTTTTTTCTGACAGCAACAAACAAATCATTGAACTATAATATACTAGTACTTACCACAAAAAGTTTACAGATGTAAGATTATACGCAAATATTGTGCATGCTGTATATATACTTCGGGTTTGTAGCTTTCAGATGATAAGAATGTTCTTATCTTATAATGCCCCTACACAGTTGTTTTGTCGAGTGCACCTGTTGATTTTTCTTCCTTGCTCATAGAGAAGTCATTGCTTACATTCGGTGCAATAATGCCATATACGCAGTACAATTCAAGAACTATGTCACAAGAGATAAGAAAGAGGATATAAATTTGTCATTATTTAAGACTTCGGTAAAATCTAATGTCTTTCAAATGAGCAATAAACCTGTGTTTTAAAAAAGCAATTAGTGTTGAATGTTAAATAAGTAACTTAATTCAGTATGAAATTGGATCTCCAGTTAGTTACATGCCAATGTTGAATAAGTAACGTACTTGAGGTCGCCGTCATAACCAAAGAAATAACGTAGTATGATTTGTCCCAAGTCGGCAGTTCTATAATCAGTGACCCTTATAACAATTTGGCTTTTGTGTTTTGTTTCTCTGCTTCTTACATAAAGTATTCTTGGTTCCATTGACCGTTATAGTCTGTTCTATATCATTTGACAGGATTGATTGATTGATTGACTTAATGTTGATTTTACGTCCCAGTCAAGAATATTTCACTTATAATGAGACGCCACCAGCTATAGCATACGTGTCAGAAATTTTACTTTTGTAGTGCGCTTAGTGCAATGTGAAGGGAGAGTTCTTTAGCGTGCCGTGCCTGTCGTGACACAGGGCTTGGGTTTTTAATGTCTCCTCCGAAGGAGCCCGTGACTTTCATTTCTTAATGTCAAGTGTTTGGCGAAAACACAGTCACTACTTATTTTCAAGTCTTGATCAGACCCGGCTAGGGTTCGAAGCCTGACCTACAACATACGAAGCAAGCTCTCTACTAACCGAGCTAAAATGTACAAGAACTTGTAGTTTATAAGAGTTGTCTCTCTTGAAAGGCATTTAGTTAAGTAGGAATATTTAAACGGATTTAAAAAAAAAAAAAAAAAAAGGACATAAAACATATGCATAAATACTCACATTTCTAAAAACGACAGTAACTTTTAAATTTGTTATAGTTTCAGTTTGTTACCCTGGAAAGGTCATTTTTATTTCCTTGTAATTTCAGATAGTGTTAATTTTTATGTATAACTAGTATTTTATATCATCAGATGGTGAACTTAGGTGGTAATTTTCTGTATTTTATTCCGTTAAAAAAAGATTTTATTTATTGTTTATTTATCTTTATTTTATCTTATTCCCTCTTTTAATTATTAATTAATTTATTTATTTATTTATTTATTTATTTATTTATTTATTTATTTAATAGTTTATTCCTAACTTTATTTTCTTTCATTTTTTCGTGAGAGATTCGACTTTCTTTAGATATGATAGCTGTGTTTTGTGTATTTTTTATTTGCATCACGTTTTCTGCTAGTTGTTGATATAGCAATTGTTTATTTTGTGTTTGCATCACGTTTTCTGTTAGTTGGTAATATAGCTATTGTTTATTTTGTGTTTGCATCACGTTTTCTGCTAGTTGTTGATACAGCTATTGTCATTTTGTGTTTGCATCACGTTTTCTGTCAGTTGTTGACATAGCTATTGTTTATTTTATGTTGACTCGTATCAAGTTTTCCGCAAGTGGTTAACATAGCTATTGTTTATTTAGTGTTGACTTGTATTAAGTTTTCCGCAAGTGGTTGACATAGCTATTGTTTACTTTGTGATGACTTGTATCAAGTTTTCCGATAGTTGTTGATATAACTATTGTTTATTTTGTGTTGACTCGTATCAAGTTTTCCGCAAGTGGTTAACATAGCTATTGTTTATTTAGTGTTGACTTGTATTAAGTTTTCCGCAAGAGGTTGACATAGCTATTGTTTATTTTGTGTTGACTTGTATTAAGTTTTCCGCAAGTGGTTGACATAGCTATTGTTTATTTTGTGTTGACTTGTATTAAGTTTTCCGCAAGTGGTTGACATAGCTATTGTTTATTTTGTGTTGACTTGTATCAAGTTTTCCGCAAGTGGTTGACATAGCTATTGTTTATTTAGTGTTGACTTGTATCAAATTTTCCGCAAGTGGTTGACATAGCTATTGTTTACTTTGTGATGACTTGTATCAAGTTTACCGCAAGTGGTTGACATAGCTATTGTTTATTTAGTGTTGACTTGTATTAAGTTTTCCGCAAGTGGTTGACATAGCTATTGTTTATTTTGTGTTGACTTGTATTAAGTTTTCCGCAAGTGGTTGACATAGCTATTGTTTATTTAGTGTTGACTTGTATCAAATTTTCCGCAAGTGGTTGACATAGCTATTGTTTATTTAGTGTTGACTTGTATTAAGTTTTCCGCAAGTGGTTGACATAGCTATTGTTTACTTTGTGATGACTTGTATCAAGTTTTCCGATAGTTTTTGACATAGCTATTGTTTATTTTGTGTTGACTTGTATCAAGTTTTCCGCTAGTTGTTGCATATCTATTGTTTATTTAGTGTTGACTTGTATCACGTTTTCCGATAGTTGTTGCATATCTATTGTTTATTTTGTGTTGATTTGTATGAAGTGGTTGATATAGCTATTGTTTATTTTGTGTTTTGTGTATGCCTCTCGTTTTCCGCTAGTTGTTGATATAGCTATTGTTTATTTTGTGTTGACTTGTATCACGTTTTCTGTTGGTTGTTGATATAGCTATTGTTTATTTTGTGTTTTGTGTTTGCCTCACGTTTTCCGCTAGTTGTTGATATAACTAGTGTTTATTTTGTGTTGACTTGCATCACGTTTTCTGTTAGTTGTTGATATAGCTATTGTTTATTTTGTGTTTTGACTTGTATCACGTTTTCCGCTAGTTGTTGATATAGCTATTGTTTATTTTGTGTTGACTTGTATCACGTTTTCTGTTAGTTGTTGATATAGCTATTGTTTATTTTGTGTTGACTTGTATCACGTTTTCTGTTAGTTGTTGACATAGCTATTGTTTATTTTGATTTCACTTGTATCAAGTTTTCCGATAGTCGTTGACATAGATATTATTTATTTTGTGTTGACCTGTATCAACTTACCGCTAGTTGTTGACATAGATATTATTTATTTTGTGTTGACTTGTATCAAATTTTCCGCTAGTTGTTGACGTAGCTATTGTTTATTTTGTGTTGACTTGTATCAAGTTTTCCGATAGTCGTTGACATAGATATTATTTATTTTGTGTTGACCTGTATCAACTTTCCGCTAGTTGTTGACATAGATATTGTTCATTTTGTGTTGACTTGTATCAAATTTTCCGCTAGTTGTTGACATAGATATTGTTCATTTTGTGTTGACTTGTATCAAATTTTCCGCTAGTTTTTGACATAGCTAATGTTCATTTTGTGCTGACTACTTCACTTTGTCTTGTACTGGAATTTTAAAAAGCAGTTAAATTACTCCTATATTTTCATTTTAATGAAATGATGTTAAGAGAATGCTTTGATGTATTTCTGTTTAATAGCAGTCAAGCATAATTTAATCAACTTGTACCTCTTAGAATTTCAGAATACACAAAAAGCTCTTTGTCATAAAATATCTCGCTTTGTGCACTGCCCCATTAACCCTTTATAAACAAGGGTCTCTGTGTCGTAATGAGATGTCTAAAGCACTGCTATAAGGCCTCCCAAGCCTGGTTTAGGTTCAAACCAGTGTGAGAAAGTTTGTGTTTGAGGCTTCCTCAACCATACCAAGACTGACTTCCTGGATAAAAGTTAAAAAAAAATCTTGAATGAAGTGTAAAATACCTTTACTAGTTAAGAAATCCAAAATTAAAAGCAAAAGATGTAAATTTAACCGTTGTCACAGAAAAAGGCATGTGACCCATGTAGAGATGTCGTCTGCGATATATGTAAAGTGTCGTCTGCAAGTTAAAACGAAATAGCTTCTGTCAAGTAAACATGAATAAAATTCCTTATCTGACTGTAATCTAGGCCACGACATCTGTATTAATTGTCATAAGATCTAGCATTAATCAAAGAATTCCCGCATTAAGATCCATCCAGTGTTTTAGTAGGAACTTGTGGAGAACAGGTCCCAGTTTCATAATCATTCACTCGATTGAGTGTACACTCGACTCAAATTAGAGAATATTTCAATGTCAATTTTTAACACATTACACAGTTAAATTTGAATAACTAATGTTGTATATAAATTGTTTGGTGTATGTTTGTTAAACAAATCAAAGCATTATGTCATAAAATTTATAATTTTTTAAGATATTGATGAGAGAAAAAATGGGAACATTTGAGTTGAGCGTACAATCTTAATTGAGTGAATGATTATGAAGCTGGTGCCTGAAATATGCATCAAGTGCAAATGACGAAATATGTTGACATTCTATCAGCCATTTACCGAATTTTTTGTCCCATTATCTCAAATGCTTTCTTACTTTCTTATTTACACTGTACACCAAACATTGTTATTCTTAATTATAAAACTGAATAATTGACTTTGGTAACACAATCACTAAGTTTTTAAGTACTTTTTACCAGTACTTTCAGTACTTTACTACCAATATTTCAGTATATATATATAGTATTTCATATTTTATAGGAAGTGTTTATAACTATTTAAAAGTTTTATTTGATGACAATAAAAAACACTTCTTTCTGTGTAAAAATTACTTTGTTAAAAGTGACGGATATGGGGTGTTTAATAAGCACGGCTACAGAATACATATACGTGTAGCTAATACGGGTGCTCCAAAAACATTCTCACTGAAAATGCTACATGAAATTTGCCCAAAATAACTAAAATACAAGATGCTTCAAAAACATATTCTCACTGAAAATGCTATATGAATTTTTCCCCCAAATAACTAAAATACAGACTGCTTCAAAAACATATTCTCACTGAAAATGCTATATGAATTTTGTCCCCAAATAACCAAAATACAGAATGCTTCAAAAACATATTCTCACTGAAAATGCTATATGAATTTTGCCCCCAAATAACTAAAATACAGAATGCTTCAAAAACATATTCTCACTGAAAATGCTATATGAATTTTGCCCCCAAATAACCAAAATACAGACTGCTTCAAAAACATATTCTCACTGAAAATGCTATATGAATTTTGCCCCCAAATAACTAAAATACAGAATGCTTCAAAAACATATTCTCACTGAAAATGCTATATGAATTTTGCCCCCAAATAACTAAAATACAGAATGCTTCAAAAACATATTCTCACTGAAAATGCTATATGAATTTTGCCCCCAAATAACTAAAATACAGAATGCTTCAAAAACATATTCTCACTGAAAATGCTATATGAATTTTGTCCCCAAATAACTAAAATACAGAATGCTTCAAAAACATATTCTCACTGTAAATGCTATATGAATTTTGCCCCAAATGAACTAAAATACAGGGTGCTTCAAAACCATATTCTCACTGACAATGCTATATGAATTTTGCCCCAAATGAACTAAAATACATGGTGCTTCAAAAACATATTCTTACTGAAAATGCTATATGAATTTTGCCCTTTAAATAACTAAAATACAGAATGCTTCAAAAACACATTCTCACTGAAAAACTAAAATACAGGGTGCTTCAAAAACATTCTCACTGAAAATGCTATATGTATTTCGCCCCCAAATAACTAAAATACAGAATGCTTCAAAAACATATTCTCACTGAAAATCTGAAAATGCTATATGAATTTTGCCCCAAATGAACTAAAATACAGAATGCTTCAAAAACACATTCTCACTGAAAAACTAAAATACAGGGTGCTTCAAAAACATTCTCACTGAAAATGCTATATGTCCCTAGCAGGACAATAAGACGCAAGGTCCACATGTTCCCCAGCTTTTGTTCTTACAATTCACTTCTTTAATTTTTAGTCCTAAAAAATTATTTTTTCTACTTTATAAGTAATATATAGTGCGATTGTCTTTGATGTGTCAATTTAAACCATTCGAACCCCGACATCTATAGAATTTTTTTATGATGATAATTTTCCTGTTTTTAATTTTTTATTTTTTTTTATTTTATTTATATATTTATTTATTTTTTTTTTGTATGGATACTAGACCTACATATATTTGATGTCCCTGAACGTTCAGTACTTTTAGTACTTTGATCTAAGTTAGTTGTGTGCTTTTATTTGTAAACAAATTGTTTCATTCTGCTTGGTTCTTCTTCTGAATATAAAAACAACTTTTGTTTCGAAAAAAAAAAAAAACAAGAAAGATGCTATTTCCAGAAGCAATGTTTTATTCTTAATTGCAATAATAGTTACGTCCAAATACGGATTATGAAATGGAAATTATGTTCGTTTTTTTTTTCTGACAGCAACAAACAAATCATTGAACTATAATATACTAGTACTTACCACAAAAAGTTTACAGATGTAAGATTATACGCAAATATTGTGCATGCTGTATATATACTTCGGGTTTGTAGCTTTCAGATGATAAGAATGTTCTTATCTTATAATGCCCCTACACAGTTGTTTTGTCGAGTGCACCTGTTGATTTTTCTTCCTTGCTCATAGAGAAGTCATTGCTTACATTCGGTGCAATAATGCCATATACGCAGTACAATTCAAGAACTATGTCACAAGAGATAAGAAAGAGGATATGAATTTGTCATTATTTAAGATTTCGGTAAAATCTAATGTCTTTCAAATGACGAAAATTGTAAGAAGTAACTATATATATTTTGTATATGTTAATAATTCTATAACTACACGTATTCTAATAATGTGGGTGGTAATTGTGGACGGCAATGACATCAAAATGACAACAATCATTTTTGTACACGCAGACGCCTGAGCTATATACCTGTGTTTTAAAAAAGCAATTAGTGTTGAATGTTAAATAAGTAACTTAATTCAGTATGAAATTGGATCTCCAGTTAGTTACATGTCAATGTTGAATAAGTAACGTACTTGAGGTCGCCGTCATAACCAAAGAAATAACGTAGTATGATTTGTCCCAAGTCGGCAGTTCTATAATCAGTGACCCTTATAACAATTTGGCTTTTGTGTTTTGTTTCTCTGCTTCTTACATAAAGTATTCTTGGTTCCATTGACAGTTATAGTCTGTTCTATATCATTTGACAGGATTGATTGATTGATTGACTTAATGTTGATTTTACGTCCCAGTCAAGAATATTTCACTTATAATGAGACGCCACCAGCTATAGCATACGTGTCAGAAATTTTACTTTTGTAGTGCGCTTAGTGCAATGTGAAGGGAGAGTTCTTTAGCGTGCCGTGCCTGTCGTGACACAGGGCTTGGGTTTTTAATGTCTCCTCCGAAGGAGCCCGTGACTTTCATTTCTTAATGTCAAGTGTTTGGCGAAAACACAGTCACTACTTATTTTCAAGTCTTGATCAGACCCGGCTAGGGTTCGAAGCCTGACCTACAACATACGAAGCAAGCTCTCTACTAACCGAGCTAAAATGTACAAGAACTTGTAGTTTATAAGAGTTGTCTCTCTTGAAAGGCATTTAGTTAAGTAGGAATATTTAAACGGATTTTAAAAAAAAAAAAAAAAAAAAAAAGGACATAAAACATATGCATAAATACTCACATTTCTAAAAACGACAGTAACTTTTAAATTTGTTATAGTTTCAGTTTGTTACCCTGGAAAGGTCATTTTTATTTCCTTGTAATTTCAGATAGTGTTAATTTTTATGTATAACTAGTATTTTATATCATCAGATGGTGAACTAAGGTGGTAATTTTCTGTATTTTATTCCGTTAAAAAAAGATTTTATTGTTTATTTATCTTTATTTTATCTTATTCCCTCTTTTAATTATTAATTAATTAATTAATTTATTTATTTATTTATTTAATAGTTTATTCCTAACTTTATTTTCTTTCATTTTTTCGTGTGTGACTCGACTTTCTTTAGATATGATAGCTGTGTTTTGTGTATTTTTTTATTTGCATCACGTTTTCTGCTAGTTGTTGATATAGCAATTGTTTATTTTGTGTTTGCATCACGTTTTCTGTTAGTTGGTAATATAGCTATTGTTTATTTTGTGTTTGCATCACGTTTTCTGCTAGTTGTTGATACAGCTATTGTCATTTTGTGTTTGCATCACGTTTTCTGTTAGTTGTTGACATAGCTATTGTTTATTTTGTGTTGACTCGTATCAAGTTTTCCGCAAGTGGTTAACATAGCTATTGTTTATTTAGTGTTGACTTGTATTAAGTTTTCCGCAAGTGGTTGACATAGCTGTTGTTTATTTTGTGTTGACTTGTATTAAGTTTTCCGCAAGTGGTTGACATAGCTATTGTTTATTTTGTGTTGACTTGTATCAAGTTTTCCGCAAGTGGTTGACATAGCTATTGTTTATTTTGTGTTGACTTGTATGAAGTTTTCCGCAAGTGGTTGACATAGCTATTGTTTATTTAGTGTTGACTTGTATCAAATTTTCCGCAAGTGGTTGACATAGCTATTGTTTACTTTGTGATGACTTGTATCAAGTTTTCCGCAAGTGGTTGACATAGCTATTGTTTATTTAGTGTTGACTTGTATTAAGTTTTCCGCAAGTGGTTGACATAGCTATTGTTTATTTTGTGTTGACTTGTATTAAGTTTTCCGCAAGTGGTTGACATAGCTATTGTTTATTTAGTGTTGACTTGTATCAAGTTTTCCGCAAGTGGTTGACATAGCTATTGTTTACTTTGTGATGACTTGTATCAAGTTTTCCGATAGTTTTTGACATAGCTATTGTTTATTTTGTGTTGACTTGTATCAAGTTTTCCGCTAGTTGTTGCATATCTATTGTTTATTTTGTGTTGATTTGTATGAAGTGGTTGATATAGCTATTGTTTATTTTGTGTTTTGTGTATGCCTCTCGTTTTCCGCTAGTTGTTGATATAGCTATTGTTTATTTTGTGTTGACTTGTATCACGTTTTCTGTTAGTTGTTGATATAGCTATTGTTTATTTTGTGTTTTGTGTTTGCCTCACGTTTTCCGCTAGTTGTTGATATAACTATTGTTTATTTTGTGTTGACTTGCATCACGTTTTCTGTTAGTTGTTGATATAGCTATTGTTTATTTTGTGTTTTGACTTGTATCACGTTTTCCGGTAGTTGTTGATATAGCTATTGTTTATTTTGTGTTGACCTGTATCAACTTACCGCTAGTTGTTGACATAGATATTATTTATTTTGTGTTGACTAGTATCAAATTTTCCGCTAGTTGTTGACGTAGCTATTGTTTATTTTGTGTTGACTTGCATCACGTTTTCTGTTAGTTGTTGATATAGCTATTGTTTATTTTGTGTTGACTTGCATCACGTTTTCTGTTAGTTGTTGATATAGCTATTGTTTATTTTGTGTTGACTTGCATCACGTTTTCTGTTAGTTGTTGATATAGCTATTGTTTATTTTGTGTTGACTTGCATCACGTTTTCTGTTAGTTGTTGATATAGCTATTGTTTATTTTGTGTTGACTTGTATCACGTTTTCTGTTAGTTGTTGACATAGCTATTGTTTATTTTGATTTCACTTGTATCAAGTTTTCCGATAGTCGTTGACATAGATATTATTTATTTTGTGTTGACCTGTATCAACTTACCGCTAGTTGTTGACATAGATATTATTTATTTTGTGTTGACTTGTATCAAATTTTCCGCTAGTTGTTGACGTAGCTATTGTTTATTTTGTGTTGACTTGTATCAAGTTTTCCGATAGTCGTTGACATAGATATTATTTATTTTGTGTTGACCTGTATCAACTTTCCGCTTGTTGTTGACATAGATATTGTTCATTTTGTGTTGACTTGTATCAAATTTTCCGCTAGTTGTTGACATAGATATTGTTCATTTTGTGTTGACTTGTATCAAATTTTCCGCTAGTTTTTGACATAGCTTATGTTCATTTTGTGTTGACTACTTCACTTTGTCTTGTACTGGAATTTTAAAAAGCAGTTAAATTACTCCTATTTTTTCATTTTAATGAAATGATGTTAAGAGAATGCTTTGATGTATTTCTGTTTAATAGCAGTCAAGCATAATTTAATCAACTTGTACCTCTTAGAATTTCAGAATACACAAAAAAGCTCTTTGTCATAAAATATCTCGCTTTGTGCACTGCCCCATTAACCCTTTATAAACAAGGGTCTCTGTGTCGTAATGAGATGTCTAAAGCACTGCTAAAAGGCCTCCCAAGCCTGGTTTAGGTTCAAACCAGTGTGAGAAAGTTTGTGTTTGAGGCTTCCTCAACCATCCCAAGACTGACTTCCTGGATAAAAGTTTAAAAAAATCTTGAATGAAGTGTAAAATACCTTTACTAGTTAAGAAATCCAAAATTAAAAGCAAAAGATGTAAATTTAACCGTTGTCACAGAACAAGGCATGTGACCCATGTAGAGATGTCGTCTGCGATATATGTAAAGTGTTGTCTGCAAGTTAAAACGAAATAGCTTCTGTCAAGTAAACATGAATAAAATTCCTTATCTGACTGGAATCTAGGCCACGACATCTGTATTAATTGTCATAAGATCTAGCATTAATCAAAAGAATTCCCGCATTAAGATCCATCCAGTGTTTTAGTAGGAACTTGTGGAGAACAGGTCCCAGTTTCATAATCATTCACTCGATTGAGTGTACACTCGACTCAAATTAGAGAATATTTCAATGTCAATTTTTAACACATTACACAGTTAAATTTGAATAACTAATGTTGTATATAAATTGTTTGGTGTATGTTTGTTAAACAAATCAAAGCATTATGTCATAAAATTTATAATTTTTTAAGATATTGATGAGAGAAAAAATGGGAACATTTGAGTTGAGCGTACAATCTTAATTGAGTGAATGATTATGAAGCTGGGGCCTGAAATATGCATCAAGTGCAAATGACGAAATATGTTGACATTCTATCAGGCATTTACCGAATTTTTTGTCCCATTATCTCAAATGCTTTCTTACTTTCTTATTTACACTGTACACCAAACATTGTTATTCTTAATTATGAAACTGAATAATTGACTTTGGTAACACAATCACTAAGTTTTTAAGTACTTTTTACCAGTACTTTCAGTACTTAACTACCAATATTTCAGTATATATATATAGTATTTCATATTTTATAGGAAGTGTTTATAAGTATTTAAAAGTTTTATTTGATGACAATAAAAAACACTTCTTTCTGTGTAAAAATTACTTTGTTCTGTTAAAAGTGACAGATATGGGGTGTTTAATAAGCACGTCTACAGAATACGTATACGTGTAGCTAATACGGGTGCTCCAAAAACATTCTCACTGAAAATGCTACATGAAATTTGCCCAAAATAACTAAAATACAAGATGCTTCAAAAACATATTCTCACTGAAAATGCTATATGAATTTTTCCCCCAAATAACTAAAATACAGACTGCTTCAAAAACATATTTTCACTGAAAATGCTATATGAATTTTGTCCCCAAATAACCAAAATACAGAATGCTTCAAAGACATATTCTCACTGAAAATGCTATATGAATTTTGCCCCCAAATAACAAAATACAGAATGCTTCAAAAACATATTCTCACTGAAAATGCTATATGAATTTTGCCCCCAAATAACTAAAATACAGAATGCTTCAAAAACATATTCTCACTGAAAATGCGATATGAATTTTTCCCCCAAATAACTAAAATACAGACTGCTTCAAAAACATATTCTCACTGAAAATGCTATATGAATTTTGCCCCCAAATAACTAAAATACAGAATGCTTCAAAAACATATTCTCACTGAAAATGCTATATGAATTTTGCCCCCAAATAACTAAAATACAGAATGCTTCAAAAACATATTCTCACTGAAAATGCTATATGAATTTTGCCCCCAAATAATTAAAATACAGAATGCTTCAAAAACATATTCTCACTGAAAATGCTATATGAATTTTGCCCCCAAATAACTAAAATACAGAATGCTTCAAAAACATATTCTCACTGTAAATGCTATATGAATTTTGCCCCAAATGAACTAAAATACATGGTGCTTCAAAAACATATTCTCACTGAAAATGCTATATGAATTTTGCCCCAAATTAACTAAAATACATGGTGCTTCAAAAACATATTCTTACTGAAAATGCTATATGAATTTTGCCCTTTAAATAACTAAAATACAGAATGCTTCAAAAACACATTATCACTGAAAAACTAAAATACAGGGTGCTTCAAAAACATTCTCACTGTAAATGCTATATGTATTTCGCCCCGAAATAACTAAAATACAGAATGCTTCAAAAACATATTCTCACTGAAAATCTGAAAATGCTATATGAATTTTGCCCCAAATGAACTAAAATACAGAATGCTTCAAAAACACATTCTCACTGAAAAACTAAAATACAGGGTGTTTCAAAAACATTCTCACTGAAAATGCTATATGTATTTCGCCCCCAAATAACTAAAATACAGACTGCTTCAAAAACATATTCTCACTGAAAATGCTATATGAATTTTGCCCCAAATGAACTAAAATACAGAATGCTTCAAAAACATATTCTTACCGAAAATGCTATATGAATTTTGCCTACAAATAACTAAAATACAGTGTTTAACACCCCCGGATGTTTAACTACCCACCCACCCACCCCCCCCCCCAACCCCCGATCAGAATTCTTTCACTTTTATCGAGACGAGTTCCTGGATGGTGTAGAAATCCGGAGTACCGAGAGAAAACCATCGACCTTTGGTAAGCTAATTTTATCACACAGGGATTTACCCGAGTAGAATTCGAACCAAAGCGTGAGAGATGCTGTAATTTACGAGCGCGCTTTAGATATTCCTTCGAAAAGGTGTAATAATAGAAAAAAATTGAAAAAAAACTAACCATTGTTTTCTTTAAAACCCTGGGATCTAACTTATTTTTCTCTTTTTTTTTCCTTTGTTGTACAGCCAGTTCAACTTTTTAAAATCCACCAATAAAATTATTTTTTCTTAGTTTTATGAAAAATTTGTTTATGACACACTCTTTGATTATTTCTTTTACAACATGTTTGTCAACAAATTCTAATTTGTTTTCACTCAATTACACGTGTAAATTCTTTGACATAGTTAATACATTATGGATTAGAAAGCATACCTTTACCTATTCAAGTTTTTACATATTTCGTCACATTCGAAATAAATTATTAATTGCATTAAATACAAATACGTAGACTATGAGATCGTCATTTTCTATTTACAGTGTTTCATGCTTCATATAAATGAAAAATTGATTTACGATTTTTACCTTCCTGGTAAAAATACACTGAGGTAATATATTTCAACGTGTTACACGATTGTTGTTGAATGTAAACAAGTCTGAAAAAAATAAATAAATAAATAAATAATAAAACTATTTGTTCATAAGAAATAATTTCAGCGTCTTTTATTGAGAAATAAGATTAATATTTTCACAGTATAGTCACAAATATTTATTTTCTTTCTTTCCCGAAACGGTTGACATATATGATTCATATGGCTTTCGAGACTGTCTGGCCTGGGGAGTAATGTTTCGACATGTGTGTATGTTGTCTTGTTTTATTTATTTATTTATTTATTTATTTATTTATTTATTTATTTATTTATTTATTTATTTATTCTTATTTGTTTATTGTCTGGTATTCTTGATTCCATATGCAAACGTCGAAACATTTAGCTCTGTTAGTAGAGCGTCTTACTCCAAATCCAGGTCTTAGGTCCGAATCCCAACCGAGGATTGTTGTGACATTGATCAAGTTTTTTACTTCTTTCAAATTAGTGCCGACTTATTCGATGTCACGATGATGAATGGCATATGGAGAATTTTGATTATTTCTTTTGGTCAAAATTCAAAATTAAAAAATATAAAAATAAGCCATTTATTTAAATTTAAAAAAAATAAATTAAAAAATTTTTCATATTATTTTTATGCGTAGTAAGTCCTGGCAACATACAGGTACTGTAGTACGTTGGTTTATTATATGAAAGATGTACAAAATGTCCTTAATAAACATTAGGTGGTCAAAATAATGACCACAGTTATACATAACAACCAGTATGTATTGGTCAGTAGTGCGTTGAGGTGACCTTAACAGTAAAATTTACATAGTAATGTCTAAGTAATCATTCTTTGAATTAAATGTCAAGCCTGGTGGTCACTATTGTTGGTCAGTTAACACATGAGTTATTATTATATTAATCAGGTGACTATGGACATTGTAAACCGGATTTGAAACGAGATTTCTACACAGGAAATGTCAATTTCCACTTACACCAAACACTTATAAAGAGGATTGGCGCCAATACAGCTTTCTTTATAAAATTCCTACCATGTGGTAACGATATTTTATCCATGGACACCATTATTTATGTCAAATAAATAATTAAAATAGCCATTCACTGCTTTCGAATGCATTATGCATTCGTGTCAAAAGATTGGTTGGTTAACGTTAACGTCGCACAGCAATTTTTCATCTATTTGTGACGAAAGCAAATATTTTAATCTCTATGGGATAATTTTTTTAACAATTAGCGTGAGATCCGCGAGTGTGTTTTATTGTTTTCTTTGTGCTTGCGCAATTGTGGTAACTTTAAGGTGCTAGCTCACTCCAGTCACACTATCTTGTCACCGAGTAAACCAGCCGGTACTCTGTACTTTTAAAGTCAAACGTCAGGCGAAGTATCTTAAAGTTTAAAGTCATATGTATGTTCGATCCATGACCTCCCGCTCTCGAGGCGCTCTAACAACAATAAGCCACCGCGGTAGTTTTTTTTTTTTTTTTTTTTTTGTAAGAAAAAGGCTAATAAAAGAATATATCAAATATCATTCTATTCCTACGTCCTACTTAAATTAGCATTATACCGATTCTTGTCGGGAACCTATGCATCTATTCCCTGTTTTACTTGGATAGAATCTATGATGTTCTGTATTAACTAAAATTCAGTAGTTCTTTCTTTATAACAATAAATTTTTCCAACGCATGAAATCATTTATGAAAAAAAAAAAAAAAAAAAAAAAAAAAAAAAAAAAAAAAAAAAACACGATGGCCAAAAAAATTATAAGACAATGGAAAGGTACACTGCCATTGTAAAAGAGTTGATACGTAAAATAATCGTCATGCGTTTATTGCTTATATTGCTTATTATTATGAATTAATTTCTGTATATAACACAAACCATTAAAAACTAGCACTTGTTTGCAATTTTCCCATTTTGAATATTATTCAAAATTATCACATGATATTCTCGTTGTATCAGCAGTGTTTTAATCATATTATTGAAATTCACTTTATTCATATACAAAGAGTAAGTCAGTAGCGGTTTTATTTTTTATTTTCATTTCATTTCATTTCAATTCAATTCAATTCAATTCAATTCAATTCAATTCAATTCAATTCAATTCAATTCAATTCAATTCATTTATTTATTTATTTATTTATTTATTTACTTATTTAAAAAATTAGTTTTATCTTTTTCTTTTTTCTTTTTTTTATTTCATTCTGTTGTTTGTTTGTTATTTGTCTCTCAGTTATAAGCTATTACCCAGCAAAACGACTGATCACCTACTGTATAGAGTCCAGTAGAGAGGAACAACGCGATACTTCTTTCATTTTTTCGAAAGGGGGGGGGGGGGTCTGGATGAGAGAGAACTTTTCAAGGATGTGACTTTGATGCATGACAGTGGATTGATTGTGTTCAACGTCATATTCAAGATATTTTCACTAAAATCGTTGAGGTCAGTTTAGAGATGTTGGAGGAAACCGGAGTACCTAGAGAAAACCAACAATTTTCGACGAGCGAACTGACAAACTTTCTTACAAAAAGATCTGCTCGAGTTGGGCTCCAACCTAGGTGGAGATCCGTAGGCACTCACTTACGCCACTCTACCACCAAAGCCCCCGCTGACACATAGGATTTGGCTTGTAGTCTGCGACGATATTGCTATGAAAAAAACTTGAATACATCGTCTTAAAATCCATCTTGTATGTTGCAATTTTGAATTTCCATATTAAATGAGACATTAGCACAAGTTGTCATTTGTTAATTTTGATTGTCTCATTTTATATGAATTCAATGAATTGAGTGGATAGTATCACTCCAAAGACCTAACAAACTTGTCAAAAATTAAGTATTTTTGATGATACTAAACGCGCTTCTCTAAATGTGTTTTTTTTTTATTATAATTATTTTATTTCATACAAATTTAAAAAAAACGCGTGACAATATACAAAGAAATGAGAGAGAGAGAGAGAGAGAGAGAGAGAGAGAGAGGAGAGAGAGAGAGAGAGAGAGAGAGAGATGTTTGAGGAAAACAATTCGACGCAACACAAAAACCTTGAACTACGTGCAGATGTCTAAAAAACGAGTCCAGTACATTAAAATCATTTAGGATTAAATATTTCAATTTCAAATTACATAATGTTGATATTTTCTCAAAATAAAGCCAAAAACATTTTAATTTTTTGTATGTATAATTTTATTATATTTCTTTGTGAGAGAATATCAAAGTCTAAATTTGGTAATAAATATTTGATTTAACGTTCATATATGTACGAGTTATTATTCTAAATTAGTTTATTATAGCCATGATATTTTTGTCTGGTATGTGAAAACAGAATATAAATTTTACATCAAGAGCTTTGTAATGACATAATGTCATAGAAAATATGCATATACATGCAGTAAAAATGCAGTGTTTTATTTTTTTAACAGACTTTAAAGCCTTTAAACATTTTGTTTCAAATTGTACTTTTTGACATATGTTTTTTTTTAAGAATATACATGTAATTAATTTAAAAACAAGATTTAATATATAGTATTAATTACATAATTTATCCAATATATACAGGTAAATTTAAAAATGAAAACCTGGTCAGAACAAAACATAATTCTATTCCAAATTTTATCTGAGTAGTGTTTTACGCCCCTGACATGTGCTACTTTGGGATTTTTTGGTGAAATAATACCATTTTTAAAAAAGAACGTGACAATAACGTTATAATGTGTTCCTTTTAATTTCACAGTAAAGATTCTTTCACTCACTTTAAGGCAACCAGTTTTAGAACAGTGGAGAAAACCAGAGTGCCTGAAGAAAACGACCGACTTTCCACGAGTAAACTGAAAAAAGTTTCTCGCACAAGAATCTGTTCAAGAGTAATTCAATGCCTGCTCAAGTTTCTAAACTAAGCATTTCCGTAACTCAAATCCCACAATATTAATATCTTTTTTTTTTTTTTTTTTTTTTTTTTTTTTTTTTTTTTTTTTTTTTTTTTTTTTAGATCATTTCAAGTTTTAATCAATTTACAATTAGTTTTTTCAAAAAAAAAAAAAAAAGAAAAACGGCTGTATTGGTATATTAATATGCAATGTCACGAACAATATTTAACATTGTTTAAAAATTTTTTTTTAAAAATTGTATTTTTTATTTCCAGAAATCGTCAAGATTTAACTTTAAACATAACAGGATCAATGTTGTTTGTATATAACCTGCAGTATATAACGACTGCCTCTATAAAAAGACTAGGACTACATTTCTATTATGAACATTTTTAAAGGCCCCTCTGTTTCATATTTCAACTTATATAAATTATAAAATTTAATTGGTTATTTAATTTTTTAATTTATTAATTAATTTATTTATCCATTCATTTTTTAAAATTTATTTATTTATTTATTTATTTATTTTATTTATACATAAATTTAATTTAATTTAATTTAATTTAATTTAATTTAATTTAATTTAATTTAATTTAATTAATTTAATTTAATTTAATTTAATTTAATTTAATTTAATTCTTTATTTTATCATTCATTACATTAAAAAACCATAAATATTGAACTCTTTAAAATTGCTGTGTAATGCACACGTCTACGCATCCCTGTTTTTCACTTTAAAAACAATATTTTAAATATTGACATGTATTTTGATTATGGGTCATTTTAAGGAACAAAGTTTAGTAAAATTTGGGTTTGATAGTTGAATGAATCAATAAATATTTGGTTATAAATCTTAACGTGTTGTGTAATGCATACAAATAATATTTTTTTGAGAAATTTTTAGTAGATTTTAATGTTTTACGGTTATAAGGTAATAATTAATATAAATTATTTATAATCATTTGCTAGTTTTTGAACTCTTATGAAAAAAGAAGTCGTTCAAGGATAATCAATTGTCACTGTGTAAGTTTTTTATACACAATAAGGCAAATCGCTGCGATATTTTCCTATATTACATTTTGGGCGTTTAAGTTGACGACAGCTTACACGAGCACACGAAATATACAAGAACTTGTCTCTATAAAGTTATGACATATACAAATAGATGACATATACAAGTACCTGACATATACAAGTAGACGACATATACAAGTACATGACATATACAAGAAGACGACATATACAAGTACATGACATATACAAGTAGACGACATATACAAGTACATGACATATACAAGTAGACGACATATACAAGTACATGACATATACAAGTACATGACATATACAAGTAGACGACAACTACAAGTACATGACATATACAAATAGATGACATATACAAGTACATGACATATACAAGTAGACGATATATACAAGTACATGACATATACAAGTACATGACATATACAAGTACCTGACATATACAAGTACATGACATATACAAGTACCTGACATATACAAGTACATGACATATACAAGTAGATGACATATACAAGTACATGACAGACACAAGTAGACGACATATACAAGTACATGACATATACAAGTACATGACATATACAAGTACCTGACATATACAAGTACATGACATATACAAGTAGATGACATATACAAGTACATGACATATACAAGTACATGACATGTACAAGTAGATAACATATACAAGTTCATGACATAAACAAGTACATGACATATACAAGTACATGACATATACAAGTAGATGACATATACAAGTACATGACATATACAAGTTCATGACATATACAAGTACATGACATATACAAGAACATGACATATACAAGTACATGACATATACAAGTAGACGACATATACAAGTACATGACATATACAAGTACATGACATATACAAGTTCCTGACATATACAAGTACATGACATATACAAGTACCTGACATATACAAGTACATGACATATACAAGTAGATGACATATACAAGTACATGACATATACAAGTAGATGACATATACAAGTAGATAACATATACAAGTTCATGACATAAACAAGTACATGACATATACAAGTACATGACATAAACAAGTACATGACATAAACAAGTACATGACATATACAAGTACATGACATATACAAGTACATGACATATACAAGTAGATGACATATAGAGGTACATGACATATACAAATAGATGACATATACAAGTAGATAACATATACAAGTTCATGACATAAACAAGTACATGACATATACAAGTACATGACATAAACAAGTAATTGGCATACAAAAATACACGACATATACAAGTACATGACATATACAAGTACATGACATATACAAGTACCTCACATACATGAGTCGATGACAAATACAATTACATGACATATACAAGTACCTCACATATACAAGTACCTGACATATACAAGTACATTACATAAACAAGTACATGACATATGTCAAGTACATGACATAAACAAGTACATGACATATACAAGTACCTGACATATACAAGTACATGACATATACAAGTAGATGACATATACAAGTAGATAACATATACAAGTTCATGACATATACAAGTACATGACATATACAAGTAGATGACATATACAAGAAGATAAAATATACAAGTTCATGACATATACAAGTACATGACATATACAAGTAGATAACATATACAAGTTCATGACATATACAAGTACATGACATATACAAGTAGATGACATATACAAGTAGATAACATATACAAGTTCATGAAATAAACAAGTACATGACATATACAAGTACATGACATAAACAAGTACATGACATATACAAGTACATGACATATACAAGTACCTGACATATACAAGTACATGACATATACAAGTAGATGACATATACAAGTACATGACATATACAAGTAGATGACATATACAAGTAGATAACATATACAAGTTCATGACATAAACAAGTACATGACATATACAAGTACATGACATAAACAAGTAATTGGCATATAAAAATACACGACAAATACAAGTACATGACATATACAAGTACATGACATATACAAGTACCTCACATACATAAGTCGATGACAAATACAAGTACATGACATATACAAGTACATGACATATACAAGTAGATAACATATACAAGTACATGACATATACAAGTACATGACATATACAAATAGATGACATATACAAGTACATGACATATGTCAAGTACATGACATAAACAAGTACATGACATATACAAGTATCTGACATATACAAGTACATGACATATGTCAAGTACATCACAAAACAAGTACATGACATATACAAGTACCTGACATATACAAGTACATGACATATACAAGTAGATGACATATACAAGTAGATAACATATACAAGTTCATGACATATACAAGTACATGACATATACAAGTACATGACAAATACAAGTACATGACATATACAAGTAGACGACATATACAAGTACATGACATATACAAGTAGACGACATATACAAGTACATGGCATATACAAGTACCTGCCATATACAAGTACATGACATATACAAGTACATGACATATACAAGTAGACGACATATACAAGTAGACGACATATACAAGTACATGACATATACAAGTAGACGACATATACAAGTACATGACAGATACAAGTAGACGACAGATACAAGTACATGACATATACAAGTACATGACATATACAAGTAGACGACATATACAAGTACATGACATATACAAGTAGACGACATATACAAGTACATGACATATACAAGTTCATGACATATACAAGTAGATAACATATACAAGTTCATGACATATACAAGTAGATAACATATACAAGTTCATGACATATACAAGTAGATAACATATACAAGTTCATGATATATACAAGTAGATAACATATACAAGTTCATGACATATACAAGTGGATAACATATACAAGTACATGACATATACAAGTAGATAACATATACAAGTTCATGACATATACAAGTACATGACATATACAAGTACATGACATATACAAGTAGATAACATATACAAGTTCATGACATATACAAGTACCTGACATATACAAGTAGACGACATATACAAGTACATGACATAAACAAGTACATGACATATAAAAGTACCTGACATATACAAGTACATGACATATACAAGTAGATGACATATACAAGTAAATAACATATACAAGTTCATGACATATACAAGTACATGACATATACAAGTATATGACATAAACAAGTACATGACATATACAAGTGCCTGACATATACAAGTAGATGACATATACAAGTAGACAACATATACAAGTTCATGACATATACAAGTAAATGACATATAAAAATACACGACATAAACAAGTACATGACATATACAAGTACATGACATATACAAGTAGATAACATATACAAGTTCATGACATATACAAGTACATGACATATACAAGTACATGACATAAACAAGTACATGACATATACAAGTACATGACATATACAAGTACATGACATAAAAAATACACGACATATACAAGTACATGACATATACAAATACCTGACATATACAAGTACCTGACATATACAAGTACATGACATATAGAAGTACATGACATATACAAGTAGACGACATATACAAATACCTGATATATACAAGTAGACGACATATACAAGTAACTGACATATACAAGTACCTGCCATATACAAGTAGACGACATATACAAGTACCTGACATATACAAGTACCTGACATATACAAGTACCTGACATATACAAGTAGACGACATATACAAGTAGACGACATATACAAGTACATGACATATACAAGTACCTGACATATACAAGTACCTGACACATACAAGTACCTGGCATATACATGTACCTGACATATACAAGTACATGACATATACAAGTACCTGACATACATAAGTCGATGACAAATACAAGTACATGACATATACAAGTAGACGACATATACAAGTACCTGACATATACAAGTACCTGACATATACAAGTACATGACATATACAAGTAGACGACATATACAAGTACATGACATATACAAGTAGACGACATATACAAGCACCTGACATATACAAGTACATGACATATACAAGTACCTGACATAAATAAGTCGATGACAAATACAAGTACCTGACATATACAAGTAGACGACATATACAAGTACCTGACATATACAAGTACCTGACATATACAAGTAGACGACATATGCAAGTAGACGACATATACAAGTGCCTGACATTTACAAGTACCTGACACATACAAGTACCTGACATATACAAGGACCTGACATATACAAGTACATGACATATACAAGTACTTGACATACATAAGTCGATGACAAATACAAGTAACTGACATATTAAAGTACCTGACATATACAAGTACTTACCATATACAAGTAAATAAAATATTTAAGAACACACCATATACTCGGCATATAAAAATACATGACATATACAGATACATGACATATAAAAGTAAATAAAATAGAGAAATACCCGGCATACACAGTTACCTTCATATTCAAATTGATGTTATATATATGTAGTTGACATAAACAAGAAGGTGACATATACAAGTACTTCACACATATATATATAGATGACATAAACAAGTACCTGACATAAACAAGAAGGTGACATTTACAAGTACTTCACATATATATGTACCTGACATATACAAGTACCTGACATAAATATGTAGATGACATATACAAGTACCTGCCATATACAAGTACATGACATATACAAGTACATGACATATACAAGTAGACGACATATACAAGTAGACGACATATACAAGTACATGACATATACAAGTAGACGACATATACAAGTACATGACAGATACAAGTAGACGACATATACAAGTACATGACATATACAAGTACATGACATATACAAGTAGACGACATATACAAGTACATGACATATACAAGTAGACGACATATACAAGTACATGACATATACAAGTACATGACATATACAAGTACCTGACATAAACAAGTACATGACATATACAAGTACCTGACATATACAAGTACATGACATATACAAGTAGACGACATATACAAGTACCTGACATATACAAGTACATGACAGATACAAGTACACGACATATACAAGTACATGACATATACAAGTACATGACAGATACAAGTAGACGACATATACAAGTACATGACATATACAAGTACATGACATATACAAGTACCTGACATATACAAGTACATGACATATACAAGTACCTGACATATACAAGTAGACGACATATACAAGTACCTGACATATACAAGTACCTGACATATACAAGTACATGACATATACAAGTTCCTGACATATACAAGTACATGACATATACAAGTACATGACATATACAAGTAGACGACATATACAAGTACCTGACATATACAAGTAGACGACATATACAAGTACATGACATATACAAGTAGACGACATATACAAGTACATGACATATACAAGTACCTGACATATACAAGTAGACGACATATACAAGTACATGACATATACAAGTACCTGACATATACAAGTAGACGACATATACAAGTACATGACATATACAAGTAGACGACATATACAAGTAGACGACATATACAAGTACATGACATATACAAGTACCTGACATATACAAGTAGACGACATATACAAGTACATGACATATACAAGTACATGACATATACATGTAGATGGCATATACAAGTTCATGACTTGTACACGAAAATATTTAGATCTAATGACTATATGGTTTTTCAATTTAATAATAAATGGCGACTTTCGGATATATTGATATAATGATTTCAGAATAATAAGTGGATTAAGTAATTATCGTAATGGTATCTGGATGAACCTGTCAAGTGGTATTCGGATATTATTTCTAAATACGGATATAATGAATAAATAAAATCCTTGTTAAATAGTTACAGCAGTGTATACGAAAAATAATATCCTGATGGTTACAGGAGATCATGATGCTTTAAGATCTAGAAAACAACTGTACTTCCTTTTCAGAAACTAGGTTACTGTGAATTTCTCTCAAAAACAGGTCGGACAGTACCCATTCACCTTCTCAGAGTTCTAAGGTGGGTGGATTTATATTAATTAAATAGCAGTCAGTCTTTGCAATGGTAGTCCTACCAACCATAAACATCTGTTTCATTATGATTTGAAAAGAATTTTTTTATGTTTCAATGGATATGCTCAGTGCTATGATGACTGAAGCCGTATTTGAAACACTTTTAGCCCAGTTTTGTTATATTTAAAAAAAAATCGTACTCGTGTACGGATTGTTTTGGATAATAGTAATGACGGAAATCCACCACTATACTTAAAAAGTAACACCGTTTATAAATACATGTACCAGAGTTTGTGTAAACATTGGTTACAATTAACATATATTTAAAGTCGGTTATTACGAAATAACCTGCAACGTTGTTGATGAATGGGACCTACGTAAAATGCAATGTGACTATGTCAGACCTCATGTCATTTATGTACCTAAAAAAATCAAACATATTGAACAGAAGGTCTATAGAATTCATGCTGTTTGTAAAAAGCATTTTATATATATAAAAAACTTTTTTTGTTGCTTTGTGTGTTTAATATTGAGTTGCATTACATTGCTCATAACAGAACCAATTGGTAAACGTATGTAACTCACAAAACTCATTTAGTATTTCTCATCGCCCTAGTCGCTCAGTGGTAGGTCTTCCTTGTGGGCGAAAAGTCCTGGGTTCAATCCCGGTAGGGTCATACATAAGACTTTAAAAATTTGAGATCCTGCTTCCTCGCCTGGCGCTTGGTATTAAAATGACAGAGTATTGACTGGTTCACCTGGTGACAGAATATTGTGACTGGGGAAGCGTAATACTAAAATTATTTTTAAAACAATTCTTCTACAAATGTTTTTTTTGCAATTTAAAAACACCGTGGCTTGCAGCTTGATTATTTTCAATGCACTGTTCATGCCTGCCACAAGAAAAAAAATACATGTATACTGATTATTTGTCTTGTGTGCCATGAAATTTGATATCTTGTAATGTAAGGATGCAAATAGTCCTAAAATCATGAATTTTAAACGGCATTGCTATATGGATACGTGCCGTTACAACACGCCACATATCCATATATCAAAGCCATTAAGAGTTAAGATTTTCTGGACTAGGATGCAATGATATTTCCAGTGGAACAAAGCGGGGCTTTAAATGCATAGATGATATTTAATTTCTCAGTCCTCTAATCCAATGGTCATAGCCTCTAAACAAAACAAAAAAAAAACAACTTTTATTATAAAAGCCCTGCTGTTACAATTACCGTGTCAGGGTTATATTCTTATATATACATTAACATTCATCACATAATAACAATACGTCTGAAGTACTGGACATACAGATATGTAAAAGAAAATGTAAAATGTACCGGTATGAAAAGCCCTGTGACAGGTGTAAATGATGGCACTTCATTAATCCAAGGATAATAGGTATTGTTGATGAGGGTTACCTGATAACGGCAGATATTGTCGACGGAGGTTTATTTTTGTCATGGCGATACCTGATCTTGATTTATGGCGGTTTTGTTAATTGTTTCACCATGGGTCAGCTACAGGCCAATGTGTGGCTATTATTACCTACCCTTTCTCCCATCATCATCATGTAACATTCGCCTTTGTCCGGCCATAATACAATTGTCTTGTATTTTTTACGATTTTTATGGTTTTTCACATAGAAAAAAATTCCTAACTACTTCTTGGTACGTGGTATTTCTGTAGTTTATTATTTCAATATGTCATATGTGTGTGTGGTGTCTCTCTCTCTCGTCTCTCTCTCTCTCTCCTCTCTCTCTCTCTCTTCTCTCATCTCGTGTGTTTCAACTAACAACTTTGC